>CAUJNA010001779.1:1808585-1951085 GCA_963377175.1 Effrenium voratum
AAACAAAGCAACTCGGATGAATCCAGAGGACTTCACTAATCAGGGAGGGCCTATTCCCTTTTTCGTAAGGAGTTGATCTATTTTCAGGGGGTTCCTTTGACTAATAAGATCCTCCGGATCAATTGGGAAGGTGATGTTTTCCCAGCGGCGAGCAACTTCCCATTGCTTACGTGGGCCCCAGGCTTCCCATTTTTTACACCCAAGGAAAATCGCCCAATGATAAGTTTAGACCAAGAAGTGATGCTGAACTCAGAACCGGCCAAACAAATCTGGTGCCCGGTCTCTTTCTTGGTTTTAAAGGGAGTTGAAGCCCTTCCCACATTTTTCACCGCCAAAAAGGGGTGGAATTCACTGGGCAACTGGGAGATCACTGTCACTTAGGTCCAAGCTCCTCCCAGGGAGGGTCCAGCAAGATCACGTCGAACTTGGTACCCAAACCTCGGTTTGAGCTGTGGCGAGTGAATGTTGCACTAGACTCCCAGTGGATTTCCAGACTTGTTGGTTGTAAAGAAGAGGCACAGCTTTGCCGAGTTGTGCATTGCAAACGATCCCCCTCCCCAAAAAAACAAAAACCGGACACTGGAGGTCCAGGAATATGAAGTGAGAACCGCCTCAGAGAACCCTGGAAGGTGTCCCGAACGGCTCCCACTTCGCTCCGAGCTCCGGGCTGGTCAGGTCGAAGCTCCTCAGATGGACCAACTCTGCCAGGGAAACCCAAAGCCCCACGAAAAACGGGAAACCCGAACCCAAAGACTGCCAGGGAAACCCAACCTTCCCAAACTTCCGGCCCAGGGGAAACCCAAACCCAAGGCTTGTTTTTGTTTGGACGTACTTCAAACGGGAACTCGCCTTGGCCAAACAAAACAAATGGCCGACTCGAAAGCCGAACTCACCTCCAAGTCGGCCAAACAAATGATGCCAACTTGCAAGACCAGTGGATTTCCAACAAAAAGGGCGCCCTTGTGTTGCCTTAAAAGGGACTCTTTCCCAACAAGAAGAAATCATGCCGGGCTGCCGGCCCAGTGATTCTTTCTGCAAGGATGCCCCTTGCAAATCAAGCCAAACATGCGAAACTGAGGCTGTATGCTCCCCCGCCCTCGTGACGGACTCCCAACCTGAACCCTCTTTGCTTCCAGAAAGATCTGCAAGGAATCCTCAAGGAAAGAGGCGTCCACCCCCAAAACCGGGGGGGTCGGTGTCGTCCATGTCGGTTTCCACCCCGAAAGCCACAAATGAATGTAGACCACAACCTTTACAGCCTAAGCCTTGAATAGGTTGATCGGCACTGCGCATGCCTTCCCTAAAACGGTTTAAACTACAAGGAGGTAGCGGTCAGCAACCATGATTATTACTTGCTCTGGGGACTTGCAAGTATGGTATTGAGATGGTAACTATTTACTTGCTAAGGACTCTTCAGTTGCAAATCAGACTGCTACACGCAGTCAAAGCTCCCTTGTGGATCATGGTCCGCAGAATGGCTGGCTGAATTCCCCATACAACGGCGGAAGATCATGCCAATCCGAGCAAAGTTGGACCATAGCCTCAATACTAAGGCAAATAAAGGGCATGGTTTAGGTGGACATTTGGTGGGGATTCAGTGTGGTTATCAAAACAGTGGGGGCCTCCAAAGCAGGTTGTTTCCTGTCCACCCAAACTTCAAAGAAGGCTTCCCTCAAAAAAAGACACACCTTGCCACAAAAACAGCGCGCTTAAACCAAAAACCTGCTCCAGTGCTTCCAGTTACCACTATTAGTAGGTAAGCAAGGGAAACCCATCATACGGGGTCTCCTTTTTGCGGGCACCCCCCCTTTTTTGATGGTTTTAACGGGGGAAACGCTGAGGGAAAACCACCGTTTTGGGGGTCCCAGGTTAAAAGGACCAAAGCAGCCCTGTAAACTCCAGAGTTAAAATACCTGGCTACCTACTAGAGTGGCTGGCAACAAAGGACACTTCCGCTTTTCAGGTCCCGTTTGAGGTGTTCTTTGATTTGTGGGGCCGCACAAATCCCCCCAAAAAATGAATCCAAAGACCAGCGCAGTGCAAGTCTCTTCAGATCGCACTTCAGAGACATCCCCGGCGTCGCCCGCTTCGAGATGATGTCGTCCTGGCTCATGTTCGCACGTAGACTAACTGAGGGTTTCCGTAAAACACTGAGAAAAAAAGGCGGCGATCCCTCCGCTTCCGCGCCGCTTCCGCGGCGCAAAGCGTACCTTCTGCAGCATCCATAGCTGCGAATGCTCTTCATCTGCTCTGGTCAGCTGTGAAATTGCGATTGGTGATTCAGCAGATCCAGACCAAGGCATCTCCTTACAAGATCTCGAGAACATTCCGGGACAGGCTCTTGGTTCCAGTTTGCGGGCTATGCCAGCGATATGGGCATCGTTTGGGCATCGTTCGGGGCATCGTTCAAACCAAACCGTTTTCTTGTCCAGGCATGGTCAGTTTGATTTGTACAACAGCAAATGAGTTGGGTATCGGTTGGGCATCAGTTTGGGTATCGGTTTGGGCCCTGCAAATGTCTGATTCCGCAATCTGGGTTTGCGACAACAGCTTGGACCTGACATGTGTCTTGATGGCTTCTAGGGGTATCGTTTTTTCCTCTGTATCGGTTTACAATGGTTTGGGCCAGCAAAAAACAAGTTAAGGGACGTCCCCTTACATAACGAAAAGGCGCGGGGTTTTTATTTCAGTGCGCGTCGGGCACTTTCCGAGCTCCGGCTCGAGAATCGAAAATTTTAGTACAAATGTAGTACGCGAAGGCCACTTTCTCAGCTCCAGCTCGTTGATCTGGAACTTTTCATACACAGATGTAGTACGCGAGGTGCACTTTCCGAGATCCAGCTTGAGACTCGTAACTTTTCGGTACCAGCGTGTAACATGTTTAAAGGCAAGCCAATAGTTTGAAAGAACATAACAGGTCGCAGCTTCCGCGCCGCTTCCGCGGAGCTTCCGCGGCCTGCGTTTCACTTGCTTACCAACATAACCACCGCCACTAGCCACTAAAAAACGAATACAGCTATTTACGGAAAGCCTCAGTAACTACGCACCAATATGCGTGCCCTTCGTCCAAACATTTATGTGTACTGGCCTGCTCGTCGCATGACAGACCCCTTCCAACTTGAGTGGTGGTCAGCACCCCGCATTATGGAAACCCTTTTGCTTGCACGGGTCAACGAGCAACTCTATGTTTCACGGTGAGCTGGTTTCACTCTAGCGCCTGCTTTTTCGAAAGCAATCATGCAGCCCAAAAAATAAAGCCCAAAAAGGCTCTCCAAAAAAGGAGACCCCTCACGAGGTATGCAAATTATCCTGTGAGAAGGCGCAAACAAGCCAAGTTGATAAGCAACTGGGCTGCCCTCAGATTTCGCGCTAAAAGTTTAACTTCTAGCAAGCTAAAATGAAAACCACCACTAAACACTAAAGGCTAGAAAGCTAAGGGGATGGCCGGGAGCCACCAAGGCAAGGGCTGTGGAACGAAATCTATTTTGCACCTGGATGAATTCTTCTGCTATTTCTATAGTTGAGCGACCGAGCCTCACTTCCGATCGAGTGGATTTGCCAAGAAAGGTCTGATTTTTTTTTACCACCAAAATGGTCTTACCACAAACAGGAAGTGAGTCCTCTTACAGTTGGCATGTATAAAACCCTCCAAACTCTGCCACGTTATCCCCCGTTTCTTTATTCTTTTGGTTTCCCCTATTTCTAGTTGATGACACCTTCTGGAGTGGGGGACCACCAAACTCTCTAAGCCTTTGTCCCCCCCCCCCCTTCGCCGACTTGGGCCCGCTTGCTTCAGCCTGACGGCATTTTTCTCCGCGGCCCCGCCTTGAGTTTGATCAGCCGCTCGATCTTCGGGTACTCCGAGTACCGGTTTTGGTAATCCAAGTCCCGGATGAAGTTCTGCCTCGGTGGTATCCCCAATTTTATTTGTGAACGCGGTTGGGAGGTGAAGAGTGGTTGACCCACTTACCCTTACGAACGGATGAAAGGCGTTTTGGAGGGCGGTTTGCCCATGTTGTACCCTCACGAACGGGTACCCCCAGTGGCTGCCCTCTCAGCACTTTTAGCCTTGAGACCTTTAATCAGCTTAGCTTGCGATTTGTGGTTTGGATTGGGGGGTTTGGAGGTGTGCCGGGGTCCCATTTGGCCATGGGTCAAAATCCAAATCGTACCCCAGCGAACATCCCAATCCCCACGAAAATAGACTAAAATGGGTGGACCCACAGCCATTTGAGAAGCCGGTGCAACTGCCGAAACCAATCCAAACCACCCATCAGGGCCACCTGAGGTAGGAGTCGAGGGGTGTGGAGCAAATGCTTCCGGGCACTTCGCCACGGTAACCAGGCAGAACCGTCCGTGGTAAAGCCTGGTAACGCATGGAAACCATCAACCAGGGGTCACTGGATGTCCCCCTCAAAAGTTGCACTTTTTTGGTGGTGTCTAACAAAATTGCCACTTTGAAGGGCCAACAAGAGGAAATGGAGGGACCCTTGTCACAGAAAGTTGCCCCAGTCGAAGAACCCTAGCATTTCGACCAGGCAACCATGTACCTGTTCCAACATGCCAGTCGAACTATATACCAACCAGCACCCGGGTCCCAGCAACTGTTTCAACCACGTCCAAGACCACAAGTCCAAAAAGCAGTGGCTCTGGGCTGGTGGAAGGGAACCCTTCAACAGGCAAAGTGTCCAGCTCCAGGGCAACCACTAGACATCCGTTGCCATCCGCTCAAGGGCCCAAAAACCGCCGGGTGCAACCTGCCAGCCGCTAGCAAGGGGGATCAATGAGCCCAGTGAGTCACTTTCCCGGTAACCAAGGTATGTCCCACCCTTTTCCCGATGTGCTACATTGATGACTGACAACCACCGGCTCAGAAACAACAAACAAACATCACGTGCATGAGGCAAACAACACATCCCAACCTCATGTCCGGAGTGGATGGGGAAAAAAAACATCAAACTGTTTGCTATAACTGGGTCCAGACCCAAAAAGTGGCTCAAGTCCGAAATGAAACTCAGGGAGTGACGTTTTTCGTCGCCTCGGGTTTGTGGAGCCTCCGGGTGGCACCCTTCGCCACCGGGGAATCCGACGGTCGCAGGCCGGTGTCAATAAAGGTCTGGCCTCGGAAAGCGGGGGCAAAGTCGCAGGCCTCCGGAATCAAAACGATTTGTTTGGCTAGCAAAATACATGTATATATATATATATATTCATATATATATATGTATATATATATATTATGTAAATACGTGTGTATATATATATATATATGTTAGTGAGTCCCTGTGCTTTGTGGGAAATTGAGAGACTGGAACTTGTGACCGAACCTCACATGCACAATGCGTTATGGGTTGTACTACAGCTGTTGGAGACCGGCGGTCATCCGAGGTACGCCCAGAACCATCCTGATCTGAGGCTTGCAGCTGCACGATCATTTCGGTACATAATTCCCCAGCATCAACCGCCTCAGCCATTGAGGGCCTTGTTTGGCTACTTGAAACTTGATGGCAAATCAACCTCAATTTCGCCAGATTTAAATAATATTAGATGTGGGTGCATTCCACAACGCTATATTTCTTGCCCTTAGTAGCCATGCAAGCAACGGCGGTTTTGGATGCCGCCACATATGTTGCTTTGTTCCCAACATATGCTTGGTAGAAGTTTCAATGGGGCACCGCTTGGTGGACATGACTTAGCTGCAGAGACATGTCCGACCACACGAGGGGGGGCTCCTTATCAAATTCATGGTCATATTTAGTCTTTCTCAACATACAACATAGTGTTCGAGAAGACCACACAATTTAAACTGTTAAGCCTCCAACCTCTGTGGGGTGTGTCTCTTGGTTTAGTGCGTCCTGAAAGCGGGGGGTGTCACACGACCAAGGCTCTCCAAGCGATCGAGTAGCATACCCAATATGTCCTGTCTTATGTGACCACACATTTGGGGATCTCTCAGGCACGGGCGAGCCACAACTGAGGGTCCATGGGAGACAGGTGAGCCAACGGTCCATGTCGGAAACTTAGTGTTATATGGGGGGTGTCTCAAAGTGGGAATCGGAAGCTTCAAACTGGCAACGGTTTCCTGGCGGTGCTCCTTTTGAACCAACCAACCCCAAAAGGGCACCCTCAAAAAACACGCGCACACACACACAAGCTGGGAGTTTGTTTGTGAGCAAAATCAGCAGAAGACACCAGGTTCCACCTGACCTTTGCAGAAACCAAGTGAACCCAAATACGTTTTAGTAAGAAATCCAAAGTATTTACCGTTGATGATTTGAGTTGCGGAACTCTCTTGATTTCCCTTGGCGAGAAAGTGGCAACCTCAAACAAAGTTACTTACCACGGGCAAATGGCTGTGGCTCAAAAAATGTGCCCAAATGGCCCCCCTGGTAAACGGAAGCAACAACTAGAAGGAACACCTCTGGTTCCCGGGGGCATGGTTCTGGCAGATGAGCGCCTTAGTTGTGATATGTGGATTCCGATCCCCGCAGTTTTTCACTTTGAGGGGGTATTGCCTTGGTATCACAGCAGCCGGCAACCAAAAACTATGCAGCCCAAAACCAGGAGCGAAACGGATTCCTGAGATCCACTGGGCTGCCAATTCCCATGCCCCAATCAACATGTCTGGTGTTTGTGACCATCCCGCTGACTACCGTAAAAATGATGGTAGATTTATGCAAACAGGGAAATGTCTCAAGATGGGGGCCCCCCCAAAACGGCGGTTTCGCCTTGACTTTCCTTGACGCTAGCCCAAAAAAGGGTACCCTGAAACGAAAAAAGGAAAAACACATGGACTGTTTCTCATGTCTCGTTCGCTGCCCGCTGGAGGCACGGCAGTAGTCGTTGCGCGTGAGGAACTTGGAGCTAACCTACGGCACTTCCGAAAGCGCAACCAGGGTTGGTTGAAGATGCTTAAACGACCAGACCTGTTTTGGCCCTTCAGGGGAAGCAGGAATAAGAGGTTGCAGGGTTTGGCGAAATGTGTAGACAAGCAGACCTGAGTTGGCCTTGTTTAAAGGGGGGCCAACATCAGGTTGTCTAAACAATCATAGGTGTTGAAACCATGACTTAAACAAGGGGTTGAATTGCTCTATCCGGTACAGTTGCAATCAGTTTGGGCGATGGGGGCTCTTTACACTTTGCGTGATCATGGCGGAAATAGTATGAAAATCATACACCTAGGGACGGTAGTGTGCACGAAGACCACACGTGAAACGTACCTGAAGTTTCTGGAGGCGGCGGAATTCGGGCTGGTGAACTGCTCAGGGCTGGTGAACGGCCTGCTTAGAGAAGCCCGACTTGGCACATCACACGATAACACCACCCCCGAACAACTGATTTCCCATGTCCAAAAATCCAAAGTACTGTCCAAAAAGCAGTGGTTGGGGGGGGCTCGGGGGGGGTGGGGGGGCTGGAACACGACTGATTCCGTGTCCTTTTTAGTCAACCCTACAAAACAAAAACATCCCAAAGGGGTCCCCGACCCCCTGCACGCAACAAACCTGGATGGGGTTGGTCGGCCTTTAGGATGAGGACCCGAGGCGCGTTTTCTCACGCTGAGCTTCGGTGAGCAGCACCTGAATCAACCCCTTTGACTTTTGCCAACGGTCATCCGTTTCTTTATCAATATGAAATTCCATGAATATGGATTGAACTTGGGATGGATATGAATTGCATATTCATTTATACTCATCCCAACGTCAGCATTTGAATATGAATTTGAATGGGCCCTTTTTTTCCGACCCGAAATGGACAGAGTTCGGGGATGCCCAACCACTTGCAGGGCTCCCTATATTTCCCTTTAAAACATCACCCCCATCAAGGGATACTCACCTTTCATGGACCAAAAAGGTGATGTTTAAAACCACCAGAAAAGGGAAATATAGGGACCCCTGACTTAGGTGGCGGCTCCACTCTTGCACCAGGTTCGGACCTTCCTTCAAGCAGACAAGTGGACTTCGTTGTCTCCAAGTGAACCTTCAAAATGGACGGGCAGCCTGTCTTGAAAAACGTAAGAACTATGTGTTCGTGAACCCTCAAACGGCCCTTCAAAAAGGGAAAGCACCCCTTAGTTTTGGGGCAATATCCCGTTGCTAAGGGTAGTTTGAGGGTCCAGGTTCCCATTAAAGGCGACACATTGAGCTTTTCACTAAAGTGCTTGGCTGAGCTTTTGCCTGTGGTTCCTCGTTGAGCCAGTGTGAGAGTTCCACTCGCGGCCGCCTTCACGTCAACACCATCGTCCGTTGGATACCTGAGCGTAGCCAGCTGCAGGTCGGTTGGAAAGTAGTGGCATGAAAAGTGAGTGGCAGGACATGCTACCTGGAGCCTCCGCGACCCGTCCAAAATGGAGAACCTATTACCTACTGTAAACCATCAGGACCATGACCCCATTGTCGAAGGGTCATGAAGACTCCAGGTAGATGCGGATATCACCAAACACCCAACAAGGTGATAATATCAAAAGTCTCAAACCTCACTTCCGTTCCCTGTAATTCGGTCCAGACCCAAAAAGTGGCTAAAGTCCATGAACTCGGGAGTGCGATAAACTCTGGAGCAAAAACAAGCTGGTACACGGCTAGACACAGCAAACTTACTCGTCAAGAAACCATAACAAACCTGTCCCTCTGCACTGTCCCCGAATGCGTGCAGATGTCACAGCCGGAGGCCCGCACATGTGCGCCCAAGGGTGACCTGGCGCAGCTATGTCGGAAAGGAATCGAAAGGATGCAAACTGTGCAACTGGGGTTGTGTTCGGATGCATCCCAAACCCCAAATTGCTGGTTTGTTTGTGGCGCAAGCCTTACAATGCGTGCGGATGCGTGGTTGCTTTGTTAAACTGTAGAAAACGACGCGAAACTTTAGTTGGCTCCAGCGAATGGGAAAGGACCCGGCACCCTTTTGCAATTGGTTGGATTTTGTATACGTAAACTGGGGTTGCTAAATATGGGGTCAACATTCCAGCGAGCCCTCTAACCGGAGAACTTACTGAACAGCTGGATGACTCAAAGGCGGGCGTTGCAACTGGTGCCTTCCAGCCGCGCGGTGCAAATTTCTTTTCTTCCCCGTTTCGGCGGCGAGCACCGGATATCGTTCGGCGTGTCGCTCGTCTTCCGAGTTGGGATCCAAACCCGGCAGCTGCCCGGCAGCTCACTTCCTCCCAGGCTCGCGTTCTCGCGCACGGCCGATCGGCCCAAACTTTTTGAAGGAGCTTCGCTGGTGAAGTAGGTGTTGAAAAAAACTACCCAAACCAATCCAAACTAATGGTAACAAAGTAACCAAACAACATCGAGTGGACCAAACAAAGTAACCAAACTTGCGAGTTGCCACTCAAATAGCGAAACGAGAATCAGGAAACCAGCTAAGCTGTTTTTTCTTCTGCAGCCCAGGCATGCTCAACCCGAAACCAAGTTGCCGAGGTGCAACTTTGCGAACAAGGGGGCCCATCTTTGGATATACATGCAAAAACCAAGAGCTGGCACCACCTCAACCAGTGGTTGGTGGACACGAATCTCCACCCAAAACGAGGTCCAAAAGGTCCCCCATTAAAACTCACACTTTATTTGCTAGCTGGCTCAGATGTATTTATCCTTTCACGGGCCCTGTTTCGGCTCCCACCGGTGGCTCGGAGCTGAGGTTTCCCATTAGACCCGAGTCTAATCCCCAAATGGAGGCTTACCTGAATCGTGGACCGCACCCCTCCAATTCCGTCCTTCGTCCCATGGAAAACGCACAAATATGTCCAGTGATAGAGTCGCTGTAAAACCAGGATGGAAAGGGGAACCAACATATTTCAGCAACTGGATTTGCAACTTTTGTGGAGGTTACCTTTTTGGATGTGCTTTTGCCGCGAAACCAACAGGACATCGCCTGTTTTCAAGGTGTCCAGCCTCAAAAAATGGACGAGCGCCTTTTTTGTGAGGCTGTGTCCAACCTTCAAAGAAAGAAAAGGAGACACCCAGAACTCACCTGAATCGGGTATCCAAAAAGAGACAAGCCGCAAGCCTCCCATGTGCAGCCCGTCGCCTTGCTCGTTCTCAGCAGGGAATGAGAAATGGAATGACCCCTATAAGCCATCCAACTGGTGGCTTCCTTTATTCGGGAATCCCCCAAAACCGGTTCATTCCCTCAAATTCTACTGGTCGCCCATTTGGCTTCCGCAAACACCCGTCCGAGTCCATCACTCAGTCACTCAATCAATCGTCCTCTGGATGAGGTCCCACTTGTTGCCGCTGATGTCCTGAAACACCGCCACAGACCTGGGCTGCCCTCAGATCCCCCGCTAAGAGTGGCTGACTTGTAGTGGGTTAAATACGGAAACTACCACTAAACACTAAACAAGGAAACACCAAAAAAAGAAACACTAGTCACTAAAAAAGGACACTACCACTAAACCCCAAAAGGATCTAAAGAAGCTTCGGTGGCTGGGAGCCAAGAGACCCATAGCTCTCGTGGCGCGGCTCCTCCAAAAATTTCACCCCCTTGGCCTGGAAGGCCTCCGGTGAACCGCTCCGCGCGGCGCGCGGGGAGAAAAAGACGAGGGACACTTTGGGGCCAAAATGGACGTCTAGAGTTTTGTGTAATTAGAAGGGGGGGGGGGGGCACAAAATGGCGCAACAAATTGGCGATCCCATGTTCGAATCCTTCAGGTGACATGGAACAAACATTGGTGAGGGCTCCCAATTGCCCATCCTGTTGCTGTCCCCTTCGGCGTAAAACGACGCTTTTTGGCAGGTAACTAGCCCTTCGGCATGTGTTTTTCTACCGGGTTTGGCCATGGATGGTTTTCCCTTAGCGGCGAACCGAAGGGAAGCACTGGCAGCTGGCCTTGTGATCCCGCGCGAAGTCGTCAGTCTCCTGAGACGAGAACTCCTCGAATTTGTTACTGAAAAGTGGCAAGGCACCTAAGTGGCTAAGCACCAGGGTTCTCACCCAAAGCCATGTTTGTAAGTTCCCCTGCAGTGGGATATAACTAGGGTTACTAAGCACTTTCTACATACCTTGCTCCCTTGTACGGCCTCTTCAGTCCCGGTGGATCCATTTCCCTCGGCAACCACCCTAGCAAAAAGGAACTCCGGCCAACCAAAACCACAAAAAGGTAGGGTACGCTTTTGGGACTGACGGAGGATTCACAGTGTCACGAGGCAAGTGAACAATACCACAAGGGGATTTACATTACGAGCTGCAAAGAAAGAAGACTCGAGGGTGTGGGGGGTTGGGGTTCCCTCCCCCATTGCGTCCAGCTACCTTCCAAAAACACCTGAAACCATTATGAGAGAAAGGCGAAACTCTCCCATCCAGAGATATGTCTTCGGCGATTTCGCGCTGCGTGTGTTTTTCTCCTTTTTGTTTTTTTAAGGAACGATATAGTGAAATCCCCCAAAACGATCACATTGCATGGCCATGTCTGAAACATCGAAGAACGATATAGTGAAACCCCAAAAACGATAACTACCTGCTCGAAATCGCCCAAAGAAGCCGTTGGTTTTGCCGCACAAGCGAATCCATTTACCTCTGTTAAAGGGAAGCGCCCTTCAATCTGTTAAAACTAGAAGGGAAATGGCAATGACATTTTGATGGGGAACACCCTACTTGGTTGGAAGTATATCCCCACCCCAAATGGCTGGTTACGTGGGGCGAAATGCCATGCACCGGGTCCCGGGTTGAGGCAAGGCTCCAAAAAGAAGCCGACACGGCCTCCGCACTGGTCCCCCACGCGTGCCAGCTGCTCCTTCCAACAGGGCAAATTGGTCCAAACAAATGGATCGGGGCCCGTAGGAACACATGTTCAATGATGTCTTTCAAAAACGAGAAAATATGAAAAGGGAAAGGGACAAGTGGAAACACAAGTTGCTTAAATGGTTGATTGAATTAATTCATGCACCAGTGCGCCCATTGGCCCCATGAATCACCCGAATATGACACCCAATGGGCCCCCGTTGTTCTACACGACCTGTGACGCTTTTGGGGTCTTACCAAAGACCAGCTCATGATTCCAGGTCATTTTGGCAGAAAACAATTGGGCCCTGTTTGGCTGTGGCTCCAACAATGGTACCCAAAATGGCACCTTGGTATATGGAGAAAAAGAGAGAACTAAACTTGCGTAACCCCAGGTGTGTAACTTTGAACCAGTTGTGTCTTAAAATAGGGCAACCCAAAATTGGTCAATCTTCCTTTTGTTTCCCTTTGAGGGCTCGTCTGACCCCAGCTCTTTGAGCCACACCCATATGACAGCCCCAACAGAAATCATTGGATTTCCCTTGAAACGAAAGCCACCTTGAGAGGAAATGACTCGGAAACCCTGGCATACCCTTTGTCGCTACCCCTCTTTTGAGGTCTTCTTGGGAATCCCCTAAAACTCACTTCCTGAGTGAGCTGACCAAAACAAGTCTAAACTTTGTATTTACTATTTACCACTAAAATGGTCGTCCCACAAAGATTAACGTCCCTGAACTCAGGAAGTGAGAAAAGGCGACACCAATTTGACACATAATGTTGACCCCAATATTCATCAACCCAGCTCATCAATAGGGGACTGTCCTGGGTTTAGTGGGGACTCATCACTGTTGGAGGGAACACCCCCCCAATAGTAAGAAACTGGAGTTGATGAATATATATGTATATACATATGTATATATAGAAAAATATGGGGTCAATTATTCATCGGATTCAATACAAACAATGAGAAAAATGAACACCTTGAGACCTCCAAAATGGTAGCTGTCCTCTTGGATTGGTATAGATGGGCGATGTTGACCCCATATTCAACCCCGGCGTGTTAAATTGGTTGATCTTGGAAGGGGAGCAACAAGTTAAATTTTAGCAGCTAAGTAGTTGGTGAAAGCCACCAAACCGCAATAAACAAACATGTAAGATGTGTCCCAACAACAGCCACCCAGAAAATGGATACCAACTCGGAAAAAAACAGGAACCACATCCATTGGATTCAATAGAAGCAACCAAACAATTGAACACCTTGTCTTGGATTAGATGGGTACTGTTGACCCCATATTCAACCCTGGTGTATTCATTGGGGGGGTTGTCCCTGGGTTTAGTGGGCAATATTGGGGTCCACATTTTGCGCCAAGATAGGGAGGCACCCCCCAAAATGGTGAAAATGTCATGGGAAATGTTGCCCCCAGATTCAACCCCGGTGGATTCCTTGGGGTCAACATGACCCCCGTCTCTCCCCTTCTCGGCCGCACCTCCCCTTCCGCTTTGGCCAGCAGCAGCCCAGCGCCAGCCGCCGGGCACACCACCACCCAGCGCTTGCCCCGCCCACGCCTCGATCCGTTCGAAAAGCGCGGCTCGGCCGGTTTTTGAGGGGGCGCCCACCCCTTTTTTGGGGGGCTTGCCTTGTGGCCTTGCTTGAAAACCAGACTAAAAAGGGGTCTTATTTGAGGGTACACAGTCTTTTTTCTGGTGGCTTGAAGGGAAACCGAAAGGAAAACTGCCAAATATAAGGGTCCGATTCCTGGGAAGGAATGCATCCAATATGGGTGTGAACTTGAATGGACACATTGTCTTCCTATACACTCCATGGAGCCAGGTAGAACCACCTGCCAGTTTGGGCGTGAATATGAGCGTGAACTTTCATAGGTCCCGGACTGTTTCATGTTTTCCTGAAGCTGTTTCTTGGGTTGGTTCGGGACACAAGGGCACCAGCCTAAAGAAATCGCCATCTGAAAAAAAATAACTGGTATTCCCAGCAGGCTCAATGGCCGAAATTAGTGATTTCATTTGTTGATTCCCATCCACATAACTTGAGTTCCTTATTTAGGGATTCCATTGAAACTCACAACGGGCAAACTCAAACGAGCAATTCTGAGATGCCCCAAACCACTACCTCCCCCCCCCCCAGGAAAACCGTGCCCTCTAGAAGCAAACATATGGATACATATCCTGTGAAACCCCTCAGGGGGCAGGTGGCTTGGGGGTGGATTCCGAAACGATGCGCTCTCCGAATAATATAAGGTTTGCTCAGCAACTAGACAAGGGTTGGGCAATTGAAATCCAATTTGAGTGATGTTTACAATGTTCATAGACGAACAATGCTAGTATCAAACCGCAGTCGATGGCTCACTTCCTGAGTGGATTGGCCAAAAGAAGTCACCAAGATTTTGATTAAGAACTAAAGTCCAAACCCAACAAATGCCTAAAGTCCGTGAACTCAGGGAGTGAGAGTATCTATCTGGACCCTCAAACTCGCCTTAAGAATGGCTTATTGCCCAAAATTATGCGCTAAAGTACTTTTCTTGTTTACGAGTAGTTTGAGGTTCAGGTCGCCTCAAAAAAGGACGAGCTTTCCATTTTGAGTCATAAGACGTTTGTTTGGTCAACACGAGCCCCTATTGGGGGGAAAACCCTTTACAACCATAGCCCCAAGCGATGGTTTGGGGAGGGGGGATTTGCTGGGGACGTGGTCCGGGGGGGAGGTGCCCCAGGCTTTTTGAAGGAAAGAAGCCCGCTTAGGCGTTCAACTATCCACCCCCTCTTGTACCTACCTTGTTAGGATTCCAGAATTGTGATTTCTCTCAAGGGGATGGATTTCCCAAAACCCCTTGTTGGACCCCAGATTTTGCCAAGTCACTCCCCAGGTTGAAAGTACGACCAGGTTCTCACTTGAATGACTTCCGGTTCTCTAAGATGGCTCCTCACTCACTGCCAAAAGGGAAACCGGATGGCATATACCCAATATATGGTGATGTAGTGGCTGTATATCCCCATTAAACCCCTGGGGTAGTGGTTTGGGGTAATGGAAACCATCTTAGATGTTCTCTGCAAAATTGACCCCCAAGCCCCATGATTTGGCGCTAGAAGATGAACCCGTTTCGTTTCGGGAACCCTTCAAAAAGAAAAGCAACTCGGCTCTCAACTGCCCAGCCCCGTTGTACCTACCCCCCTTATTCCATAAACCAATCTACTGGTAAAGTGAGTCAAACCAGGTTACACCATGCTGAAGCCAGAAAATGAAGCGCACCTGGGCAAAGATCCTGGCTTGGCCATTGGGGTGGGGGGGCAGTCCTGTAAGATTTCATATATTTTCATAATAAATTGGCAATGGAGGAACCAGGTTGGAAGATTCAGGAACCCTAAGGAACCCATTTTTGGCTCTCAACTAAAAATGTTCTCCCCCCCCTAAACATCCACCTGGTACCTTGTACCGCCCCTTGTACCAACCCCCCCTTAAAATTGACCCACCAAAATTCACCACACCTGGGTTTAAGTCTACCCTGGGTCAACAAGTGGAACCCTGCAATCGATACACTCCCTTAGACTAACATGGAAGGCCTCTGCAAATCGATTTCCCATGTCCAAGCTGCGGGGTGTCCTCCAGCAACTTCAAGCCCATGGCGCCCACGAAGAAGGCAATGGCTTCGTCGTAGTCCCGCACCAACCTTACCCCCAACGAGCTTCTTCAAGGAAAGAGAGTAGCAAAACGAAGAAAACGACGAGATTAATTTTAAACAATTGTGTGAATGATTCGGTAGATGAAAACATATATGCATCAATATCGAATAACTAGCTAACTAACGATTGCTTCCAAATATGTGTATATACAAAAGACAAAACACATCCACAACAAACAAGTACATACACGACTACACAAATAACTAAGTTGATCAATCAATAGTTTGCTTGCAAACAACATAACCACAATACATGTACATATTGTATATATCTATGTATATATATATATGTCATGTGCATACGCACATATATATATATAGGTATATATATATATATGTATACTGAATCTGGCCATGCCCCATGGCTACATTTGTGCCACGTGGGGGACATGTAGTTCCTGGAGATGTGGTAGATTTATACGCTTGAGAATATTGCTGAACATTGCCAGCTAATGATGCAACACCGATGCCGATCAACCTGCAAAACCGATACTGGGCTGTTCCCAGTTCCAAGTGTCAGTGGGTTTAGTGGAAACCACCACTCAACCTAAAAGACTAAAACCTAAGGAACCGGATGGCTGGGAACCATCAAAGGGGACTACGATACCCTAGTCATATTGGCCGCAGCAATATTGGGCGGAGGGACATGAAAAGAAGAATCAAACAACTCGCAAGGGCCGCTTGAAACAAGAGAGTGGTTGTTTGAAAGGACACCCCTTCCAGCAAGGCGGGCATCTTAACCCGGGTCTGGGTCGCTGACACCCGCCAAACCAGCCTAAAGCACTTGCATGGAAAATGAAACTCTCACCTGGACCTATGGACCCCTTCCCTTCCTCCATTTGCTTAAGCCCCCTGGAAAAATGAAAAATATTTCCAGTAGTGATAGATTCCCTTTAAAACCAAAAAGGGAAAATAAAACATATTCTTGAGCAAATGCAAGCCTTTCAGATTCCTAGTTGGTGGTGAGCCGGTTCCATCCCTGAGCCCAGGGATCACAACCTTTTGTCTGACACAAAGCTCCATGAGTCGCCTAAAGGAGGGGAGTTCGACCCGACCGGGCAGCAGGGTGCACGTGGACAAGCGCGAGCCACCCGAATCGGACATGGCGATTGGCTCTTGCACGCGAGTCGGCGTTCAGCTCTTGACTTGGTTGCTGGTCGTTCGATCGAGATAACGGTCCGAACCTTTTGCATGCCGCTAAACTGGTCCGTGCCCAAAAAGTTACCGTGAGAGTAAAATGGGGGAACCCAGTCATTTCGACCAGAGTTGACTGCTAAGCTTCTTTAGAAAAATTTGCCTCCTGCTATTCTCATATGCTGCATGTAAGGTGCCATCTGGCAAGTGACCTGGAGCCGACCTGCTCGCAGTGATAGATGGAAGCACGCGTGCTCCAATTACATCGTCGCCAACAATGTTGGTCATTGTTTCAGCTTCTGAGCAACCATGCCTACTTCCTGCATTGTGCTAACATTGCCATCCTGAATCTCCTTGAAGCCCCAATGGATCCACCGTGTTGTCGTGGGTCAGTTTGGCAGACCTTACCTGTTTTGCCCGTGGGGTCGCAAGTCATGCCGATGCCACTGCATCCCTTCGGCCTCCATGAGGGTATCCAAAGCCCGGATAAAACCTGGCGCTGGCGAGGTGTGGGAGGGTGCGTGAATCTAGAAACCACTCGACTCCATGCCCTTTTTTACTCGGTTCGCCAATCGTTCTTGAAGAGCACCGGAAATCATTGCTTCAAGTAACCATAGAAGTGAATCGCGCAGCCCACTTGGAGACTTGCCCCGTCCTATAAATTCTTAAGAGCAAGACAGGCACTGATTCTCCCATTCTATTTCCGGCCGAGGGGAGACAGGGCAATCTTTTTGGTAGTTGGGAGTGTCATGTTTTTGAGTTGGTGCCTTGTTTGGTGGTTTTGAATTGAAACCAAGAGGAAAACCCAGGCTGGGTACCCGAAGAAGACACCCAGTTGATTTTAGCGGGAAACTCCTTCCAAAAACAAGGGCAAGGGGCACAGAAGTCTTGGTATGGCACAAGACAAGCGATGCATCCACCAGACATGGGAAACATATCCTAAGCGGTTGCAGCTTGGTGGGGCCAACCAACTGACAAATCAGACAATGTTTAGCAAGCCTCGTACAAACACATAGTAAAACCAACCAAACTACACAAGACCATCCATCTTGCAAGTGAAAGAAACATGACCAGGCATATAAGACCAAGCGTTTTTTGTTTCTATGGCATTGGCCCCAAAAAAGATGTCCTGCAGACATTTCCTACTGGTTCCTATGGCTCGACATGTGAACAAGACCTCGTGTGACACAAAATGGGTGTCTCTTTTGGGGCTACCCTTTTCTGCTTTGCTTACAGGGTAATCAAAGGGAAAACCACAACTTTGGGGGGTCCCACTCACTTCCTGATTCGATTGGCACAAGACAGTCCACGCTATTTTGGTTTGCCACTAAAATGGTCTCCCAAAAAGCGACGAAGGGTCCAGGAACAGAAAGAGACAAACCCAGCTAGAACGCTCCATCGGTATGCCATAAACCGCAGGTGTGGCGCTTGCTGACCGCCGCGCTGGGCATACTCACCACCACGCTCGCCGCCTAAGCCGAGAAATGGCTGCATATCCATGAAATATCCAAGAGCTTGAATGGGGCCTACTTGGCTTCCCAGGGTACATTTATCTCAACGGGGCAGCGTTAGGTCAGCGCTTAGAAACCTTGGTGGTAACCCACCGAAGCCACGGTTGTATGCCTGGGCGAGCTACTATTGCAAGGGTATTGGCGCCAAAAGTGATCCGGACTGCCGCATCTCTATCTATTCAACCAACCAGGTTGATTCGTCAGGGTTTCCTTTAAAAAGGAACAACCTCTTACAGGGTCCCTGAGCTCCGGAAGGCTGGCAACCGCCCCTGGCTTGGGCGAGGTCCATGTTGCGCGCGAGCTGTCAACTGCGGCGCAGCAGTGGAAGTCCTTGAGGCTCCATTGGCGCGTTGCGTGGCAATAGCTCCAGCTGCCGTGGAACTTGCGCCCGGTGGCCCGGTGTCCGACCAAGCGACCAATGGATTAAACGCCTCAGCATTGCCGTGATGACTCATTGGTGACCCTTTGACATCCCTGTTCATGGTTCCCTATCAGTCAGGAAGTGAAGGGTGCACTAGGCGAATGTGCATTACACTCTGCGTCCATCTCGAAACAGTTTGTCCGCAGCTACAAAGCTTGGCATTGGCTAACATCTGGGTATGCAGAAAACCATACCTTCAGATTCTGAATCATTTTTACTCTATCCTGCGCTTGTTTATCTTGTTTGAGGAGGCCCCAAAATGATGCCGACGTTCACTCCAGAATTCTTCGGTCAACGCTTGCACAAATCAAAATGCGCGCATTCGCTGCGACTCGCCCTTAGGAGTCACCCGCGCGTCCTCGAAGAGGAGAACGTGCAAGTTACGCGTTGCAATCTTTGTTGATTTTAACCCGACTAAGCTCTCCGTTCGGGGTGGCTCCTGAGTGGGACCCGGAGCCCAACTCAGCAGTGAAAAAACCTGTCACCCGTAAAGGTAATTACTCAAGCTTGCGGAATTCCGCCAAACCAAGGGTCGCTTACGCCGGCCTTTTTTAGAAGATGGAGCTTGCGGATAGCTTACGCCTCGTGGCAGGCATGTGTCAAGTTGCTCGTGCCTAATCCTCCGCAGCAAGAGGCAGGGAAACATGGCAGAGCAACAGCTTGCAGATGGAAAGGCGCGAAGGCTTTGCTGTGCAGGCTCAGCAGTGACATGGAGGGCCAAAAGTTCGTGAAGCCCAGGGAACGTTTCGGGCCCCGAAAAAGTGAATTTCAGTTGGGGGCTCAGGTTGGGGTTCACCAACCATAAAGTCTTCAAAATCACAGCCAACGGAAGGCGCTGTCGACTCCTCCAAACTCCTACTAGAAGTTGGACCCATCCCCAAAGGCTTGGTGCAAGTCGCCTTCCCAAGATGTGACAAAAACAATCTACCCTCTGGTCCACGTTGCCATGGAACTTGACGTTTTCGGATCCTGGAAGACGACTTTCCTTTCGAAGCGACCCTCTTACCAACTGAATGCAAGGAACAGGTTCATATCTACCGTGGCATCTCGAAGGAGACTGAGCCGAGCGCCGAACAGGTGAGTCATAATCAAAACCGATCGGTATTAAAATGGTCTGTCCACCATAAAGAATTATTGGCGGATAGTTCTCCGCACCCATTTGTTGGTGGGGTTGTTCCTTTCCAATCCGAATGGGCTTTGAGCAAGTGGCTCATCGATCCCCTTGGGGAGCGGTACCTCAAAACTCCAACTGGGCCCAGGGGTCCCAAGTCGTACGCTCTGAGAGGACTCGTAGTTTTGGAGACCAAAAAATCCATCAAGACCCTTTGAGTAAGAGAAATGTTTGCCGTGGGTTAAGTGGCCCCCTCTGCAAGACCGATGCAACACAACTATGTGCACAGTCGTGTATGAGTGAGACAGTCAAGTCAATCAGAAAAGTAAACATGACACAAGACAGCAAAATGTCAAAGAGACAACACGCTTGTATCAAACATAAATCTGAATATCTAAATCGCACAACCGAGTAAGTACATCTTTACCAACAACACAAACCTTAAGACTAAAGAGGTCAAATATTGAGCGCAACAAAATACATCAAACAAAAAATGTATATCTATGTATGATAATAATAAACAAACAACAACGTAAGACAAGAAGAACAAAACAAAAGTAATCAACAATCTTTATCCGAGGGTGTCCCTTTTATGGCTGGATATAAAGGAAAACCACTAGGATTTTCCGAATGTCGGGGGTCGGGTCGTTGAAGATACCACAGTTCAATCGAGGAAGGTGCAAGCATGTGGGTCGGTCTCATAATACAGTGGATGGACGAAATCCACTTCGCACCACCTAAGAAACCACGGTTCAAACCTTTGATTGTTGATAGTTATCGGGGAATCATCCTTCCAGGAACGTTTCTTCAGTGGTGCAAGATTTCGTACATCCACAGCAGGGGACCCCCTCCCCTTTGTTGGCTAAAAGGAAACCATTGCCATTCTATGGGGAACCCGACAATTTTTGAGACCTCCCTACGTGTACAAGATCTCCCCGCGCCTTGCGCTTTGCGCCGGTCCTTGTCCTTGCGCCTGCGCAATTCGAACTTGTGGGCTTAGGGTCGACATGGCTCGTGGCAAAGGCGGCCAACAGGAAACCAACAGCTACCTTTCCTTAGTGGTTCCTTGGTCCCTTGAAAAAAGTTGAACATTTGGTGGGAACAAAGTCCAACATAAAGAGTGCACAAGTTTCTGTGGCCCACTGGCTGTGGTTAAGACATGTTTTGTTTTTGTGTGTTCACTCTAGAGAAGCAACTGGCCATAGGGTTGCTCCAAGGAGTGGCACGAAACACTTTGGCCCCTGGGAAGGAGAATCAAACGAAACCCACATCATACCCTTGCCAGCTTAGCTTTGTGTGGGGTATGTCAAGTGTTCAGGGCTCAGTGATTCTGGTTGAAAACGGATGGAACCCGTGTGGATTTCATTTTTTAATGGGGACCCAGAAAACCCACAATAGGTGCCACTCTCTTCAGGATGGTCCGACAACTGCCCAAAGAGGTCGCTGGACAAAACACAAACACAAACCCGCACATTTGATAGACGTTGGTGTGGGGTCATGTGGCTTCCAAGATCTTGGCATGAGCCCGGGGATCCCATGCAACAATAGGACCCAGCCGAGGGCTGAACAAAAAACCGGTTCCGATTGAGGGACCTCTCTCTTTCATTCCGTTGCACCATCACTGCAGAGCCACGCACTTGCACTGAGAACTCAATGCCAAAAAGAGGGGTTCTACCCTGTGGATGGAGTCGAAATCCGTTGCGCACCGAAACAAGTCGCAGCTCCGTATCTCCGCTGGTTGCGTGTTCCGGCCACCTCAGCTTGTGACTCTGTTCAAACTGTCCGATAACTTGGCATGTGAGCAAAACACAACTTGTGCTTTGCAGCTACCTCCTAAACATGAAAACCCCGGCTGGCAAAAACCTCAAACTTCCAGCCCGGAGAAGCGCAATGCGCCTCTTCTTCCTTCGGCTGCGGCTCCTGAAGAGTGGCACAGGGATTGACTCCCCAAGTGGCCGTGCTGAGACCGGTTTACCAGGGGGGGATTGGGGCAGACTCGTGGCGATCCACGAAACCTTGGAATTGTGTGGGACTTGCCTCGGCATGAACCAATTGGATCGTTTTTGGTGTCAAACTCTTGGGGTGGGCACCATATCCGCCCAGTGTGAGACCACCGGAGTAACATTTTGTGTGTTGCTCATGGTGTGACTCCGGGCCCTGTGATGGGATTCACCAACCACTTGTGAGGCTTAAAACTCGTGGCCGTAGTACGCAGAGTTTCCTTCTGACCCTCAAAAAATAGGGTCATTACCCAAAAGAGAGGGGTCATCGCCCCTTGAAAGGGTCAGAAGTAGCCATTGCGTGACGAATGACCCAGATCATGGGCCAAAGCCCTCTGATGGGACGCCCCAAAGGGTCGCTACCCTCTGGTTCATGTGAGGTTCCGCGTTTGTGGATCGGGAGGCAACCCTTCGATCCGTGTTTGTATCTGGTGGGTAATTCAGAAGACTTCTCCGGAACTTCCCCAGAACGGCCCTCAGGCCTGGCCCTTGCTGGAGGGAAAGGCCCCCATGGTTTACGTGCTAGTTCTTAGTAAGTTTGTTTTTTGGTGGAGATGGGAATGAATCTAGGGCAGAAAAAACTACAAGGAATGGCTCATGGGAGTTCATTCTGTCAGTCCCTACTGAGAAGCACCAGCAAGTTTCTACTTCGGACATCCAAAAGATAAGGTCAAAACGCAACCAACTGGGCCAATTCCTCCTGCAATCCACCAACTGAACATGAGGAATCCCGAGGATGACGCCGTTCTAATGTGCCCAGAAGGAACGCCAGAATCCAAAACCGGTGGCCCGAGAACGTTCCCCTTCCAATGAACGCAAGGGTTTTGGAAGCTGCCCCAGGCCCAAAGCTGTCCACATTTATTGAATGACAAAACTTCAGAGGAAAATTTCACAGTGACGCCGATTTCAAGTCATGGCAACGGCCGTGCCCTCCAACTGACTCACTTCTGCACCCCGCCAACCAGCCGCCAACTAACTCCAAACACCCAACTCAACCCAACCCAACAAACCACTGGGGAAAAGTTTGAACTGGCGGATGACCCGTTCAATGGGCTCTGACTAAATGGCTTCCTCTCAGAAGCCAACAAAAATCGAGGTTCGCCGACTGAACAAAAACCGAAAGCAAGGGCTTACCGGCCAAGTATTTGGTTCATAGTAAAGTACCAAACAAAGA
Organism: Effrenium voratum; assembly: GCA_963377175.1. Lineage (NCBI taxonomy): Eukaryota > Dinophyceae > Suessiales > Symbiodiniaceae > Effrenium > Effrenium voratum. Next base: position 1,831,341 of record CAUJNA010001779.1, read on the forward strand.
GGGAGCCTTGCTGCTGGCGAAGTTGAGTGGGCCCTGTTGGTAAAGAGGGAATTTGAGTGTCCAGGTATGTTGAAGGCATGACTTCAACTTGCAGGGAAATGCGCCAACTCCATAAAAAAAAGAAGGCAAACAACTTCCAACGGTTCACCCAATCTCGGCTGTGCTCAGATCCCCTGCCAAAAGTAATGTTTGTAGTAACCAAAGGGTCATTGTCAGTCGACTCGCTTTGGGCAACTGCAAAAAATGCGGACATTGGACATGGCCGTGAGTCTGGAAAAGCAGACACAAAACTCCTACCCTCAAACACACCGATCCCAGTTTTGGTCGATTTACTGTGCTTGGGACCCTGGTCAGTTGTGTCCCTCTTGGGGTTCCCCCAAGACTTCGCCATCTGGCAGAAAACAAACAAATATTCGGACTCTTCGTATTTAGTCCGGAAAAACAAAAAAAAGGTCGTAAAAAGAACCTAGTCTTGGGGCACCCCCCAGACTTGGCCAGGGGTCCACCCACCCAAAAACGCCCGACCCCTCCTGCTGCGCGATCCCCTCACAGGGCCAGGAGGCACAGGCGTACCCTCGGCGGGTTAGTCGCTTTCGGCCGGGTCTCACAAACAGCGAGCCAAAAGGAGTGGCCAAAGCGGCTTTTGTATGCCACAAACTTCCAGGGGATGATTCCTTGTCCATTCTTTTCAACCATCGTTCTTTTCCAAAACTGGCCGGTTTCCCTGGGTTTCTGGAGGCTTTCTAGAAAGAAGGATCCCTGGAAAGAATGCAAATTGCTGGGCTGCCCTCAGATCCCCCGCTAAGAGTGGCTGACTTTTAGTGGGTCAAATGGAAACTACCACTAAACACGAAAAGGCTAAAACAGCTAAGGGGACGGCTGGGAGCCATCAAGATCGGTTCAAAGAAAGCATAGCCCAACAACTTGGGGAATGAGACGGGTCGCCATTTTGTGAAACTTATAATATATTTCAAGCGAGGATCGATTCGGTACTGGCAAGTGGTTGGCAAGCGATTCGGTTGTCTTTGCTGGCTTGCAGCAAATGAGTTGGAAAGGGGCCCCAACCACAAAAGCCTCCAACTTGCTTCCTGAGGATCCCCTTCCAGCTTATTCCCAAAACCCTTTAGATTCCCCGCTAAGATCTCTCGCAGTCATGAGGAAATTTGGCCGAACAGTAGCCCAACAACCCCAGTGTGATGATTTAAGCAGAATCTCTGGGAGAGTTTTTCGGGGAGTCCTTTGTTGGGAGAGTTTGTTTTGAAGGGGAACCGAAAGGAAGGCACATTTTTTGCTTGGGGGGTCCGGCTCCTCCAACCAATCGACATGAAGCAGGCACCTAGGGCGCGGGCGCCTTGCATAGCTCCTTCAGGGTGTTTGGGATCCTTTCAACAGGCCAAAAAGGCGGGTAGATGTCAAGCAAAAGGGGACGTAATTACCTCCAATGAGTCAAGGAGGGCCCCTTCCTCATGTGTCTTTAAATGGGATACCTGCCAAAATCACTAATGGGCACTCACCGAATTCTGGGTCAAACAGATGACGTTTAAAACAACCAAGAAAGGACATATACGTACCCCGGTTCAATGTCTAAGATTCAAAGGTCCATCCACCAAAGAAGCTCTTCTCACTGCGGCCCGAAATGAACGTGTCCTCAGATACCTCAGCTTGCGCCCCCACTCATATGCTTGATTCTTGTCCAGGTATGCGTAAAATAGGGGAACGTCTATTTGTGGGTGGCCTCCCTTTGGTTGCCCTACCCCGAAACGGGTAGCCCCAAAAAGCAGACACACAGAGATGTAGTGAACGTCAACTCAGTTGTTCAGTGACCCTGTAAAAAACGGAACCCTTTTTGGGGAAGACCATTTTTAGTGGGGCAGCCACCAAAAACAGGGAAAAAGGGTGCCACTGAACACCTGAGTCAACACGTAAAACGAGTTCAAAAGAGATCCCAGTCAGCTTCGCAAAAACTTGACTCGCCGGCCACTCTGCCAGCTTCCATCCACGGGCCAGCTCTCATGTCATTGATCTCCAGGGGGGTGAAAAGAGGCATGTAACGACTATGTAACGGGCTGTAGCACAGAAAGAAGCCTCTTCCGGCCCCTCCATGCTACCTGTTCCAACTTGTCTGAAGGAAGGGCAAGCTCTCTACTAGTTGACTCTGCACAGGTACGGGCATGTCCAGCAAAAGCAAGCTCTGCAACAACCTGCTCTGCAAACACCCTTGAACAATCACCGCGAGTTTGGGTATGCATCGAAGTATGGAGCAAGCGGGCATGCAACCACCTGCCTTGGTTAATGTGTTGCAAAAAGGGGGTGTAAGTGCAATTAAGCGAGGGGCATGCAACGAGCCAGCAAATCTTGTTACTTAGTGTGTGCAACGGGGTACGTAACGAATGTCCGCCGCAGCTGTGTTACAGACCCCTCCAAAAAAGCGCCGCCTAATATGTGTCTAAGGGTACATGAATACGTCTAGGTCCTCCAGTACAGAGGATTGAATAAGGGTACCAACTTTGTTCTGTCGTCTAGTGTTAGACACGGGGAACCCAAAAAAGGGAGAGAAGGGCACCTAGCTGGGGGACCTAGATATACCACGGGCACAGAAAACTCAGCGGCCCTAAGACATCACTGCCCCCCCCAAGCGCGCCTCCTGAGCGGAGGCCGGAGGCAACTTCACATGGCCTCCCTACTGAACCAAAGCTCCGGTGGCATGTCGAGGCAGACCCATGGCAGCTTGGTTCCTGGACCCTCAGCGACATCTGGCGCCCCTCCCTTTAGAATTGAGGCCGCCGGGCCTTCAAAAGACCAACACAAGGCCAACGTAAGGTTTACTCAGGGCCAACACAAGAATGGGTGTGTCTTTCTTTAGACCCCCCCAGCAACAAAAAAAAGGGTGCCTGTGGTTTTGCTCTAGGTGTCCCTTCAAATTCTCCCCTAAAATGGGAACCCTCAAAAAAAAACACAGGCCCAGAAAAGTCCTTGGTGATTGGGAGGGGTGGCTTCTGTCCCCAAACATCCTTCCTCCTCCCCCCCTCCCCCTGTTGACACGCGTGGCTTTTTCCGATCGCCGCTCGATGCGACCTGAGGAATCGGTTTCTGGGTCAAGTCTTGCCCAAAACTTGCAAGCGAAAAATGAGCAGCGACCAACACCCACTGAATTGTGGTTCTTCTGACATGATGGGTAAGGTTTATATAGGGACTACTACAATCCCTGTTGAATCTGGCATCAGAACCACCTCCTAAAATGGTCTAATGAGTTTTTGGGCGCTGCTCAAATCAAAATAGACTTCGAACATTGGGCTGATCATTTCCTTGCGCAGCCAAGCAAACAAAAGCCAATCGTTGCCATTGAGCGAAGTCCTTCACCAGCTCAAAGTACCCTAGCACCTGTTGAGATGGATCCTTCGGGATCTCCTACAGAATAGGCATGGCTCCATTGTCAATGCTTACCCCAAGGTAGACGTATCCCTGGAGTGATGGCTGAGCCTTCCGAAACTTCAAGGTTTGAGTCTGGGGCGATCTTTGTCAAAGTGGAGGACATCACATTCCCATAAAAATGGGTTGTTGCCTCAGGTGAACTCCCTTTTTTGTTGGGTAGTTTGAGGGTTCAGGCAACCATTTTCCACCAGGTCATTCTGAGAATCCGTTGAGGATCAGGTGGATGCCTTAGGAACGGATCCCTGGTGCCTTTTCCGGACTCACGGTCTCGAATCGCACGTGTACCTGGAGAAAAACAATATGACCTTACAAAAGGCGTGATGACCCCCCTTCTTGACCCAAGTTTTAAGGGTCAAAAGGGAGATTCCGGGAGCTGGCATCCTATATTTTGCCCATTCGAGTGTGTATTATTTTTTGGAGGGTCGCCTTTTTTGTGCGGTTTTGCTACAAGCGGGAAACCCATGCGCATCGACTCACAGGTCCGGACGTCCATGGCACTGGAACCTCAGCAGAGTCGAGCCCGGCGCCGGTGTAAACAAAGAAGCCTGGACTTCGATTTCCCATTCACCGCCAGCAAGAACCAGGGGCTCAAATCCCCATCAACAAAGGGGGTACCTGAGGTATGTCCCTTGGCAAAAATGATAAACAGAAAAAGCCTGGAAAATAAACAACACATCCAGTACCAGCACCACCAACCTGTCTGCGTTTTCCCATGCTCTAAATCCCAAGTGCTGTCCAGAAAGCAGTTGTTGTGGGTGCTGGTTCCCTTTAACACCAACAGGGGAAATAAACCATATTCTTGAGCAACTGGAAGTCAATGGACCCCCCTTCTTCTCACTTCCACTGTCAGATTCAACTTCACTTCTTGGCGGGCCAAAGGTGGAAGAAGGGCAAGGACCCTACAACCCAGCGCCAAACAGTTTAAGCTTTCTAAGGCTCATCGGGACCTAATCCGGCAAAGCGAAGCCAACAACAGAAATGAGGGTTGAGGGTGTACCCTAACCCTACCCCCAGAACCAAACACTACGTACTGTGTGTGTGTGTTTGTCATGGAAACTCAGCCTGCAACCTTCGTGTTTCATTGGTACCCTACCCAGTGCTTCCAGGTGTTTCGCCACTATAGTAGGTGACCCTTCGGTGTCTTACTTCTAGAGTCTACCATGCACAGTTTCCCCTTACGGGGGCTCAGGCGCACAGGGACCCATAGGTCACCAACCATCTTCCTCTTGCTCAAAGACTGGCTACCTATGATCCAATTCTTAGTTGTAGACTGGTTGGCATCAAATACAGCACGCACAAACCTAGGTGTCCTTTTAGGGCAAATACATGGGTTTCCCTGGTAGATGATGAAACCAGGTAAACCAGGAATCGCCATCTACTTTGCCACCAAAACAACCAAAAAGGACACCTACGCGCACAGACCTTCTTTTGCCCCACCGGCGCCGGGGTTTTCCCTCGCGCCTAACGGCCTAACGCGGCTCACACGGCGGCCAGGAGGCCTTTGGCTTCCACCAAGCCCTGGATCTCGGCCTCGCAAACGACACACGCCCGGGGCCCGGACGGGTTCGGAGTCTCCATGTGGGTGTCGCTCAAAATTACACAGGGGGGGTTACGCGGGTTTCGGTCCATGTTTCCACTTACCAGGGTTCCATTTTGGCTCCGGGTTGTTGCAGCCATATGGGCGGCTCCTTTTTTATCCGCCCGAAATGGCTAGGTCTTTCTTTTGGTTTGCCTTCCAAAACAACAAGAACGTGTGCCCTCAACAAAAGACACGCGTGTAGTCTGGGCGCTTTTGTTTGTAGCACAACAGTTTCTCGAGACACATGCTTTTTAAATCCTAAAAAAAAGAATTGGGCCCCCACGAACAGAGCCTACAGCGCGGTAAGCTAAATCTAAATCCCTCCACAAACATCCAATCCCCCCTAGAAAGCCATAGAAACCAAACTCCCCTCTAGAAACCGGCAAACTCCCCCCCCCCCCCCCGCAAATCGGTCAAATTCACCTGCGTACTCTCTGCATCTCTCGTTCTGGCCCTTGAAGCCGTGTGGAAACACGCACGTGCACCCACCCTCTTTGGAAACAGCTCACGCAAAAACCAGACGTCAAAGCAAACTAAAGCACGGTGTATACCTCAGAGCCAGCCGAAAGCGGACTGGCTGAGGCGGGCAACACGAAGCGTTTACAATATGTTATACCCCCGGGTCGGGACGGTCGGTTCCATGTTCTCGGGTGGGATGCAGAAAAAAAACAGCGTCCGCAACGGGTAAGAGACCCTCCGGGAACGGGCAACAAATAGGTTCTGATTCTGCGTCACATTTGGTTGTCCGCGCTAAACTATGAACATCGTTTTGGTTAGCCGCCGATAATCCACGCCATTTGTTGATTCATAGGCGACCTTTTGGAAAATAGACAACCCTGGCAACTCAAATGAAACCAATCTAAACCAGTGCCATCTATTTCTAACACAACTAACCTAGAAAGGACGCCTATGTGGGTGCGTCTTTTTGAAGGGGACGTCCAACATGTTTCTCTTTCGGTTTCACTGTAAAACGAAACAAAGAAAGGGGTACCCTCGCAAAAAAGCCACAGCCATGTGGGTGTGGCTCAAAATTAAAGAGCTAGGGTCCCGGGTTGCGTGGGTTTTAGGCACTTTGTGGCACTTACCAAGGTGCTATTGTGGTACATGTGTTTGTATGTTTGCCAAAAAATACACTCTTTAATCAATCCTTTTATATATTAAAATAGTTAATTGACAATTAACATTTAAAAGGCATTTCATTCACTTTTTACTTTAGCATTCATTTTTTGTGGATTTGTCTCCCATGGTTTGATTCCGGCTCTACAACTTGGCCGCAGGATGGCGCCAACAAGGCCGCGCCTGCCGCTTCTCCCTGCGGGAGTCGAAGTTGGTCTTCACCCAGGCGCAGTCCGCGTGCAAGTTCTCCTATTCTCAGCCAAGTCTGGGCAATCGGGGCAACGGGGCAACGGCCGCACGTGGTTCAACCAGGCCGATTTGTTGTGTCCATTTCTGGTATCCACGCGCACACGCTGCTTGATGTTTCTGGCCTCATTCTTTGACCATGATCAAAGTCACCCCCTAAGCGACGGGTAGGGAAACAACCACATTTTCTGACTTTGATCACCCCCAATCGTCAAAAGAATGACCCCAGCAAGTGGCCCGCCAAATAAGGCCTTTCTTAAACAGGGGTCGCTGGATGTCCCGATTCACAGTTGCAATTTACTGGCGGTGTCCATTGAAACTGCCGTTTCTGGTAGTGCCAAAAAGAAAAATCCGGAACCCGATGGGATACCGATGAGTGACCATGGCCAATTCACCCACAGCTTCGCCAATTCACCAGGGGCTTCAAGCATGGAGACTTACCTTTGGAACCTCGACTCAATCAGACCAAAAGGGGAAAACCAAAAGGCCATTTTCAGGATTGGCTTTGTCATGGGGGGGTGGAGGAAGCCCAATCAGGAGCCAAATAAGGCCTGAAAGGCTTTAAGGGCGAATTTGGGCTGCCCCCCAGTTTCTCCCCCCCCCCCCCCGCGCTCTGCATGAATCCAGGGTCCATGGGATTTGTCTCAGACCTTCCAAATGGTTTGCTTCCTTTTGGTGTCCCTCCAAATTTGTTCCCCACCCCAACCCACAACCACCGATATTCCAAATCGGCAGCAAAACTGCGGAAATGGAAATGCTTATATCCCTTGCATCAGCGGAGGTCGCCAAAGGAAGCGCCGTTTGGAGCTCCTTGTTCTTCTCTTCCGACTTCTTCTCAGCAGCCTGTACGAGAAACAAATGCAACCTTGCGATCGTTTCTTTTTGCGTGCATCATTCACCAACATTGGCACGGCCCATTTGACGCAACTTGGGATCTTCTTCAGAGACAGGGGCTCCACACTGTTGGGTGTGTCTGCTTAAAGGGAAACCAAGAGGAAACTAGGGTCCCTATTGTTGGAACCCGTTAAACGATCGGGGTCGCTATTAAAATAAACAGCGCGTTTCTTTCCGTTCAGAACCCCGTGACTGTTTTGGGGTTTGCTATTTCAGAAAGTTCTTCCCCCCCAAACTGGCCATGCTGACCCCACCCAGACAGTAACCGAGACACTTCCAACCCAACCCAGACCCTCCCCGCTTTTTCACTTCAGCGGCTCCGAATGACTGGTGGCACTGTTTGCGACGGGGGGCGCGTAGTTCCCTTATTCGGATGAACAAACAGTCCTTTGAGCTGTATTTCATGTGTCAGCGTTCCTATTTTTGGAACCTGTTTTCCGGGTTCCAGGCAAGCCACAAATTTCAGCATCTGTATTTAGTTAACGCCCCCCCCAAAGAAGGAATCGGCCCTTCATGGGTGAGCAAGGTCGCTTCTTGCCCGGATGAACGGCTGAACTTGCTAAAGCTCAAATCATCAGAGTCTCAGAGTCATCTAACGTGGGCATCCAAGGCGCGCGCCGCTCGAGACTTGTTCTGATTTGAGCCCACCAACAACGCATTCTTTGGGTGAACCTCAAGTGGGTTCTAACAAATGGGAACTAGGAAGAACACACATGTCTGTGGGTCAATACCAATGGTACCATGTTGGGGTAGGTACACCACCCATTTTAGTCGATTTTAGTGGGGATTGGGATGTTCACTGGGGGTACGGGATGCCACATGATTGTCCTTTGGAAGATGGAACCCATCTAGACTGCCCCCTGTTTTCCAACTAATCTTTGACTTGCAGTCCGCGAAGCATGCGAAGCGAACTCCAAGCCTCCCTCTAGCAACATAATATCAGCTTCCCACTAGTTGGTGGTCTGGTGAGTGGCGATTTACCCTCCAGAATCAGGGGTTCAAGTAGCACCAATCCATACCACCACCGAGGGCGTTCTTGATGACAAGTATTGTCTCTACTGCCACCCAAAACCCCTGGCTTGCAGGTTCTTCAACTCAAAGTGCAACTTGGGGTTGAATACACTGATTTAGGCGCACGCCCACCACACAACAAACAAGTTCACCAACCCGAACATCAAGGCAGCATGGGGACGTACGGGTCTGAAGCAAATTCTCCCTTTGGGCTGAAACAACCGAGGTTTGGCGAACAGGGATATTTGAGGGTATATGTGTGGGTCGCGTATTTTTGGGTTGGCACGAAAACCAGGCCCCATGAAGGACGGGAAGCAACGGAGGAAGCCTTCTGAAAGCAGAACTCCTCCATGGGGCTTGCGGTCGCCAATAAAACACCGCTCTGGTCGGGATCCCAGATGTGTCTCCCATGAACCCTTAACACCAGCTTGGGGTTGGGGATGGTCGACCCGGGAGTTTCAACCAAGGAATCCTAAGCCATGGCCATGACCCCCAACCGGTGCGGCAAGCGTGCCTTGTCATCCTGGAATTCCTGCGTGCGGCTTTGAGAACGTTTGAGGGACCCAAATCCAGTTAACCCGTTCTACGCAAATAGGCCTGGTGAAACGTGATTTTAAAACTCGTTCGTTTAGTCAGTTCCAGGAATTTAGCTACCCCTGTCATGATGTCCATGGCATCCTCGAAAACCTTGGACACCATTGGGATTTGATAGAAGGTAACCAACCAGGCTACTAAAGGAAAATTCATGGCTCCATTGCTTCTAGTCTCTGCTATAGTACGTACCCCTTCGGCATGCTGGTTGCCTCTTGTTGCATGATGGGTTGGTTGCCTATTGTAATGCTGCCTGGAGGCCGGTACTATACTCAAAGGGCAGTGTACATGCTTATGACCCACTTACCATGGTTGGAAGTCCCCGTTCATTGGGTCACAATCATGCTTGTTCACCACTTACTAAGCTTGGTTCCTCCTAACCCCGGTGCAAAAAGTGAAGAACTGTTGTGTCTTCAATGGGAAACCCAAAAGATTTCAACAACCAAGTTAAAGTCCAAAGATCCAACCCAATAGCAATCAAGTAGCTTGCCCCTTCAAGAGGTAAGCTAGTGATCCGCGGGTTCATGGCATCGCGCCCTGTCCTTCTTTCCCTCCGTGTCCTCCTTCAGGTCGGCCAGCGCCTCGTGACAACGTGCGGCTGACCCCTTCTTTGGCTAGCGGTGCAAACATAATTGGTGGCATCATATTTGTTTTTAAATGTCAAATACATAGATGGGTATGCGCCAAGATAAAGGGAGACCCACAAATTGGTGGTTGTCCTCTTGGAGTGGTATAGATGGGTTATGTTGACCCCATATTAATCAACCCCAGTGTCCCCGGGTTTAGTGTGGAATCATCACTTTTGGGGGGCAACATCCCCCCGATCATAAACCGGGGTTGATTAATATGGGGGTCAACATTATGTGCCAAGATAGGGAGACCACCCAAAATGGTGGCTGTCCTCTTGGTTTGCTTTTAAATCTAGCCCAAAAGAGGGTGTCCCTAAAAACATACAGCCCCATTTGAATTGTATATGAAGCTCATGTATATTCCGCCCCAGGATTGCACGTGGGGTCCTGAAAACTTGCAAGAGGATTGCATCCCCTGCTGGGGTTTTTAACTTCAACATAAGCACCCTCTCAAGTGAGACACCCCCTTGTTGATCCACTACGACTTGATTGATCCTTGGTTGAAATCAGGGAAAACTAGGCCCAAGCACGCCCTCAACGGCTGTGGGGGTCGACACCGAACGCGCAACGATGATTTTTGTGCTTTGTATCCCCTTTTGGAGGCCTCGAAATGGACATGGCCTGTTTATCTTTTTGTATTTTGGGTCAAAAACTGCCAGCACTTCCAGGAGAAGGAAGCTTTGCCCTCCCGAACGGAACCCACCAAAGGGTCCTTGAGAAAAAAAAAACAATGTATTCCAGGACCCTTTGTTCAATTCTCATGTTACTTGGTACACTTCAACTTCTCTGGTGGATTTCCCATGTTACTTGGTGGGTGGATCCCCGTTGGGGTTCCTTTCTGCATCCCCAATAAAGGTGTCCTTGGCCCGGAACCCATCCCTTTTTCCTTGACAGCTGCAAGCTTGTCGGACTCAAATAGGCGATGAAGTGGCTGCGGAGAGTTCCAGAGGGGCTGTTGGGAACTTGTTAGAAGGGGTGGTTGGGGTCCAAAAGCATATATATATATATATATGTTTATATATATATATATGTATACATATATATGTTTATATATATATATATGTATATATATATGTATATATATATATGTTTATATATATATATATAAACATATATTTGGTGTTCCACACGCACGTGTCTGATCCTCAGCTAAGTTGACAACTTGTGAACACCCAAGCACTGCCTAAAGCTACAAAACCCGAGGGGATGGCTGGGGTTGCTTGTGAATCAACTGAAAAGTGGACACGTTGCGCCCAGTGGATCCAAGGCAAACCACTTTGGTTTGGGTGACCCCTTTCGTTTTCCCTGGTTACCTACAAGAGTGGCTTGCCTGGAAACACTAGGTACCATATAGCCATGGTCAAAATCCCGGTTACCCCCCAGTGAACATCTGATTCAATCCAACCACAATAGATTCTAAAATGGGCGGTGAATTCACCAATCCCAGCCAAAATGAGATCAACCAAAACAGTTCTGACAACCACAGCCATATAGGTAAACGGACTCACTGGAAGGAAACCCGTCGACCAGAGTTTGCCTTGGTGGCGGTCAGCTGCTGCTGCTTCTGGGTGTCCAGCAACTCCTCTGGAACGACGGTTTCGGGGGGTCAAAAGGCGACCATAACTCTTGGTTGACGTTGGGTTTGGGGAGCAAAAATGAATACATAAAGCTAAAGGTGAAAGAGTTAAAGCTCAAGTGGTGTCCGCTTTTCGTGCGCCCCTTGTCTTGATGGTTCCCAGCCATCCGGTTTCTTAGTTGGCTTTGTTTATTTTGCTGTTATAGTGGTAAAGTGTCCATTTAACCCACTAACAGTTAGACTTTTAGCAGGGGATCATAAACGGACAGCCCAGTTCATGGTTGCTGTTGGGAAACATTTTTCCCATTTTTGCTTATTGTTGTCACTTTCTCCACCAACTGGCAACAATCTGGACCTTGCCAAGCGCAGCCTGGCGCAGGTCAGGACGCCCCCCCCCCCCCCACCTTTCCCTGGAAGTTTTGCCCACTGCAAGTTAGCCAGGCGGCAAACTTGAGTATCTGCAGGAGCTTGCACATGTTGAGCTGCAGCAAACGTGGGCTCGGCGCTTGCTGGCAATCCATTGACACCAGTTGGCCACAGTGATGCAACCTGGGTGGCCAGTCTCGCCCTCAGCTCCCTACTTCAGCGAAGCTTCAGGGCACGATGTTCGGCTCGGGGACAAGATATGGCTGTGGGAGAAAAAAACAAACAACATGTTCAGTAGTACTATGTTCCCTTTAAACCCAACAAGGGGAGCTACTACCTCTTCATTTCAGCAAATGGAAACATGGCCACCCGAACTCGAAAGCCCGGCTGGACCAAAGGCCGGTCCTTCAGCGCGGCGTAGTCCTTCTGATAGAGCGCCTTCCGACACGCAAATGTTCGTGGCTTGGCCGGTGTTTTGTTTAAGCCGTAGATCACTGAAACGACCCAAGAATTCATCAAAACGGAGGGGGCAAAGTGGACTGAAATCTGAAGACACAAGTTCTGATGGAATCCTTCAAGCTGTCGTCCAAAAAAGTAGACAGTCCCGAAACTGCAGCGAGCGTTTGAACGTCTGCCAGTAAATCATGTTCCAAAATACAGTGTCAAGTCCCAGGAGGGGATATTTTGGAGTGCCATTTAGGGGTGTCGATCTTGAGGGTATCGTTTCTGGGCTTGTTTAAAGGGAAACCAAAAGGAACACCACCATTTGCAGGTTCCCCCAATTTTGAGACAAGCTCGTTGGCAAGTTCTTGCGACGGCCGTCATGCTGCCCCATTTGCTGAGCCCATTTCACAGTCCCTGATGAAACAATGACTGGGCCTCCAGCTCCTTGACTGATCCCTTGATCAGGGGCCCTACCCTCTCCTGATTTGTGCTTCTTGCGCAGTCCTCTGGCGCGTCTTTGCGGGGGTTAGTAGACACTTCAGGGCTGGGATCCAGCATGGGTTCAACAAAGGCCTGGGATCCAGCATATACCTCGATGTTTCACAAAGTCCTCCAAATCAGCCAGCATGGCCGACCCATTCCACTTCCATTCGCAATGAAGGGGTTTCACTGAAGGGAGGGTAATAGGGTAATCATCTCAAAATGGACCATCCGAAAACACTTCGAGAGCCTCTGCCCAGCAAACCTGCCCGGCCCCCTCGCTTCTCATGAAACCATTCTGACGAATTATGATACTCCACCAAATTGAAATAAGACATGGACCCGCGGGAGAATCCGCGATGTTAATTTGTAAAAACCCACCGAATCGAATTAAGGACCCTCCAGAAAAGAAACACTCTATGGGTGGTCAAGTCTTCCCAACACCCTAAACATCACCTGTATAGGAACTTCACTTTGCATTGGCCCAAAACGTGGATTCTCTTTCAAGGACTCTTAGATGGTTTCCACTACCTCAACAAAATGGGGATACCGTTGGCTGTGTCTCCAACCAACGGACCCCTTGTTTGGACCTGTTTTTAAGGAACCTAAAAGGAAACCCGCCTACTTGGAGTTGTAGGTGGGGAATGGTGGCTTTACCAATGCCCAAATGCAAAATTATAACGTTCTGTCCAACCTGCAAACCTCATCCCAACTAGAGGAAACCCGTGAAACATGTGGCGACCCACATCTTTGAAACCCACCAAGAGGAGTAAAGCTACCTGGACCCTGAAGACTCCAAACGAAAAATGGGTTGTTGTCCCCAAAGCTATGGGGTGAAAGCCTCTTTTTGTGGGTAGTGTGAGGGTCCAGGTACATGTCAAAAATGGGGACTAGGGGACCCCCCAAAATGGCTCAACGGCGTTCCTTTTGGTTTCCCCTGCAACCCCAAAAAAGGGGTACCCTCAAAAACAGAAACACCTAGAAGTTGCATCCCAAATCTCCCCCTACCGGAGGTCACTTAAAAGCGAAAACGCAGACCCGAAAAGTTGGACATGTGCCCTCCCACCAAACATGGAACACGGGTAGATGCTCCTTTAACAGAGTCCCCCTGGGTGTGTCTTTTGTTTGGGGACACCCCCCCAAACAAAAACAAAAACAACAATAAGTTGTTCCTCCCGGCTTTCATTGAAAACCACGCAAGCAAAAACAAGTCTCCCAAAAAGACGAGCCACCATCCGGTGGGTTCCTCTGATCTGACCCGGCGGGTGCCTGTCTGTCCCTGTGCGCGCCTGGTTCTCTGTGTCCTGCGCTTTGCCGTTCTCGATCTCCGCCTCCAGGTCCTACACGACTGCCCGCGGCTGGCCGTGGCTCTCTCGCGGGCGATACCTTTTACCTGGACCCTCAAACTGCCCGTAAGAAGGGAACTCAGCCCAGAACGTTGGGGCAATAGCCCGTGTTTTTGGAGGAATTCTGAGGGTCCAGGTATCTATATATTATATAAGTATATATGTGCATGTGTGGTCACACCTCTATGTATATTTGTATGTATACATATATATATATATATATATATAGGTACACGTAGATTCTTGCACATTTATGCTGCCAATCCTGCTTTACTAAAGTGATCTACGCACATTTTGACCGTGACTAAATGCATGTGTTTTAGGGCACCCCCGTTTTGGGGTTGGAGTAAAGGAGAACCCAAAGCAACACCACCCATTTTGCGCATTTGGGGCATCCGCCCAAAATCGGGAGGGACCCTTTTCTACGGCCATTGGGCAAAACTTCTGTTCTTACCATGTGTATTCAGTGAAAACCGGGGGAAACCATCATGTAAAACCTAGAGGAAACCTGGCAACCTATGCCTTTGCGTACGGTTTATTTGTGTTGTGTATACATATACATATATGGATCGTACAAGGTTTGTATTGTTCATGCCTGTTTGTGAAAAGCTGACTTTCAGACAAACGACATTGTTTAATCCATGAAGGGCAAAACGGCGACAGACGACTTCCCCCGACCATGTGTTGAAACGGCACTTTTGCAGTTAAAATGCGCTTTTTCGACCAAAGGACTGACATGTGCACAGCTGGAATATGCAGGTATGCAATATCGATTATTTGTATGAGTATACAGATATATATATATGTATATATATATATATATATATATATTAGTGCTGTTGTTTCACAACACCCTATTTGGATTAAGTACAAACGTAGCATAGGGGCCAGTGCCACCCTTTCTGGAGACTCGGCGTGGGCCGTCTCGACGGCGTCAATTCTGTGAAGCAGGGGTAGGGGCCAGCTCAACCCGCCTACATGGGTGTGGTGCTTTTCTGAGATAGTGCCCGTTTTGGGGTGGGCTTAAACCGTCCAAGTACCCTCTGAGGATGGCTTTTGGGGGGTCTAAGTGTATCCTTAGAAGGTGCCAGGGGACCCTCTGGGAAGGGGAAGCCAAAAGGAAAAGCATCTTTTCGGGGGTACCATACCTAATGCTTACCATACCCTATGGTATTTTGGGACATACCATACCCAATCGAGACGCTCGTGATGGTCCTCTTTGACCATCTGCATCATAGCCTGAGGCTGGCCAGCGCCAAAGCAGGCGGCAAGGAAGCTGTTACCATTCTCAGCGATTCCATTTCCGTATATTTCGGTACCCAAGGAAACTGCGCATTAAAATTCAATTTTCAAAGTCCTTTTGGTTTTGTTTTGCAAAACTGGCAATTATCCTCACTGCCACTCGCCGTTGCTCTGAGCACGCCGCGACCAGACCCTTGGTGGAGTCTTTCTGGCCCTGGTAGTCCGCATCCTGCGGCAAGCCGAAACGGGTTGGAATTTTCTGGGCTGCTCAAAACGGAGTGTTGGCCAATCCGCATCCATACTCCCTATTGGAAAGCCACTACGAAGGGGACCCCTTGCGTAACCCAAGGTAAGAGATTCTTTGAACAGCCCAGATGTTGAATCCCCGATCACCTTCGACCTTGTTTTTAACACGTTGGTTCATGGCCAGCTTTTGCCTACACACCCTATCGGCTTTTGAGTGTGAGGTAGACTAGAAACGGATCAAACCATTTCCCAATCCAAGTGTCTTGCTTTAGGGGACCCGGAGAACCCCTGATTTGAGTGGTTTTAAAGGGAAACCAACAGGAAAACCGCCACTTGTTGGGTCCGATTCCCGAAAAAAAGACGAGCCACCCATATTGAGGATTGCTCCAGAACAGCCCACGTACAAGACCCGAGGTGAGTGTGTCATAGTCTAAACCTGGTACTCAAGCAGATCATTGAAAAAACAAAAAAACACACAAACATGTAAGAATGAAGTCGAACATGGGTCTTTTTGGAGTTGGTAGCCCTTTTGGTGAGTTTCAAAGGGAAATCAATAGGAAAAGCACCATTTTGGAGAGGTACCCTAATAAATTTAAAAAAAAGCACACACACCATCTGCACCTGTCAGGAACTATCCCGAACCTTCATCTACCTGGGTGCTGACTCACTTCCGCTCGAGTGGATTGGCCTAAAACAGTCTGCAGATTTTGTTTACGTCCAAACCCTTCAAGCGACTGAAGTCTAGGTCCTCCAGTAGAGAGGTTAGAATAAGGGTACCCTTTTTTTTCTGTAGTCTGTTTTAGTAGGGGAACCCTCCCCCAAAAAAGGGGAGAGAAGGGCACTACTGGGGAAACCTAGAAGTTCAGTTGAACGCAGGGAGTGAGCCGTTCCCGTGACAAAAATATGTTTGGTCCCGTCCTCAAAGCCAGCGTCCGGCATCGCGCCCGGCTTTCCACTTTGGTGGCGCTGGATTAGGGAGGCGCCCACGTCCACCCTGAGAAAATCGGATCGATTTCACTTGGACCAAAAGAGACCAAAGGGTCGGCGTTCTTCACGCTCGGTTGGAGGCTTGATAAACCTTGCATAGACAGATTCTGCCCCAAGAAGCATTAGAGGTGAGGCGCAATGCTCCAGGTATCCTTTATTGAGTGTCTCTTGTTTTTCTCTGAGGGTAATTATTTTTGATGGTTTTAAGGGGAAGCCAAAAGGCACACCGAAGCGCGCCATTTTGGGGGTTCCGACCCGTCTCGAAAGCAACTCGACAAAGGCTTCCGCGGCCCGAAATCTCATAGAATCTTGGCCATGGAACCAGAGGATCCCCTCAGAGAGGTTCCCTGTGACGGGCTCGCAGGCTTCAGAAAAGATGACCTGGTTTCTGGCCTCTCCTGAGATCCCATGCTAAATGCTTTTATTTCTGGGTTAGATGAACACCCAACCACTACACCAACTGAAAAAGTTTGGAAAACAAATACTAAGGAACCGGACGATTCCGCCAAGGTTTGGTGAACCTGTGGCTTCGTCAGTCGCAGTTGCAACACTGCCCCACCCTTCTCAGGAGACCGGCCCAGCAAACGGGCACTTTCCAGTGTTTTGCGGATGTGGGGGTCCCCTTTTAGCATGAGGTTCAAAGCCTTGCCCAGTTTGGACTCGGAAATACAAGGTGATCACCTTTTCAGGCCATGACTAGATATGGGTGTGTTTTCCTTTAGGCGATCCTCCCAAATTGCGTTCCTTGTGGTGTCGCTTCACAGCAAAAAAGGGTACCAAATCCAAAGACACGACCCACCCACACGGACCAAGGGAACCAAAAGGCGAGGCCCACCCATGTCGATTTTCTTTGGGCAAGTGAACAAGGAAACCAACCACCAGTCTCTCAGTTTGAGAGAAATGCTCGCTGAAGGGGCAAAGTGAAAAAGGGAAGTCAAAACCAAACCGCCAGTTGAGACTCTGAGAACCCCTCCAGAACACGTGCCGCGTGCCGCGTGCCGTGCCGAGGAGCTTGTTGTCCTTGAAGAACTTGGTGATCTGCTCCATAGCGTTGTCCATGAGAACCAGCGCATCCTGGCGACAAACAAAACTAAAATAACTGGTGCACTTTGGACAAACAAACAAGCGGGGATACGGAGGGAGCGGGGATGCGGGGGGTGCATCCTAGGGACAAACAACACTCAACTGGGCCCTCAGATCCCCCGCTAAAAGTGGTAACTTTTAGGAGGGGTAAATGGAAAATACAAATTTTCCGCCCAAAAGGAGATGAACACATGGGAACAGGGTTCCACTTTTTGACTACCAAACCAAACTCAACTGGGCCCTCAGATCCCCCGCTCAAAGTGTGGGTGAAATACGGAAACTACCACTAAATGCTAAAAGGCTAAAAAGCTAAGGAACCGGATGGCTGGGAGCCACCAAGTGTGTTCTCAGCTCAAAATGTGCTGATCAAGGTCATATTCAGAGCCAGAAGGGTAGACACGACCTTGACTTCCTGAGCGGAAAATACAATACCGTATTTCCCCAACGGGACATGAGCACATGGCAACCTCAAAACTTTTAGCCCCTGGAAAATCTGGAACTTGGAGTGCCCAATTTCCAATCCCCATCCTCCCCAAACCAACTCGCTGCAAGATCACCTCTCTGGGCAATGAATTTCGAGCGCGCAGAGTGCAACGTGGATCCCCCTCAATTCATTGGGCGGCTACACCTCCCTAGCGATCTGGATCCCCTCTCACATGGGCCGCAGGGAACAAAGACCAGCTCAACCAGGGATTTAAAACGGGGTTTATCTAAAAACAAAAACAACCACCAGGGACTTTAAGCGGGATTTATTAAAACAAAAAGTTTATTCAAAAAATATAAATCATAATTTCCATTGCTTGGTTGCTGCTGATCCCTCTGACAAACATCTTGAACTGTTCCTGGGTCCAACGCAAAATCGACCTGTCTCAACCAAAGAGTTAAAGTCCAATGATCCAACCAAACAGCTGTAACAAAGATTAAATGAGCAACTGCCACTTTGTGTTCCCGCTCTGGTTGTTCTGACACAAAACCCACATGAAACATCCCACTTGTTACTATCATTGTGTCAACGGGATACCCGCATAGCTCTGAGCCTCTCTCGAACATTGGGAACACGTGTTTCTGACTTCCGGAGCAGAGTGGCCAAACAAGTCGCAACTTGTTTGCCAGCAGAATTAGGCAACAAGCCCACCACCTCAAGCGATTCAAGCATGGCGGTGCTTTATGCGTCTTGAGGCAGGCTAGGAAGCTGGATCCACTTTCAATCAAGCTGCAGCCACGATCAAAACTTACGAACGTTGCCAAGGAGCCAACCCTGTTTTAGCTTCGGATATTCTCCTGAGGAACATATTCCATGCAATCGAACATCAGGAGAACCGCTTCTGAAAGATAAACATGCCAGGGGGCTAAGCAGTCACAAACTAAGTCCCTTTGTGAGGTCATTGAGGGCCTGTGCCCTAGATTCGTGAGGAAGTTTGGGAGCTCGTCTCCCCCAAATGGACAGGCTGGCAAGGTCGACCGTTGCTCACATGTATTTCGCGAAAATGGCCTCTGTCCATTTGTTGGTTGACCTTGATTTATGAGATCCCTAAAGGGGGGAAGGTACAAGTGGGGTGGGTAACCCGGTAGTTGAGAGCCCTATTAGGGTTCTTGGGAACCCCCCCCCTTCGGGGATTCATCAATCCCCGTAGGGCAAATTTCTGTATGGGTGTGTCTTTTTGAGGGCACCCCTTCTTTGTGGTGTTAATGGGAAGCCACGAGGCAAACCACCATTTTGGGGGCCTCAAAATAAGATTCGCTTGTATGGTTTCAAACCTCAAGATGTGAAACAACTGTGATGCCACTGCCAGGTTTTTGGGAACCTGTACCATGCTTTCGAAGGTGTTTAGCACTATGGGTCAACTGGCCCCTGCCCCACTTAGCCTGGCCTTATCTGGCGTAGGCAGAAGATCCTGAAATCGTTTTGGGTCTCCAACCCAAAACGTCCACTAAAATGGGGCACCTCACCTTTCGGGGACCTGAAGGACGTCATCTTCCTAGAGACACCCTCGAGTTCCTCGTGTTCCATGGCCACATGGCAAGGAGGGAACCCCTCAAAACATAGGTGTCCTTTTAGGGCAAATACATGGGTTCCACTGGTAGATGAAAAACCACCAGGGAAACCACTGATCGCCAGCTATGTTTCCACCAAGAAGGACAGCTATGCCTCAAACTGGCTGCGCCTGATCGTGCTTCAGCGCCGCCAAGTGCTCTTCACGCTCCTACGGCCGATCCGATTGTGCAAACAGCTGCCGTTGGGAACTCTCCCCAGTCTGGGGTCTGATCAAGCCGATGGAAAATGCTTTTCGGAAGCTGTTGATCCTGTGGACCAAATCCAGTTCGTAGATGGATGAAGCCCTGTAAACTAGGAAAAGAAACCACCTGGCAACTGGTGAAGCGGATCTTGTCCACATCATGACTCAGTTGAACCCAAGCCCAATCTCATTTAAGACCTGAAGAGGCTTGAGCCTCTACCCCGAACGGGTTGGGTTGTTTGCTTCATGGTTATCATCCTTGGGAATCCGATACCTCTGGATGTGTTGCAGGAGGCCTGTGAAACCTCGACACACATGGAACACGTTTAAAAGTTGCCCGCCCTCCTGGAGTGGGGGCAAACAGGATCGCAGGTCGATCTTCGCTTTCCATCCCAACAGTGAGAGCTTCTTGGCCTAGCCTGAAGCAAGCAACCAACTTGAAACTGTGGGAAAACAGCATATTTACCCCAGAAGGTGAGGTTAGTTCGGAAAAAGGAGATGTGGGTCAAGAGTAACAGGAAACCAACAAACTATCGTGTTTAGAGAAAACCTGGACCCTCCAACTACGCAGAAAGGCTATAACGCCAGTTATAGCCCCATTTTCCAATTGGTAGTGTGAGGCTCCAGCGGAACCTTTCCAGTCCTTTGGCGCCCTTCACCCCCAGCGCAGCGAGGGACCGAGGGACCGAGGGACTCGGTCCTTGTCGCGGGACTCTTGGCGATCCACGATGTCCTTCCCAGTCTCCTGGAGCACAGACCGCTTGCATGGACCCCAGTCATCCACACTTACCCGGGCCAAATGGGCCAAATGTTGGTATACATTGCCTAGATGGATTGCCTAAAAAAAACGGAGGATGCTTAATATATGAGTGCTTCTTCGAATTTCGTGGTATCTGTGAAGGTTTCTTTTGGGAATTGAGTGAGTCCCAACATCAGCCACAGGACTTCTGCTTGACACTCAAATAGGCGCTTGGATTTTGATTGAGTGGTTCAAATTCCTTGCGCCACGGTTCCCATGGAACCTGCGCCAAGGTCAAAATTCCCTAAGGGGTCCATGTCCTTATCAAACCGTCAGATGTCTTACCATGGCGCATGTGAGGTTGACAGCCGCATGCCGGGAAGTTCACCCAAAACGCGGCAGGGAACCACCACACCTCGCCACAACCCCAGTCAGTCTTGACCCATTCACCGTAAGCTTCCCGATTACAAGAGTTTGGGCAAACGAACATCCAGCCACAGTGAGGAATGGGGTCCCAAAACCACGGGACAACAACCCCAAAAGAGGTCCCAAAAAAAGACACCCAAAAGGTGGATCCATATGAAAGACACCGTTTTGAAACATGACTTCCTCACCTTCCGGAGGATTCTTTCCCGGAAATGGGCCCATGGGCAAGAGGTGTAACAAGACCGTGTCCTCCTTTGAAGTGTCTAAAGAATGGCCACACACGTTTCAACAGGGGATTGGCCCTAGCCTTATATAAGTTATAACCATGTTTATACACCTGAAGGGTTCAAACAACCTACTTTGGGTTCCCTTAAAAGGGGACTAGGGTTGGTTGCCAAAGACTATGCTGTAACCAACCCTTCTACCCCACTTGACGTAACCTGCCCCTTGTGATTCCGACAATCTGGTCAACAACAGTATACCGCCTCTTTCAGCTGCGTTTTTACAAGAGGTCTGCACCAAGTACACTCCGTCTTGAAGCAGTGATTTGGACTTGTCTCCGAATGGGGGAACCCAAACAGTTCTGGTTCCCCTGAAAACAACCAACCAAAAGGAGCACTCGAGCTTCAAAACAAGCCACACACACACACCCATTTGGATGAAATTCACAAAACACATCCTCAACAGAAATGGACATGGAGCTACACCCAGGGAATTGGACCCCAGTACCGAATCTCAAAACACAGGGGCAACCACATCCCTTCCAATTTTGGGGGTATCCGTTTTTGACAATTTTGAAGGCTCCCCTTTTTGTGTGGTGTTCAAGGCTACCGTGCCGTTTTGGGGCTAAAACAAAAAAGAAAAAATCGGATGCGCCCGCGATACGAGGTGGATGCGCCTGCCATTTTTTGGTTCAACCAGCAAATGAAAAAATCGGATGCGCCGCCCAAAAACGAAACGAGGCGCGTCCTTGATCTCCCTTTTTTGTGCCGTTTTGGGGGTTGAACAAAAAACAAAATCGGATGCGCCGCCCGAAGCTTTGAGGCGATTCCTTGATCTCAGCCTTCAGCGTGTCCAGCTCCTTCTGAATCTCCCCCGCCTGGCCCTCCATGCGCCCGATCTTCACGCCAGCCTCTCACAGATCGGATCCCAGGCATCGCCGTGTCTCAGAATGGGAATCGGAGCTCCCCCAAAAAAACAATTGCTGGGTTTTCTGCTTTAACATAGGGACCCCCACACAAATGGCTGGGGTTTCCCCTTTGGTTTTCCCAGGCCCCAAAAGGATTATCCTCAAAAACAGGAACCGCACCTACAGGTTTCAGCTTTGCCTTCAGGCGAGCAACCCTTCGACCAAGTAGTTGCAAGCCCAGGCGTGATTCCTACCGCAAGAAATACGAAAGAGATCAGTCAGTCGGTGAACCAAGACCCAGCGACTCCATTTGGGTCTGTCTTACAATAGGCGCTAGCACAAATGTCACAGCAATGCTGCTCTTGTGCGACATTGAGTTGTCATCGAATACTTCACTGCATGCTGCAATTTATTCCTGATTGTACATGTAGAGTCTGGACAGCCCGGCAGCGGCATGGATCTTGAAATATGTTGTGTTGGCTGCAGGGAGGACTGAAATGCTGAAGTTGAATGCATGAAATGCTGAGTTGACCAGAAGCAGGGACGTTATGTTGCATTGATCGGTTGGTTTCCTTTTGGTTTCCCTGAGAAACCACCCCAAAAGGGTACCCGCCAAAAGAGGCATACTCATTTCCCGATCTAATGCGAGGGTTCCGGCCCTTCAGAAGCCGAAGTGGTTGCCTGAAAAGGCAACTGACCTCGACTGAGGGTGGCTTGGAATGAAACCTGATGAAAGGAGATTCCTGCAAGATAATGTTCCTTTCAAAGAGCCTTCTGGTGGGTTCCACGTCAGGTTCCCTGGCAACTGCTTGGCCAAACCAGCTCGGGATCGACCCCTCCAAGTACGGCTGTGCTCAATGGTTATGCGGCTCAAACGAACCGGCTTCCGTGTCAGGTCAAAGTAGCCCTGCGCTGGAAACAAGGACTGGAGGCAGAATTTCACCGTGGTTTGCAAGGGTGCGCGTCGCATCGCCAGGCCGACGCGTAGGAGGCTCACCTCCTGCGGGACCAAGAAGCCGTATGCATCACTCCATTTTGTATCGAACGTGGATTGGTCACAGGTCCCACGACCTTTGGTCCGCTTGTCCCGGATCGTTTCCCAAAAGAAGCGATCGATGCTCTCGACCGCTGCTCCATCGAGGCCCCTGTGCTTCACCACCAGGCCGCGCATGAGTCTCATGCAGCGCGCATGAGTCTTTGGTCAAGGCAATCGTGCAGCCCGGAACTCCAGTGGAATTCCATGAGAAAAACCGGGGCAAACTGTTCCGTAAATAAACAAGTAAAGTATAAAACGCTGTGGATCCATTTACCTATAGCAGGTAGCCAAGGGAACCACCCGTCAACTAGAACAAATGCTGCCTACTGGGCTCAGAGTGATTTATTGTGGGAAAGAAAAGGCTGCCTATAGGGCATAGTTCCGCCTCCCTCTAATTGCCCAGTTACCCTCTACAAAAGCCAGGGGTTTAAATCCCCCAACCAATCCCAACCCAATTAGAGGTGATCTGAGTACCAGGACCCTCAAACTACCGATAAACAAAAAACAAATTCACCCCCCTATATTTGCGGGGCTAGAACCAATTGTTAAGGGTAGTTTGGGGGTCGACTCTTCCCATGTACCCTCTACAAAAGCGGAACCCGTTCAAATCCCCAAACCACCAATCCAAACCGCCAATGAGAGGGCATCCGAGTACTGGGATGGACCGAAGAAAAGCAAGATCACAAGTAGGTCCTCTAGTACAGAGGTTCGAATAAGGGCACCCTTTTGTCTGTAGTCGATTTTAGTAGGGTACCCTTTTGTCTGTAGTGAGAAAGGGCAGTACTGGGGGACCTAGTGGCGATTTTCACCAATTATTAAGAGTAGTTTGGGTCCAGGTACTGGGATCGACCTGAAGAAAACCAAGATCACACAAGACGCGCGTTGGGTTTAGCGCCAAGGCCTTGGTGATGCTGTCCTCCAGCAATGACAAAGTCTCATCGGAGGCGGCCATCTGCTTCAGGCACCGATCCTTGTGATCCACGTCCTGTCGATCAAGAAAACCTCTCCAGGGAACACCTCCCATGGCTCAAGCAAACAGCTCGTTGGCTTTTGGCCATGTCTCTTCTTCTTCTTCTTCTTCTTCTTCTTCTTCTTCTTCTTCTTCTTCTCAACATGTGGGGATTCCTAATCCGAAACTTTTAGTAGGTACTTACAACTGAACCACTACTATTTGTCAGAAGGATTGAGGAATTTTGAACCCGTCCCCCGCTCAAAAATATCCGATCGGGTTCCGATATTTCCTCTAAATCTCACTCCACCAAAAGGAAGCACAATCAAAGAAGGGGCCCAAAAGGTGACTTTTCAACCGCCCAAATGGGAAATATGGGAATTAATCTATATTCCTGGCCCCCACACAACCGCGTTTGTCTCTCCTCTTTCTCCTCCGCCTGCAGAGCTCCGATCTGCGTGTCGATCCTGGGAGACGACTTGTCCGGCGATGCTTTGACCAGAGTTTGCGAGGGGCACTGGACGCACTGCAGAAGGTTAGAACATTTGTTTCTGGCTATCAGCTTCTCTCGTTGTTTGGTGGCTTGGATTCCGGTGGTTTGGTGGGCAAGGGCAGTTTCCTCGTTCCCCTCTACAAGAACCAGGGACCGGTTCAAATCCCCAAACCACCAACCCAAATCGCCAACCAAGGTTTACCTGAGGTTGAAAGGGAGAGTGCTTGGTTGACGTTAAAAGGGGAGCATTTTTTTGTTTTGGCAGTTAAGTGGGGATTTTCGACTAAACCACAACGAGCAAAAATGTAAAATGCCCAACAACAACCATGAGTGAGGGAAACAGGGGCAATATGGAAAAGCGGGCGTTGTCTCGCCCCAGTGGACACATTGCCCTTGGCAGTTCCTGGAGGTTTCAGGTGCACCTGAGACAAGCGGCGAGACAAGCGGCGTTGCTTTCTTCAATCCCAAACGCAAAAACGGGCACCCTTCTGTCTGCAGTTGTCGTTCCAACCCTTGGTATGGAAGCAACAAAAACTCTCTGTTGCAGCCCCCTACGAGAAATGAGCAGAACCAACAAGACAAAAAGCCTAAACCATACCAACTACACTTAACTTGATTTTAACCGGCATCCTTTTGACAAAGCTGTACAGAGCAGCCGTTGAGGACCCCCACCCCACCGGCGCGTTTCGGCGCGGCTCGGCGCGTTTTGGCGCTCCGCTGGGCCCCCCGGCTGCATGATGACCTTCCGGAAGACGCCCCCGGTAGAGAGCTCCGCGGCGATCTTGGCCACCGCCAGGCTGCGAGACCTTTCGAATGGCGGATTCGCTTCGCTGAAAATGCGAGGCATCCGTTGGCGCGAGGGGAAACCAAGAAACACAAGTTTCTGGTTTCCTTCTGGTTTCGGCTGGTTATCAAGAGGGCTCAGGCGCACAGGAACCCAGAAGTCACCAACCATTTTCCTCTTGCTCAAAGACTGGCTATGATCAAATTCTTAGTAGGCTGGTTGGTTCCCCGTCAAATCCCAACTACACAGCACGCACAGACATAGGTATAAACCACCAGGTAAACCAGGAATCGCCATCTAGTTTTCCACCAGAACAACCAAAAGGGACACCTATGCCAAGAAACGTTATGGTTTCAACCATGGTTTCACTTGGGGAATGATGATTCCCCCACAAATACCATCAAACAATGGTTTCAACCATGGTTTCATGTTGTGGGGAATGATTATTTCCCCATAAATACCATCAAACAATGGTTTCAACCATGGTTTCATGTCGTGGGGAATGATGATTCCCCATAAATACCATCAAACAAGGGTTTCAACCATGGTTTCACTTCGTGGGGAATGATGATTCCCCCATAAATACCATCAAACAATGGTTTCGACCACGGTTTTAAAGTGCTGCGAAATGGACTTAGTCCATCCATAGTACGATTCGCCAAGTTAGCAAGTTTTAACGGTAGCCGTTCGGATATAACCCATTTTGGGATTTCTCGTTAAGTGGGGTTAACCTTAATATCAGGGGTTATACCCTAAGTGGCTGACCACTCACTAACTTGGCAACGAACATCCAGGTAGGTAAAAGGCCGGACCCCAAAGTGGATTTCGGTGTTTTTGTTTCCTCTTAAAAACACAACACGCCCTCAACCCAAAGACACCCTCGTTGTCCTTTTGGCTTTAAAAGGGTGGGAACCCTTGGTTACCTACAACACCAGGGAGATGGAATCACTGGGTGGAAAATACTTAGGTGCTTAGTCTTAGTTGCTCAGTTTGGATCCAAACAGAAAAGGTGATCACCTTCTTGGGCCAGGAATTCAAATTGACGAAACGGGGAACTCAACGGTCAAAAGGTCGGCTTTGGGCAAGTGAGTAGCAAGTGGTTCAGAACCATGGCCAGCTGTAAGTCGCCGCTCAGTGTGTTGTAACAATGGCTACCAAGCACTTAAGCACCTTGGGACCTTGCCGCTTTAAGTATCCACCACCGTGGAGGGGCAAACTCAGATTTGCACCAGGTGGATCCTGCAAGACTTGGTAGGCTATCCAACAGAATTCATAGGCTGTCATTCATAGTGCAGGACTCTGTCCACTTGCATTTATGGAATCCCTGTAGGGGCGGGGTGATCTTGTCTTTGGCGGATATCCGCACCCCTTTGTGGCAAGGGGACTTACTGCCCTCCAATCTGCCTGGGCTTTGAGCAAGTGGCTCAGCGTTGGTCAAACGGCCCTGCTTTCTCGATCCTTTTGTGTTGCCCCAGAAAATGTGAAGGGTGTCCAACAGATTGGGGACGTGTTCACTTTGACCAAGAGTCACAATCAAAACCCGATCGGCCTTGCAACGGTTTAGCTGGTAGACCCAAGAAACAACGGTTGCGGAAACATCCGCAACGAACTTCTGGTTGGGATTATTTGGGAGTGTCATCTTTTTAGGAGACCCCCACTCAGATTGTGAGTTCTCCGCGTGGTTTTTCCTTCTTTTTCTGGTTGTTGTTTTTTTGTGCGTGCGTGCGTGCGTGCGTGCGTGCGTGCGTGCGTGCGTGCGTGCGTGCGTGCGTGCGTGCGTGCGTGCGTGCGTGCGTGCGTGCGTGCGTGGGTGGGTGGGTGGGTGGGTGGGTGGGTGGGTGGGTGGGTGGGTGGGTGGGTGAGTGGGTGAGTGGGTGGGTGGGTGGGTGGGTGGGTGTGGGTGTGTGTGTGTGTGTTTGTTTGTTTGTTTGTTTGTTTGTTTGTTTGTTTTTTGGGGGGTGAAAAGAACAGAAACAACGGGGGGGACGCTGAAAAAAGAAGAAAAAAGACGCCGCGCCTCCCCCAGGTCTTGCGAAGCCTCGGCCGCCTGTTTCCGAGGCCCGGACTTCGTCGCGGTCGCCTGGAGGGCCTGAAGCGCCTCAGCCACAGCCGAGCCACCGCTCGCCATGAGCCGATTCCGGGGGCTCGGTGTTTTTGTTTTGGGGGGGAAGCTCTCCCTTCCTTCGTTTGAAGGAAGACTTAAGTAGAAAATCAAAACAAACACCGAGCCCTCTTCTTTTGGGGGCTTCTGCTTTTGGGGCTCGGTTCTTTTTGGGGGAATCAATTATGCTGTGAAGTACAACTTCTGTGTTGAACAGTTTGAGGGTCCAGGTACCTTTTTCGTGGGTTTAAATCGGGAAACCAACAGGAACCACCGCCAATTTGGGAGGAAGTGCCCCTGACAAGGACACACCCTTCCTAGCTTTCCAGGTTTCACAGGCTTCTCGTTAGGGGCAATAGGCGCCAAAGAAGCAACCACCACGGCCACACATTTCACCGCCAGTTGCCTTGAAGGCGAATCATCGTTCAACCCATCGCGGGCATTGAAAGGAACAAAAAGGGGACATGTTCCACCCCTTCCAGATGGTTGGTATCTTTTGTTATTTCCCGTTAAAGTTCCAAAAACGGAAAGCAAGAAAGTATTGAAACTGGTTGTTGTCACAGCCCTCAAAAACCCGCGTGTTCCAAAAGATGGGCTGTGTTCCCCGCTGGCCAGGATGTATCAACTGGTCGAGGCACCTCCATGCATGCTTTGTCTTGCAGAGCGAAAACATATGCATATATATATATATACATATACATGTATGTATGTGTATTTTTTGGTGGACTCCCTTTTGGTGTTTTTTTTAAAGGGGAACCAGAAGGAAACCCACCATTTTTGGGGCGATTTCAAGACAAGTACCCATATATGCATACCTCTATAAACTTCCTGCGGCGGAAATTTCTGCCGCAACGCATTGCGGCGGAAATTCCCGCCGCATTCCAGAAAATCAGCCGCAAACCCAAAAAAACGCCGCAACCAAAACAAAAACGCCGCAACACCGTTTGCTTTCCGGGAATTTCCGCCGCATTCCCGCCGATTTCCGCCGCATTCCCGCCGATTTCCGCCGCAAATCGGGGGGTAGAAAAAACTAAAAACAAGTTCTGCCGCAATTCTAAAAAAACGCCGCAAATCAGGAAGAAATGCCGCAAATCCAAAAAGGCGCCTTTTTTGATTTTGCGGCAGAAATTTCTGCCGCAACGAATCTCTAGGTATATATATATATGGATACATATATATATATATATAAATAATATATATATATAATATAATGTATATATATTTATATATATTATGTATTACTTCTATGAGAAAGAGGCCCCTTCATTCAAGGTAGTACATTCCTTAGAGGTCGCGGATCCTTTATGCGCAGGGTTAAACAACCAAACCCTTTGTGGCGGGTCGTTGGGCCGAAGTTCCTGATGTTACTCATCTGTCATTCGAAAGCCGTGCGAAAGTTCATACTCATCTGGGTGGCTCGTCTTGTTTTGTGGTACCCCACACATGGTGGGTGTCCTTTTGGTGTCCCTGTGAAGCCAACCAAAAGCGGGCCCTCCCCCCTACCCGGAAAAAAAGGGGGGAAAAACAAAACATATGAGCCATTTTCGAAAACATCCCCGTTCATTGCGTGGCTCAAAATGGCAGGCTCGGTCTCAAGAGGCGATACGGTGGATGGCCCCTCGCGCGACGTGCCTTTTGACCGAAGACCTCCACTTGCTGAAGTCCAAGGGGAAGATTCCCTCTAAAGCCAACAGGGGAGCAAAAACGACAAACTTGAGCAAATGAAAGTTGAGTCACAATCAAAACCTGGTACGAAAATAGTCTACCCAATCCCCATGCCAAAGAGTCAAAGGGCGGATATCCACACCAACGTGTGAGGACCCCAATTAAGTTTCATTCAATTATTGGGCAATTGGAATTCTCGAAATTAGCCGTTGCTTTCCTTTCGGCCTCCCGAAGCCTACGAACCGGGGGACTCCCCGGCTTGCCTTCTCGCGACGCTGGTCGTGGTGTCTCAGCTGCCGCAGCTGTGCGAAGGACACCGCCTCGCAGAAAGATCCGGCAGCTGGGACCCGTTTCCACGAGTCGAAGGGAGACTTGGGCTTTTATGGAGGGGTTGTAACCCCACTACTTGGTTGACGTTAGAAGGGGAGCAAAAAACAAATAGCAGTTAAGTGGTTGGATTTCAACCACTAAACCACAATAAGCAAAAATGGGAACAATGTTTCCCAACAACAACCATGACTAACCCCAGTGCACCTTGCTGCAACAAGTGCGAAACTTGCTGTACCATGTCTGTCCCCAAATCCCCTGCTACAAGTGGTTAACCGTTTAGCGCCTTAAATGGAAACCCAGCCACCCAACCAACCTAAAAACATCTAAAAACACACTTCATAAACCGGAGGATTCACTGGGCTTCACCAGGCCACGAGTTTTGTCTCGTCCTGGCCCTTTGAAAGCCCAGGGCAAGCCTTCAGAACACCCCAAAGTGGCCAACCCTCCGGCGACAGCGAGGGCGAGAACCAGCCAAGGTTCAAGCAGTCCGCCGCCTTTTCGGGGCGCGGTTGCCGGCCGGCAAACTGACTTAGGAAGGAAGCCAAACATTGGAAGGGCGCGTTAGATGTTTGGCACCAAGCGCAGTAAGCCACCAAACGAAAACAAAGGTGTGAATTAAGGGATCCTCAAGTAATGGACCTTTCTCTTGGCGAGCTGGTTGTGCCCCCGAATTGGTGAGCCTGCTATAGGCAGACATGTCATTCAGAGTGAGCTCCCAGGCCAAAGAGACCAACATGGCCAGGAGGCCTTCCGTTGGCACAAGGTAAATGAGTCTCTAGATCCTGGTTCAGAGGGAAGATCCCTCAAAATTGTTCACTTGAACCCAGCAGCAGGAAATTTGGAAAGTAGAAGCACTATATAAAAACCAGGAAGATTATGCGGTTTGAGTTCCGCTTGAGAGTATTGTGGGCATGGGTGCAAATCATCTGCGACTAGACCAAACACCAAAGAGAAACCGCCCAAGTACAAAGGTGGGTGTGTCTTTTGTTTGGCCCCCAAAACTGTTTGCCTTCCTTCTGGTTAGGTTCAAAACCACCTTTGTTGTTGTTTTGGGAGGCGGGGACGCTGCAAAAAGATGAGCCAGCTCGAACTCCAAAAAAGGTTTTTAAACTGTGGATGGACAAAATCCTGCACCACTTCGAAACCCTGGAAAACCATTGTTTGTTGATATTTACGGGTGAATCACCATTGTAGGGTGTCTTGGGTGGGTGCGCAATGGATTTCGTCCATCCATCTTTGTTTTTGCGCCCAGGTCTTCGAAACCGGGGGAGCCCGGAGCGACTGGCTGAGAGCTCCCGGCGGCGGAGCCCTGGAAGGCAGCTTGGGCATCGTCGCTGGTGAGGAGCTCCAGCGCCTGCTTCACGCCTTTCAGCTCCTGCTAAAATCGTTACGCGCGGCCGAGTTCTTGTCACCTGCCCAGTGGATTTCGACAAGGATCGGCATCCGCATCCGATTTTTTTTGGGTTGGTTGACTTTGTCTCAGATGAGTGGATTTCGACGGATCGGCATCCGCATCCGACTTTCTGGGTTGGTTGACTTTGTCTCAGATGTGTGGATTTCCATCCGAACAAAAAGGGATCGCCACATCCGATTTTCTGGGTTGGTTGACTTTGTCTCAGATGAGTGGATTTCCATGCGAACAAAAAGGGATCGCCGCATCCGATTTTTTGGGTTGGTTGACTTTGTCTCAGATGAGTGGATCTCTATGCGAACAACAAAGGATCGCCGCATCCGATTTGTTGGGTTGGTCGGCTTTGTCTCAGATGTGTGGGTTTCCATGAGACCAAAACGGGATCGCCGCATCCGATTTGTTGGGTTGGTTGACTTTGTCTCACATGAGTGGTTTCCATGCGAACAAAAAGGGATCGCTGCATCCGATTTTTTGGGTTGGTTGACTTTGTCTCAGATGAGTGGATTTCCATGCGAACAAAAAGGGAACGCCGCATCCGATTTTTGTTTGGGTTTGTGGACTTTAAGGGAAAACACTTGTCCCAAAAAAAGGAACAAAGGGCGCCACTGGGCAACTCGGTGCCTGCTCCAACCTGCCTGGTCGAGAAGCAGTTAGAACCAGGAAACTGTTTGGGAAAAGGCAATCTCCCATGCCAACAAGAACAGTTGGAAGGTTCAGTTCAAAGTTCCCAGCCAGCAAGATATGTTTGCAGTACTGTGTCTATTACTATATTGTTACTTTGTTGTATTGCAGCTTAGGAGTACACCCCGAAATAGCTCGACATGGCCCATTTCTGATGAATCCTTTAGCTCAGGCTCGCCATCCCCTTCTAGACGGGTGCGTGTGAAAGACCCTGTCACAAGTGTAGAAATCTGGCTGTAGGACAACAACAGAACGGAACTTCAATAACCAAACCAAAAGCTAGAACAATAACCAATAACCGAAGACCTCTAACAAAAATGCTCGCAAAGAATAACCAAAGACTAGACAGTGTCTTTGGCTTGGTCATTGTTTGGGAGTTTCTTTTTGCAGGCAAGAAGAAGCATCCGATCTCGTGAGCCCGTACTCCCTGGGTGTTCCCTAGGGACCGGCTTGCAACATGAGCAATCGAAGGTTTTTGGCGCACAGGTGGTGCTGTGATGGGGTCGCTTGTTGACAGACCCTGGAACCTCCCAGGCAAGTTGCCTCAGGCTCGAGGACCTTTCGGAACTCTAGTGCCTTCGCAGGCACGTTAAAGCCTTTTCACCCGTACAAAAACAGCAGCTCAGCGGGTATGAAGGGACTTTCTTTTGCAGTGGAGTGCCGACGAAAACCAGACCAACTCCTGATCTCGCAGCTTCTTCCTGTCGTTGAACTGGTAGGTCTTCTCCTGGACAAACCCTCCCTTTAGATTTTCCGGTGAACCGCCAGGTTTGGAGCTTAAATCGTTCAGCGTTTGGGGCTCGTACCGGTGGCTCTCGTGCCGTTCTGTTGGGGGGGGTCGTGTTGTTTTGTTTTCTTTTTCGGGGGAGGGGGGGGGCACTCAAGTCCTCAAGTAGGCTGGGAACCTCAACATGCGAATGCACCTGGCACCTTCCAATAGACAAATGAGAACCATTTGAGTGCTATCCTAAAGGTAGTGTGTTTTGAGTCTATTCCGTATTCAATCTACTCCAGAATATAAAACATATATGCATATGAGTCTGGCAGGGACTCCAGTTCAGCTTTCTGCTGGTGGATGTGCCTTTTCCTTCCGCGACTCGAAGGGCTCCGCTCTCCGTTTCCTTTTTCCACGCGATGGGCTTAGCTTCATGTATGGGAGTGTCTTCTGTTGCGGGCTTTTTTGTGGTTTTCAAGGGAAATCAAAAGGACAACCTACAATTTTGCCAGTCCCCTAAAAAAAAACCCACTCATATATATGTCGTAAAACCGGGCACCCCAAAATGGGGATGTGTTCCTTCGGTTTCCCTTTAAAACCAGCAAACACGTGGTAATCTAAAAAAATGACGAGCCATCCGTATGAACCCAGGTATTGGTCATGTCTTACATGAGGTGCCGCAACAAAACGCACATTGGGGGAAATGCACAAAGACAACCATTGGAGGACCTAAAGGTTTGGCTCTTTGCCTCAAACTTCAATCGAGAAAACACACAAGCTGATTGCATGACCCAAGGAAGGCTTGGGAGTTGGGAATACCTTGAGTCCAGAATTGACGTTTACTCCCGGATTGCTCCCCCAGAAAATTCACATGGCACCCCGAAAAGGAGCCCTAAAAGAGGGTTCCTCTAAACATGGTATAGCTTGTTGGGTTTCATCAAACAACTGAATGTGTGTGCTGCCAATCCAATCCAGGGACATCTGCGGCCTCTTGCAGGAACTGCCTTAAATACTGTGGATGGACGACATCCTGCACCACCTAAGAAACCCTGAAATGTTGATTCCCCTGTAAAAACCAACAAACAATGGTATCCCATTCTCTCAAAGTGGTGCAGGATTACGTCCATCCACAGTATGACCCCTCAAAATGGTTGGTTTCCACTTGCATGGCCGTCAAACATCCTCCGAGAATTAAAAAAAACACTTGAAGTTGGCGGTTGGTCCTTCGTATATCCCACTCGGAAGAACAATGGTTATCCACTTGCGTTTCTCCTGCCGCTTCAAGTAGAATAGGAGAACCTCAAATGGAGTTAGCATGTGGCTTCCCTTCAAACCAAAGTGCAACGGTTTGGACACCATCAGCTGAGCGAAACCCCCGCCTTGCAGGTATCCTCTGTGCTCGTCAACAGCTCCTTGTCCGCCTGGCAACCAAGGCACCCCTTGAGGTTTTAGAACCAAAGGATCTTCAACTAATCTCTTGGATGCTGTTGACCCTGCAAAAAGTTTAACTTTGTGGGGGTTCAGAGTGAAAAACCCCTTGATTTCCCAAACAGTTAAAAGTCTAAAGATCCAACCCAGTAGCAGTCAAGTAATTGCTTTGTACTTGGGTGTTCGATTCGCCAAGTTAGTAGGTTGTTGGCAGCCTAGATCGCTTCAACCCACTTGCAAGTGAAGTCCCCCCCCCCCGTTCAGTGGGATTAGCCTTGGGGCGAACGACCCCAAGTGGCGATCCCCACTTGCTAACTTGGCGAATCGAACATCCAAGTAGGCGACGAGCGCTGGCCCCTGCCTCGCATAAGACCTACTTGCCAAGGTTGAACATCCCAAAGTTCCCATTTCAGGCAACGCCAAGTAACTCTATCTTGCCAAAAGGAGAGGCCATAAAAGGCAAGGAACCGCCTGTTTTCAAGTAACAGCGAGTCCCTTGAAGCGAACATTCCAGAGGATCAAAATTACTCTTGGGGGTGGGTTCCCTTTAAACCACAATTTCTAGGGTCAATTCGAGAATGCAACTTAATGGATTCATCAAATGTTGTTCCCCAAACACTGCACGATCCAACTGGTTAGACATTTTCGCACGTTGCCCCACGAGCCAAAACACGGTTTAAACCGACGTGTACGTACCACGTTGCCCCCCAAAAAAACCGGGCCTAGTGTCTATGATAGAACGGAACAAGAAGGGTCGATGAATTGGTTAACCGCTGAAAATCCACCCAACCCTAGGTGACCTTTTGAAACATAGACGGCGTTGGTATAGAATAAAACCAATCTAAGCCAGTGGAACACATCTATTTCTAACCAAACTAACCTAAGCACACCCATGACACCAACGTTCTTCTCCTGAGGGTTGATCCTCGGCTTGGGTTGCAAAGCATCGAGTCGTCATCGAGTCAGTCGTCGAGTCAGCCTTCAGCTGTGCAGTGGTCTCGTCGCGCAAAGTCTTTTTCTCTGACAACTCCTGCAGCCCGAGAACTCCCGACAGCTTTTTTGGAACCCGACGAACCAAAAGGAATGGTCAAGACTCCTGCGGGCTAATTAATTAATGTTCGCTTTGCATCAATAAAGGCCATCTTATACTAAGGAGTGTTCTCGGGATCCAATATTAACCAATTCTAACTCTGACGGGAGCCTGCGGGACCACCCCCAAAAGATCACTAGATTTCAATTCCAGCCCAATTCCACCTTTGGCTAATTTCCATCAACTTCTCCTAAATCTGAGATTTGACCTTCTAAGGGGGGGGAGGGGAGGGAGGGTTTGTTAACCCGATGCTGACAGTATGGTCATGGTTCCCTTCGCAGAAATCCTTACAAAGCTCCCTACCAAAGGGTTCATGCCCATGCCCAACAACCATCAGCAACGGGGTCTTTTGACCATAGCACGTACAGGCACGATGTTTAATTGGGGACCCTTTGGTGGACATCACAAGCCGCTGCGGAGTCATATCCACCAACCACTTTGGCGCTGGTTCCCCATTCAATTGCATGGCCATATTACTTTCTAGGCTTCCACGCTGTGGAAGGACCAAATCCCGCTGTTGGAACGAAACCCCATGAAAGCTGTTTTCAAAAGAACTAAGGGGCGATTTGGCCAGACCAAAGACCAGCCATGTTAGATGGGCCACACTTGGGTTCGAAAACCTCCGCTTGGGACGGGGACATTTTGTTCTTTCGCCTCCTTGGCATAGGTGGCCTTTTGGAAAAATCGATGGGTTTCCCTGGTAAATGGGGATTAAACCGCATCTAAACCAGTGGAGCCTGTCTACTTTCCAATGAAAAGAGCACCTATGCTCCTTGGCCACTGCCTCCTCCCCTCCCCCGGCCCCCCACCCTGCCGGTCCTTCGCAGAGTTCCCGTTGTTGCTCTTCTGCTCCAGGAGGAAAGTCTCCAAGTCGCTCTGCTCCTTCTGCAAGGAGCCCATCATCTTGCCTGCGCTTCAAGGCTCGCTTCCGATCCAGTGGATTTCAACCCACAAAAAAGTCCTAAAACTGTGCGGTTGCCACTAAAATGGTCCAAACCCCAAAAGTATAAAGTCCAAGAACTCAGGAAGTGAGAAAGGCTTGGTCGAGTATAAACACCAGTGGCTTAGGCTCTTTCAGCATCCCTGCCAAGCATGATGAGATAACATCAAACTCCACTGGTGGTTTCTCTAAACTTGTGTTTCGAACGCATGTCAAATAACACGCCTGGATCTTGTGCTTTGCCCGCCTTCGAATGGGGGTCTCTTGCCAAAAGTCAAACACTTGGTGTGCAATGCTCTAAATCCCGCTAACATCTATTCTAGTCTAAGGACATGTCTGGAAACCGCCACAGTTCCCGTGAAAATAAGAGGTAAAATGTTGATTTCCCCGACACTCGGAACGTATGACGTATGCTTTTTGCAGCTCTTCGCCCCAGCTGACACTGGTGTTGGGCTGCCCGCCTTTTCTCCCCAGGGAGAAGGGCACCGTGTTTTCAAAGACTTCTGACCTGACCAAAGGAAAGAAATCTGACGCTGAAACGTTTATCTGCGGCTTATGTTCCCTCAGCTCTTGGCTTAGCGATATGGGGTGTGTTGCAGTCCGGTGACACCCTCTGGCAGCGGCTCCCGGACACATCGTCAGCAGTGAGTGGAACCCATCTATTTCTATCCAAACTGACCTAAGGACACCTGATTCACAATCAACACCGATCGGTATTAAAATGGTCGAAATCCCAGAGCCATGCTTCAAGAATTAAGAAGGCAGATATCCGCAACTATTTCTGGCTGGGACTGCCCCTTACTAACCTTCATCTACCCGGGTTTTGATTGTGGCTCAAGTGCTTCCAGCTACCAGTGACTGGTAAGACACCGAGTATGTTCAATAGGCTTTACCACCTGAACACTTTACGTGAGGGTGACGCCTACCTATATTTGGGCGTGTCAGTTTTTAAGGATTCCTCAAAATGGTGGTTTTCCATTTCGTGTTCCTTGAAAACTACAAAAGGGGGTACCATCAAAAAAGACACACACACACACAAGACACGCATTTCCACCCTGAGCATCACCATAAAGGAAGCCCTTCAGAACTGAAAACACATTCCAACTGTTGTACCATGGATCTTATGGCAAGCCCCACCCGAATAACCTCCCATTTGCCAAAGCCTCCCCTGGAAACTAAATATATGTTCAGTGATAGATTCCCTTCTTCAACCAACGGTCTTGTACGTATCGTATGTTCATTTGGCCATGGGTCAAAACCCCGTGAACATCCCAATCCCCACTAAAATAGACTAAAATGAGTGGTGCACCTATCCCAAAATAGTACC
Source organism: Effrenium voratum (assembly GCA_963377175.1). Taxonomy (NCBI): domain Eukaryota; class Dinophyceae; order Suessiales; family Symbiodiniaceae; genus Effrenium; species Effrenium voratum. The sequence goes on from CAUJNA010001779.1 coordinate 1,868,090, forward strand.
ATTGGTGTTGAACCATGGCCATTTGAATCCAATTTTCTTTTCCAGCAACCGGATCAAGGAAGCTCCCGATCTCTCTGGGCAATCTGGCCGTGCACTTTGCTCTTCTCCTCCTCCTCTGCAAGGAGCTCCTTCAACTCCTGCGCCACGGTTGCCGAAAAAAACCGAAAGCAATGGGCTCTTAAGGGGGGGGGGTCCAAAATATTGCCCCAAAATGACTGGATGTGGTTGCCTTTTAGCTTCCCAAACTGAAAAGGGCTATTCTCCAAAGGCTCCTACAAGCATTGACTCATGACATGTCCGCTCTTGGGAAAGTAGTCCCTCTTCGGTTCAGGCTATGAGCTCCAAGAAAAACGTCCTGTAGCGCACAGTTGCTCCCTTAAAGGAGAGTACCCGCTCTGTGGCACCTGAGTCAGAAGCACTGGAAGAAGAGATTCCTGTCAAAAGGACCTGTCACTTGCATGTCGCTGTGAAAACTGTCATGTGTCCAAAAGGACCCTTTGGTGGACATCAACATTTGCTTACGATTCATGTCCAAGCACGTAAATCTGGTGGTTCCGCATTGAAATTTATTGGGGGTCTATCAGGGGTCTATGCAGCTTGTGGGAGGGTATATTGATCATATCTGGATGACTGCCCGCAGAAACAGGAGAACCAACGCAGATCTTTTGTGGAGAGGGCTCTATGCAAAAATCCGAAGTGGAAATCAACGACACGAGAAGGGATCATATGTATCAAACTGAATGAACGCGTCCTCCTCGAAATCGGTCTTGGTGGTCTTGAGGACGCCAATCACCTGCCTAGACACAAGCGGAGAGGCTTCGAGGGCAAGAAGATGCCTTTTACCTCGCGAATCTTAATCGAAACCAAAGGAAGGCAAACCAATTTCAGAGGGTACCCTTTCTTTTGGTTGCTTCAAGTGGACACCAAGAGCAAAGCTTCATTTGGGGGTCCCGCTAAAAAACAAACAAACAGTCCACAGCACGGAAACCATGTCTTGCCCGCCAGGGGTTGCCCAAATTTTAGCGTTGTGCCCCGAAACAAAGTTACACCAACGCTGAACACTTGCTTGAGGCCCCTGATTTTCCACCGGAGGTGCCCTGTTTGCAGTGCTTTTGGAGGGAAGAGCATAACAACCTGAACGCCAAGCCTGCAAGGGGCAAACAACATCAACAAACCCAATAAACAAACAGAAAGAGGACCAACAGGTGATGCTTACTCCACCCAACAACAAACATAATGACATACCCGTTGTCCAACAGTCATGGAACTGAAGGGGCCATTTTAAGAGGGTGGTCTTCAATCCATCCTGTTTCCATTGTTGGAACAAGGGTATCTCGCTCAGGCAGTGAGTGCACCGCCTTCACCTTTTGAACTAAAATGGTCTTCCCAACAGTTTCACGTCCAGGAACTCACTTGCCCACGAAACCTGGAAAACAACAGGTTCACCTTTTCTTGGTGGCTTTCTGCTCCCCTGCAGAAGAAGTTTAACCTTTAGTTTAATAAGGAAAACCCATTAGTCAAAGTCCTAACCTGCAAGCAAAATGCACCAAAGTTTTGGATCCTTGACCATGGACCCAAAGGAAGACCCAGTCTGGTCAGATCCTGGTCCGCTTTGGGCTGAGGGAACTCAGGGAGTGAGCAGTGTCTGAATTTATATGCCCGTAGGGGGATGCCTTTTTTGTCGTGGGTTGAATCCCCACCTTGTGGGACACCACACTACAAATCAACCAGGGGGTTATTAATGCGGGTTTTCAGTATACTCTTGGTTTGGAGCAGAGTAAATGGGGTGAATTCGTCATGGAGGTCTGTGGCACTGTGGATGGACGAACTCCATTCGCACCACCGTTCAGAAACCCGGGCTTCGATGATTCCCCTGTAAATACCAACAAACAATGGTTTCACCCATGGTTTCACCGCGAAATGCATTTCGTCCGTCCAGATAAGACAGTTGAATCCCCTTCAAAGGGGGCCAGGGTCTGGCAGTTACCGTTGCCTCCTGGTTCTACCCCACACTTGCAAGTGAGCAAGAGCTAGCTACTATCAGCTTCCGTGTAACTTGCCCCATGTGGTGAAAGTCATCTGTTGGTGGTTGTCCTAATGGTCACCCCATGCAAAGGACCTTTTGATCAACCCCCCGATTGCTATTTCCTCTTCAGAACCCCCCGCTCGCAGTTCACATGTCGCAAGCTGGGCTTCACACCCCATGCCGCCGCCGACACCCGCCTCGGCGTACACGCCGGGCTTACAGCCGAAAAAGCAACGAACGGGCACGAAAAACCAGCCGCCCACAACTGCTTTTAATTACCCATGCGGGTGTCTTTTTCGGGCAGGGCCCGCCAAGAAAAGTGGGGTTTCCTTTTGGTCTCTTTTTAAGACCCACAAAAAGAGTCCTCAGGAGACACACACACACACCCATGTCCAAAATCACAAGTACTGTCCAACAAGCGGTAAATGGGGGCCAATGTGAGTATCCCTTCAATCCGGGCTTCCCTTCAATCTGGCCCCAGGGTCCCAAAAAATCCGGGAACTCCTTTTAGGTTTGCCTTCAAACCCAGCCAAAAAGTGAGTCCCCCAGCCAAAAAACAAAAAGAGCCGTATAGGATCCCCCAAGCTGGCTTAACGCTTCTCCTCTTGGCTTTTCTTTAAACCCCGCCAAAAAGCGGGCTTTTCCTCCCCCCCCCCCAAAAAAAAAAGAAGAAACAAAAAAGGAGAGGAAGCCACACACACCGCTAGCGACTTGGGATCTGTCTTTGCCGAGTTTCGCCCTGAAGCAGCGAAAGATCGCCGCTCTGGGCAAAGGCGCTGAGCAGCTGGAGGTCCTGACATCCCGGTTTTTCTCAAAGGGCACCCTCCAAACAGGTAGTTTCTTCTTAACTTCCCTTTTAAAGCCAAAAAGAGGTTCCCAAAAAAAAACATCGACACACCCAAATAATGGGGAGATCCATCATTTTCGAGGGTGCCCGATTTTTGGGGACAATTCTTGGGGCCAGATTGAAGGGAGCCCGAAAGGAAAAGCACACAACTCCGGGTTCCCTCTAGCCAACGAGTCCGGGCTTTGTACGAACACGGGTTTGTCTTACTCTTTGGCTTGGTTGAGCCTTCTGATGGTCATCGTCTGTTATTCTGATAAGCACAAGTGGGATCTGCAAGAGCCTCCCAAAGCCCTGTCAAATCATCAAATCTCAGAACACAGCCAAACATGGCAAGAAGTCTCAAAATGGCGGCCCACCAAAATGGTTGGCTTCAGATTAAAGCAATCGAGAAGGGTACACTGCGAAAGGGACACAAGGAACCCAATAAACCATCCTGGAACCGCTCAAGTCACCTCCCAATCATTGTGTCGCTCATTTTTGGGAATTTTCACCATTGAGCGATGCTTTCAAGCGGCCAGTTCGCAAGTGCACTTCAACGCAAGGTTGACCAGGAAGTAGATTCACAGACTGTCCCTCCCCTCCGAAAGTAGCAAAGTGCGTCCATGAAAGTGCAGGCTCCCTTGGAGCCGTTTGGTGCCTTTTTAGTACCTCACTCGAACGTGCCTTGTGTGTCTCTCATTTTTTTAGGGGACCCTTAACGGGGTGGTTTCCTTTGTACAACCGTAAAACAAGCAATACCCTCACAACCTAGGTCCTCTAGTAGAGAGGTTAGAATAAGGGTACCCTTTTTTCTGTAGTCTATTTTAGTAGGGGAACCCCCCCCCAAAACAAAAAAGAAAAGGTAAAGGGCACTACTGGGGGACCTAGCAACAAAACACACCCAAATCGTGGCGCAAACCTGACACACAATTTCAAGAAAAAGACTGCTGACATCCGCAACTGAGGAGCCAGAGCTACACGGGCGACCGGGCAGTCCCCCAAACTCATGTGGACATTTAGTCCATGTTGCAACTCCACTGAAGGGAATCGTTGCATCGAAATCCACGGTCCAGTCTCCAGGGTTGAGCCATTTAAATTGTTTGGCTTCCCTAAGAGAAGTGATCGGATCCGGTTTAACTGAGCTGTAACTGGATTGGCCAATCCCATGTCCCTTGCCCCTATTGGAAAACAAAGTCTACACAGGGGCACCCTTGCGTAACCCATAAGTTGTGCCCATCTGGATCCTTAGGATCCGTAGAGCCCAGTTGGACCCGTTTGTCCCCAAGCCCCGCGGCCAAAAACAACTTGTCTGTCCTGGATTGGCACCTTGCTGCTGACAATGTTCAGCTGCAGCATCCGACGAAGAGCACCGGTGCCTGAGCCCGGGCCCCTCTCAGGGGAAAAACACCTCTTTGGGGCCAGGACCGGATTGAGAAGGCTGCATCCGAGCGGCTGGGCACAGAAAATCCCTAAATGTCCCCTGTTGATTTCTTTGAGCGTCACCCTTGTGGGCAATTTAAATGTTGCGTTTGCCTTTGATGAGGTGACTCAAGGAGAAATATATGGCTTTGTCTCTTAAACTTTGGGGGATTTCTACTTCAACCGTTGGCAGTTTACTGACAGTGTCCATTAAAGCTGCAACTTTTGGAGGTTCCAAAACATCACGGAGCGCGCCGAGTTCTGGGCCTATCGGCCCAAGGGTTTCAGCGTGGAGAACATGAGAAAAACACACGTACACGTACACACACACACACACACACACACACACACGTACATTATATATAATAATAATAATGATAATAATAATAGTAATAATAATAAAAATAAGTATTATTATTATTATTATTATTATTATTATTATTATTATTATTATTATTATTATTATTATTATTATTTTTATTATTATTACTATTATTATTATTATTATTACTATTATTATTATTCTTATTCTTATTATTATTATTATTATTATTATTATTATTATTATTATGTCCAACACCCTCAAAAAACCGGCTTCGTGCAACCCAACATTCTGGGGTGTTATCTTTTTTTTGTGAAAAAGGGTAGGTTCCCAGGGCTCAGCGTCTTCCCGACGACCCGCAGAGGCCATGGCCGCCTTTTGGTTGAAACGGACCGAGGCCGAGTCCCTGGCTTCGCCGCTGCAGGAAGGCGCTGCCATCCTCGCAAGGACATGGGCGGCTCGCCTGTTGTTCATTAAAATTGGGACCCCCTCCCCAGAAATATGTGTTTTGTGTGTGTTTTTTTTAGAAATCCCCGGAATCGGAAATGGGTGGCTCGTCTTGTTTCAGGGACTTGGACCCCGCCGAAACAAAATATGGGTCTTCTTTTTAGAAATCCCCCTTTCAAACAAAAACAACATACTTCTATATATATATATATTAAGTAAATATGGCGTTCCATGTTTTTGTTGGTTGAGTGGTTCGATGTTCTTTTAGTTTGGTTTGGTGGCTCTTCTCCCCAAGAAAATGGTGGCGTTCCATTTGTGTTGGTTTGCTTAGTGGTTCCACGATTGTTTTTTGTTTTTTGATTATTATTTTTTTTTGGGGGGGGGAGCGTGCTCGAGATATTCGAGGAAGAGACTGCCAGGAGCCGAGGAAGGGCCGATTCCATTGGGTGGCTTGGCTTTTTGTTCGACTATAATAACCAACAAGAGTTCTAACAGGCTCAACTGGCTGTGGATTAAAAACATGTACCAACACGGCACGCAAACAAAGAGCAAAGACTAAAACCTGCGTAACCCCACCTCTTCAATTTCGAGCCACACCCAACTGGGTGGTTTCCGGCTGCTCAACCGGGGTGTTTGCGTGTCAACCGAACGAAAACCGATCGAACCCGCCCTCACCTCGCTGAACTCTTTGAGCGCCTCTGTCATGGCCTGAGACGCAAGGGGGCGCCTGACAAAAAAAAATACCTGGAGTCCTTTGCAACCCTTGGTCTGGGCAACAAAGCGACTGTTTCTTGCAGCCCCACACTAAACATGGACAGAACCAACAAAAACGAAAACCTAGAAACCTAAAAACATGCCAACAACCGTGAAGATTCCATGCCCCTTCAAACAAATTATGGATCCTTACCTAAAAGAATGGGTTTTGCAAGGGTCGTGGAGACTCCAGGAACAACAATCCCCCATAGTGAACGTTGAACCCTGAAAACCACCAAAGGATTCGAATCTCCTCTTGGGGACCTGGCAGCCTGGGCCCCCCGTTTCGGGCTCCTTCTGTGGAAATCTGGCTAAAAATCCGCCGACATTCCGCTCGTCGAAGACATGACATATTGTCATAGGAGAAATGCCTTGATCTTCCAAGGCCCTGAAAAACATTTGGCTTTGGCTCATGTTTCCATTTGAACCCAAGAGGAGCACCAAAAAGGACCTGGTTTGTCAGGGTCCTTGGAAGACCAATGATACAGAGGGGGTTTGGTTGGCGAAGTGCCCCGTGGCAAAGTCGCGACGTTCTTGTGATCCCCGGTGCGCGGCCAGGGTGTTGCCACAGCAATTTTGGGGCGTCCCAGCAAAACTCTGTGCCCGAAAACCAAGAAAACAAAGCGTGAAAAACATGTACAAGTGGGCCACGTTAGCAATGTCGGCGGCCTGAGCCGGGGCACTAAAGCTAGAAAATGGCCCATCGCCTTTTTTGAAGTTATGTTACGTTGCTATTTAGCACCCTCGGGGTAAACCCACTGAATTCCAGCAGGCAAAAGCAGGTCACGACCAATTGTTTCAGTAACCTGGCAAACATAAACAAAACATCCAGCAGTGAGTCCGATTCCCTCTAAAACCAGTGGAAAATCAATCATATGCATTTCAGCAAGCGGAGTTTTGGAACCCACCCCATGTTGGGACACCCCAACCCCCAACCCCCCCTTCCCCCCCCACCCCCCAAACCCTCCGCCCCCCACCCCCCACCCCCCACCTGGAGAGACGCCTCCAGCTCCTCCTTGGAAGCCTCAAAGGCCTTCTTCTCCTTCGCCCGCATGGCCGCCGCCTTCAGCGCTTCCAATTGCTCAGCGCTGACCCCTACGTTTTTTTGTGCCTCCCGGTGGCAAGCGCTATCAGAGGTGATTAAACAGCGGATGTTGACCTCTCAACTTCCCAGTGCTTGCGGCAACCGGTTCCCTTTACTTGGTTGTAAAGGTAAACAAGGGGTGTCCCACACTTCGAACACCAAAAGTAAATTTTCCAACTCTAGGGGCGAAGCGCCAAATTCGGGGTGACCAGGCTATGAATTCTTTCAGTTGGAGCCACCTCGCTCAGTGGACCTGAATCAGGACCCCAACTTTGAAGCGCACCGGAGATTTCACATGGTCCTTGGTCACAACTGGAAGCACCAGGGCTGTGGTTGAAATGGAATCCACGAATCTGTGATAGACCAACCCCCCATATAAAGAGGGGATTCCCTTGTATCACAGAAGTGGGGATAAACCCCTTGATCCCACAACCCTGGGAAGCACTGGGTAAGGCTGAAGGCCAAGGTTGCGATTTGGCTGGCCGTCAGGTCTGAGAAGGCCAAAACAACATGCAGCAGTATACGTGCTCCGGATCCCATCTGGGGGGCACGAGCAGGAAGGCTAGATCAAGTTGGATATGGTGTCTTTTTCGAGGGTACCCTTCTTGGAAGGGAACCCAACACCAAACCATTGCCATGTGTGGGCGTATACCCCTAAAGGATGGAGCCTGACAATGGGAAGCAGCAGAGAGCCACGCCGCAAAATACAGGGTGCGGGGCGTTCAACATCGCTCGACTCACAGATCCTGAAAATCAACCGGCAAACGGGAAGGCCCCCGGGTTCCCCTGAGCTTTTTCTTTTCTATCGTTGCCAATTGGACCAGAGGCCGCACCAAGTCTAGGTCCTCCAGTAGAGAGGTTAGAATAAGGGTACCCTTTTTTCTGTAGTCTATTTCAGTACGGGAACCCTCCCAAAAAAAGGCGTTACAAAGGGCACCTAGCTGGGGGACCTAGAAGTTGCACTTCCTGTCATCCCTTTCAAATCAGAGCTGGGCTGCCCTCCGATCCCCCGCTAAAAGTTTAACTTTTGGTGGGTTAAATGGAAACTACCACTAAACGCTAAAAAGCTAAAAGGCTAAGGGGATGGCTGGGAGCCACCAGAAAAGTGACCCCTCCAAAAGCAGGGCTCGCTCCGCTCTCCAGAGCGGCCTCCTCCAAGCGCTTGCCGGTCTCGACCACGTTCTTTTCCTGAGCCCCAGAATGCTGGCCTCTTTTCAACGGTCAATAATGGTGGCCCCCAATACTTGCGAACCCCCAGTGCCCACCAATGATTTCAGGGTGGGAAAAGGTGAACTCCAAATAACCCTCATTGGCTCAGCGGTTGAAGTGCCTACGTGGAAGGTAACATTTGGACCATGACGGTAGGTGTTAAGGAGGATCCGCTCTAAAGTGGAACGCCCCTAATCAAAACTAATCAGTTGGGTTCTCAGAAAACCCAAGGAACACATAATACTGACGTTCTGGCACTAAAGGACCCCCCGTATATGTGGGTTGAGTCAGACCTCAATCAGTTCCGTGATCCTTTGGTGTAGGCCATTGGAATTGATTACTTGGACATCTGAGCAGCACAGACGAACACAGAACAAGTTCACATCATGTTCCATGCTTAGTGCCTAACACAAGTTTTGGGCCAACGCAAAAGCCCCCTCTAAAAGTAGCTTCCCCATTCTTTCCATGGATTTTCTAGAAAACCCTGAAAAAAAGTGGCTGGCTGTTGAAAAGAAGGATGGCTGAAAAGAATGGACAAGGACTCAACCCCTAGCCCGCGTGGCCTTCACTTCGCTTGGCCGCTCGCCGAGGCGCGGCGTTGGCGATCTCCGCCCCGCCGGCGGCCTCGAAGCCCGAGAGCGCCTCGATCCTGCGCGCGCGCGCGCGCGGAGCTGGGCTGCCCGTCGTCTGATCCACGAAAAGTGGCGGACTTTGACAAAGACTTTGAGTGGTTCAAATACGGAAACTACCACGAAACACTAGGCTAAGGGGATGGCTGGGAGCCAGGGGTTTGGGAGCCGAATTCGCCCCGGCCACCAAACGCGTTTGCTGCTTCAGGAGATGCAGGGAAAGAGGAATTCGGAATGACCCGAGAAAATCCCTGGACTAAGGTGTTGCCAAAAAAAGGAGAACCAGAAGGTGATCAAAGGTTGATTTGAACCCCCCCCCCTGTGGCTGCGGTTGTCCTCTTGAAGTTTCCCTTTAAAACCGCCAAACAGGGGGTACCAACCCAGAAACAGAAACCACCCCCAACCACTAAATGACCTTGTGGAAATACTGATGGCCCTGGCAAATTATTTGAAACCAATCTAACTCACGTGGAACCCATCTATTTCTATCCAAACTGACCTACACAAGGACACCTGAGTCACAATCAAAACCCGGTATTAAAATGATTGACCCAGAACCATGTAAGGAAATACGAAGGCGGATATCCGCAACTATTTATGGCTGGGATTGTCCCTTACTAACCTTCATCAATCCCCGGGTTTTGAGCAAGTGGCTCACCTCACCCAACTCGTAGCTTTCACAACGTCTCCTGCGGCTGCAGCTCTCGATCGTCTCCTCCGCTGTCTTGATGTTCTCTTTCGCCGCCTTTGTGGTCCTCGAGCCAACGAGTCGCACGGAGGCGCACGGCTTGACGCACGAGGCGAGAGACTCGTCTCGTTTTTCCGAGCGGAAGCGTTAGTCCTTCTTTTGGGGGGGGGGGTAGGGTTTAGGGTTTAGGGTTTAGGGTTTAGGGCTTACGGTTTAGGGTTTGGGGGGGGAGGGGGGAACAGCTCACTTCCGATTGAGCAGATCCCAAAAAAGCGAACACACTTGTTGGTTACCACCGAAATGCTCCAGTCCAAACCCAGAAAGTTTAAGTCCAGGAGCTTATGGGTGGGACAGGGCTCCCAAGATTTCAAGCGAAAAACAGACCACCATGCAAAAGGAGATTGAGGCAAGCCGAAAGGTTATGTTTAGAATTCGGAAAATTGGAGAATCATGGGAGATCAGTGTGGATTCATAAACCCCGCGAAGGTATGTTCACTGTCATCCCCCCCCAAAGGAAACAAAAAACAAGACAATCATCCTTGAAGGGTACTTTCAGGATACCAACCATTCTAGGCACCATTTTCAGAACCATGCGGTTTTGGGGCGTATCCTTCTACCACAACCTCTGCTTTTTTTTGTTCTTCGGCGGAACGGGACCTGTCTCCCGAAATCAGGCTGGCTCACCGAGGCTCTCATCGCACCAGGCGGCAAAGGTCTCGAAAGAGGCCTTCTCCTGGACAAAGCTTAGCTTTTCACCCGGACCGAAGCTGGCTGAATGGGAGAGCCACGCCAAAAAAAATAAGGAAAAAAAGAAGCTACTGTGGATGGACGAACTCCTGCACCACCTAGGAAGTCCGAGAATGATGATTCCCCTGTCAATACCAACAAACAAATGGTTTCCCATGGCTTCAAAGTGGTGCAGGATTTCGTCCATCCACAGTATGTAAAGGGTAGATGCTCCATATTCTCCAGTTTACCCATGGGGGTAGCTTCGGTTTGGGGGTGGAAACCGTCATGGAGAGAGTGTTTTTGCAGTCACCATAGGTGTGTGCCAAGATAGGACTCGGACCGGCTCCAACAACCAAAACGGCGCAACGGTTTTCCTTTATCCCAAACAACAACAACAACCCCGAAAGGGGTACCCACAAAAAAGGCAGATCCGCAGAGGCGGCAACCAAAACCATGTAAAAACTGGTAGAAAATGCGGAAGGGTTACCTATAGTGGTAACTGGAAGCACCCCACAAACGACTCTGGTCCGCCGTCCAGCCCCCCCAAGCGCTGTCCGCCAAGCAGCCATTGGGTGGGGGGGGGTGGCAACCAAAAGAGTCGAGCTGGCCCAAGGTCCTGAGAAAAAAGTTGCGGAATCGACTTGGGACCATGAGCCGGTCCCAGAAATCAAGTGAGCCATCACCAGGTATTAACATGGTCTACCCAAGCCCATGTGAAAGGGTGTTTCGCCGCACCTCATTCTGCTTCAGATATTGCTATGCCCGGGTTTTGATTCCGGGCTCAAGTGGTGCCCCTGTTTGTTTCTTTGTTTTTTTGGACGGGGCTTCCATAAGAAAATAAAAGAAGAAGAACAAAACGTGCCACGCAAGGGCGCCCTATTTTATCCCACTGAAGGTCCGCGGTAAATGGTCTACCCCCACCATGGAACCCACAGGGTTTGTTTTGGAGGAACCTGGCTGCCAGAAGGTAAGGGGTAGCACCATCACCCACAAAGGCTCGCTGCCATAGCTTCAGATATACCAATGATTTCCAACCACTCGCCTCACACATTCTCCAGTGATAGATTCCCTTCAACCGGGGGGAAACACACAACATATTCAGAAAGAGCATCCGCCTTCATTTGCAATTTGCGCAACACGACATCGCCACGGCACCCGGCGACATCGCGCGGCGAGCCTTCGCCATGTCGGCCTTGATCTCTTCTTGAAGCTCCTGGATGAAGAGCACCACCTGGCTGTGGCTCGAAAAAAGGAATCCCCAAAAATGGCCCCTTGGTAAATGGAAAAAAAGACAAAAACCTGCGTAACCCTGACTCCTTTTTTTCCAGCCACGCCCACCTGCCAATCTTCCGAAACCGCGGAACCCCATCGGTCCGCGGAGCGGATACCCGAACGACCGGAGCTCTGGCAAACGCAGGGGGTCGTTCTCTGGTCCAGGTTGCAGACCCAAACGAAGCCAGCGGCCCGAAGAAACGCTACACGTGGAACCTCTGGGATACCCCCGTTGACACCCGGAGAATGTGGAGTCAAGCCGAACCGCTGAGCCACAAAGACTAAGGGCCCTACCCCCCGAAAGACCCCTTGCCGCTTGCCGCTGGGATTAGTAAGCCTTACTATGGAACGCAACCCGTACCCAAAGGGTGCCTAGTGGGTGGCTCTAACCCCCCAAAGCTATGGTTGCAAGTCTCCTTTGAGTTCTTTGCCCATGACCTGAGCCACTTACCTCAGCTTTTGCCCCCAACCAACAACCAATTGCTTGATGTCCTGGTTGTTTCGGCTGCACCAATTCAAATCACCTCCCTTTTGGCTCCCTTGAGATAAAACCAAATGGGAGTCCCGCGAAGCACACACCCAAATGGATCCAGGAGTTCAAGCTGCTAAGGCAGATTGAACCGTTGAAAGGCGGGTTGATCCCAGCGGCATGGGTCAAGGAGGAGCGGTAGCCATGGGAATCTTGGAGAGTTCTTCGGGGAACTTTGCATTTCCAACCAACAAGAGTCGCCATTTGAGTCATAATCAAACCCGATCGGTACTAAAATGGTCTACCCAGAACCATGTACAGGATTAAGAAGGCGGACATCCGCAGCTACTTATGGTTGGGATCGTCCCTTACTAACCTTCATCTACCCGGGTTTTGATTGTGCCTCATTTCCTGAAAGGATGCATAGGCACATAAACTCAGGCGGGTCTCGGGTGCCATGCTCGACTGCGGGCACCAAGCAACTACCCTGCATCAACCCCCCAGGCCCCAACTGGTGCCAAGGGATAGACATATTCGGCACTCTTTTGGTTGGTAGTTCATGCCAACAAAAAGCACTCAAACAGAACAACATGGTAGTCTAGGTCCGCCCTCCCCCCCCAAAAAAGAACCAAAAAAAAAAAGAATAGTATTCTATTCCCGCCCAACTAACAAACAAAAACACTCAAGCAAAATGGTATGGTTTTCTACCCCCCCCCCCTGCAAAAAAGGAAGAGGATGAGAACGAAAAGCCAAAACGCACCTCTCGAAGCTGCGACCCGTTTCACGCTGCACTTCAAGACGCCTTCTTGGCCGGCGACTCCAGCGCTGCCAGCACCAGCACTGGCCTAACCAAAGCAATCCCAGGCCTTTTGTGTCATTGGTAGTATTGTCCCGTTGCATTATGAAATGTCTCAATGACAAAAAATGCAATATTACAAGATACTGCTGTACCACAATGGATTAAACATAATGTTACAATAATATATTTATTGGCAACATTAACAGCGGCCCAGTTGGGGAATGGAAATACAAAGGCAACCATTTGGAACAAACCACACCGAATCAGGGAAATCATATCAGAGCTACAAACATGGACCAAGTCAGGGAAATTAAATCAGGCAAACCACATCAGGAAAACAATTGGGCCAAATCAGGGCAAACCAAAACATACAAATGACAAAACATGGACCAAGGGAAACCAGCAGGTCAAAAGGTTGAATCACTTTGGGCAGCTGAGTTGTTGGGTTGCTTTAAGGTAGGTGTCCTTCTGGAAAAAAGATAGCTCTGGAAAATGATGAGAACCAAACTGAAACCAGTGCCTTACCAAACTGGTCTAAACTGGAGAACTTGTTTGAGGCAAATTACCAAGGGGAAACCACTTAGATTGTGGGGGGTTCGACAACCTATTTGTGAACTTTAGGTCGGATTTATGTCCACAATTCATTTGAGAGGGGGGTCAAACCTCAAAACTCTTTCCACACACCAGGAAAGCTTCAGGCATCCGGGGTCTGAGATGCGCCATGTTCAACATTCCGTTTCTTTGGCCTACGGTCACAATCTGGGCTGCCATCGGATCCCCTGCACTAAAAGCTTGACTTTCAATGAGTTGAATGGAATCTACCACCAAATCCTACAAAGCCAAGGAGCTAAGGAACCGGATGGCTGGGAACCAAGTAATGGATATGCAGCACCCCCCACCCCCGTTCTACCAAGGCGCAGCAACGCCAGGATCACCTGGCACTTCATTCTGGCCTCATTGCGCTTACGAAATACCGCGAGTGAGCGAGTGACTCAGCCCCCTTTGGAATGGCAAAGAAAAACGACATGGTGAGTGGCACGTCTTTTTTTGAGTTGGTACCCCCTAGGTTTTGCGGGTTTTTTTAAGGGAAACCAAAAGGGAAACCAAAAGGAAACCCAAGTTATTGGAGGGCCCCCTAACAAAAGGACAAGCCCATGTGTCTCAAGTGCCCCAGAAAACATTTGCGGTGGACAACTGGATCCGGACTTCGGCGGTGTTACTCTCATGAATTGTGGTGTTACTGACAATGCTTCTCAGTGTATTCTTGCGAGTATACTCCAAAACTAACACGTTCAGATTGAGAAAATCGACAGTGAAATCTGTTCTTGTTCTTTTCTTAATGGAGGAGACACCAGAAAAAGGGCGCCTAGCATACTATATGAAGGACGGATGGTCAAGGGGAAGTCCCTTGGTACCCTGCGAGTTCCAAGACTAACAAAACTCCTTGGTGAGATATTATGCCAAAACTCCTTCGAAAGACTAACAATCTCAAACGAAAGATGTTGGATCAAATCCGAGCATAAGGAACCCCTGTTTGAGATTGAAGGTAAACGTTTCGCCAAACCGCCCACATGAGTCGCAATCAAAGCCGATCGGTATTAGAATGGTCTACCTTGCACCATATAAAGAAGTAAAGACTCGGCGGCAAACATTTTTGGCTGGGACTATCACTTCCGGACCTTCATCTATCGGGGTTTTGATTGTGGCTCGAATGATTTTTCCCCCTCCAAACTCGGCGGACATCTGAATCACCCCCCACCCCGCACCAGTTTGTCTTTTGAGAACTCCGGTGTTTCCCAGGAGCCCGCAGTGCTAGGTAACCAGGCACTTGACCCCTACACCGCCATTCTTCAGGGCAAACCACAGTGCTGTCAACCGGGCGACAGACATGTTTTGTGGCACAGCTGCTCTGCAGAAAGCGGAGCCTGGGTTGTTCCAAACTTCTACCCCGTGCCTCTAATAGAATCATCGATTCTAGTGAGCAATCAACAAATTGGGGGGGGGCACAAAACATTGTTCGGAGGCCCCTAGTTGGCTCAAGATGAAGAACTTGTCCGTGATCGCGATGCAATGTGCGGCAAACAGCTCTAATGAATGAAATCTACCTGGACCCTCAAGCTTCACTTACAAAGGGATTTCACCCACCACCTTTTGGGGGGCAATAACTCATTATTTTTAAAACTATTTTGAGGGTCCAGGTAGACTTGTTCTTGGGAAAGTATGCCTTGGCTTCCGCTGGGCCTTTGCGGTCACAGCGTCGTTGCTTGGCAGCGGTCACAGCGTCAATCGTAACTCTTTTCAGCACTCCAAAGGAAGGGCACATGAGACGGACATGCTCTGGGGGGCATGCTTCAATTCTCAAGACATTCCAATGTGAGCGGCGGCTCCCGCTTCTGCAATACCAAGGAGCAACTGTCAGCGAACAATTCGCCGTTGAGAAGGCTGTGTTTAGTGGGGAAGTCACCAAACAAAAAGGAACAAGTGTGCCACGGAGCAACTGGATGCCCCGGGAATCTTGCAAGTATTGGAGAAAAAGCAACCTCATGCAACCGAATTTACCCAATGTTCCATGGCTTTGTGGTCGCGTGCGGCCTTCCCATATTCGGCCATCCTTGGACTATAATTATGTCTGTCACCGAAAGCAACAGTCTAAAGATCCAACTAACTGGGGTGTGTCTCTTCAGGCGACCCCAAAAATTCTGGCTTTCCGTCTGGTGTTTTCTTTGGTTCCACCAAAAAAGGGGTTCCAAGCCCTGAAAAGAAGACGAGCCAGACTCTTCAAAGCACCACTCTGGTGCTACTGAGGCCTTATTCGCAAAACGGTGCCTCCTTTTTTGCCGCATAAGGGTTAGTGCCAAAATGGGAGGATTGCCCAGCTCCACTGGGCAGCTCCCCTCAGCAGCTGATGGGAGTAGGATTGATGCCACTCCCACAGCGAGGGAGGAATCCTCCCACCTCACCGGATGCCCTCCCGGCATCATGGGTGAGGAAGGAAAGTAGCGAAGATCAGTGTGATCAATTCGCTTTCGACTGAGGGGAAGACCCGGTTCTCAGTCGGAAATTGCGGGTCCGGATGAGTAAGTTCATCCGCCCATGTGTTAAAGTCGCGCTTCACATGCGACGGTCCTAACATGACCTGGTGGTCATGCAGTGTTAACACAATTTCCATGAGGATGGCCGCATTGGGCATCCTGCGAGTGGAATCGTTAAGAAGGGAGAAAACATTTCCCTGGTTATCACTAGCAACCAGGATCCTAGTGTGAGAAGCCGAGCCGGCTGCACAAAGCAGAACGGCCCTCACCAAAAGGAGGAGGCCGAAGAGCTCCAAGGCCGCTATCGCCCGCTGCGGGTCCCCAGTAGTGAAGGCCCACGGCTCGCCCTCCGGTGTGATTCTGTGCTGGAACCACTTCACACGGGACTTGTCGGGGTTGGGCACGTCCGAGCACCAACCACCAACCCATGCATGGTCTGCCTGTCTGCCAGCTCCCGCATCAGATGCCCCCGTCCATGGGAGTGTGGGAGCAAACGGAGATGCCAGTGGGAACCTCTGGTTGAAGAGTCTCCCCAAAAGGATGGCCAGAGCACGAACCAGCTTCGGTGGCCTGCCCGAAGTGGTGCAGGCCTTCTTCCAGCTCCAAAAGGGCTGGAGGAAAGGTTTCGTCAATGGGCACGCCGAAGTAGCCCATTGAATACGGCCTAGGGCTTGTTCCACCTCCTTGCTGGTGAAGATGTCCCCCTGGGCCAGCCGTTTAAGAGTGGCCAGGATTATGACGTGTTTGACTGGAGCCAGCAGTACACAGGGCGTGATTGGGTCCACCACAAAGCCCAACCAGGTATTGATCGGGGAGAGCGCCGTCTTTTTCCAGGAAAGCGGGACTCCCAGCGCCAGCAGTGTAGCCAGGATGGCTGTGGCGTCCCAGTCCGCCCGGCTGCATCTGAGGACCCAGCAGTAGTCGTCCACAAAGACTAAGTGCCAGTCCACCTGAGGGAAGATGTAGTACAAGAGTCTGAGCACCAAGGATGCCTTTCTTCCCCAGTACAGTTGTGCCGAGGCCATGCCGTACGTGCCCACTCTGTTGACCCACCACCGGTTTTGGATGCAGGCCACCTGGTATTTCCAGTCTTTCGGGAGCACTTTTATACGCCTGTGGGCCTTGGTGACATCCGCCTTGAGGATGATGAAGGTTTCCCCCTGTGTCGGCGGCTGCCACATCAGGGGTTCCCCCCTGATCCCCCCAGGGCGTTCCGTGCCCGGGGGGTTGGGGGGAAGGGGGCCCTCCTATCAGGGCCCTCGGCACCTGGGAGTGGTCCCTTCCCTGAGGGTGTCGACCCCAGAGAGACGTCCAGGCCGCCGGAGGTATCCATCATCCCCCTGCCCCGATCAGGCCCCTCGGCCCTGGGGGGCAGGCTGGTGCTGTGGGGGTCCCTCTCAGGGCCCTCGGCACCTGGGGACTGCCCCTGCACCGGCTGGTGAACATCCCGAGGTCTCTCCTCAGTGCTCGAGAGCGTGGCTCGAAGTAGATGGGGATGGTCCGTCGCTGTCCTGAGCCAGTGGATGGCGTGGAGGCAGTCTCCAACCATCGGTGCAGTGGTCTTCTCCCCCGTATGAGCCTGGATGTGTGCGTTTGCTCCCCCTTTCGAGCCATCGTAGATCGTCCTGATCTTGTCTGACTCATCAATCCCCGCAAGGGGGCCCGGGCAAAGTTCCTCCGGTTTGCAGCGGCACCTCTCTGCCGCCTCCGACCGAGTGAAGGGCCCGTCCACCATGTCCAAGGCTCGTTCCTCGTAAAAGGTTGCCTCGATTTCACTGGCAAAGAGTTCAGCCGTTGGGTAGTTATCATGGGCCACCGGCGGGGGGGGGTCTTCCCCCAGCCAGGCTTCTCCCTTAAGCTCCTCCTTAGTCGGCCAAACTCCGGGGGAGGTCAAGGTAGGGTCCGAGACTCCCAAGGGGACCCCCTCTTTCAGTGT
The DNA here is from genome assembly GCA_963377175.1 of Effrenium voratum. Classification (NCBI taxonomy): domain Eukaryota; class Dinophyceae; order Suessiales; family Symbiodiniaceae; genus Effrenium; species Effrenium voratum. Next base: position 1,885,730 of record CAUJNA010001779.1, read on the forward strand.
CAGGGGGAACTCCCAATCAGGGTCACCTGAAAGGGATGCCAAGTGCGAAACTAGGTCCAGGAGGAAGGGTTGACCTGGGCATCGTTCATGGAGGTGCCTAGGTCCCAGGATAGCCCGCAGCTCATCGAGGTCGGCTTCCTGGAAGGGGTGTGTGGTGGCACCTGATGCCAGGGACATCCGGACCTTGTCAATCCAGGGCCGGGTAAGGGTCATGATCAGGGCGCCCAAAGTAGCCAAAGGGGAAATTCTCCGAAAGGGGGGGTTGAGCCTCCCCGGGGAAGGTTTCCCCCCCCCATCCCTCAGGGGGCGTGAGCGGAAACCCAATTGGACAATCGCAACTCGGTCAATGAGGCGTGGGACCCTGAAAGCGGGCAGGCATTCGGGGCGGTCCAGGACCTGGTCCCCATGTTCTTCCTTCCCCAGTTGTTCCGCATCTCCGGCCATCGGGGGCATGGGAGATGGGAAGTCTGGGTTCATTGTTCCACGAGGGCTTACGGTGTCTGCCTCAAGGTGGATGTGCCCGTGCTGGCGGGGCTTCGGGGCATTCTTGCCTCCGGGCTTTGGGCCCTGGTGTGATGAGGAGGGACCGCCTCCCTGATTGGGTCCCCGTTTTCCCCGGGGGGAAGGGCCCTCCGGGGGGTCCGACCCCCGCCCCTTAGGTGGTTCCTTAGGGTTTCCCGGGAATTGTGAGGGGATCCGGATGTGCCCCGGCGCTGCGAGTGACACAGCGATGGCTTTGGCCAGGCCTGCCATCATATCCCAAGGGTATCTGCTAAGAGTCGAGGACTCGTTGGTGCCCACATGTGACTGATGCGTGCACCGCATGTGATCCCAATCCTGAATTGGGAGATCCGTGGCTAGCGTAGTGGCCTTCTTGACCAGCTGGCCCAGGCGGCACTGGTCGAAGGAGATTGCTGTCAAGGAGTTTTCCTCCATCCAAAGCTGCCCCTCCTCCGTGATCCAGAAGGATGAGCATTCCCTGGCTTTGGGCAGCGAGCTGCTCACCACTGGGTCCTCCGGGTGCTCCAAGAAGGACTTTGGCCCTGGCAGAGAAACCGCCGGTCTTGAGGCCCTTGCCAGGCTGGTGATGTACATCTGCCTCAAAACGAGGATACTGTCAGCATCAAGCTGAGTCTGGGCGGCCTGGTCCAGGTGTGGGAGGCCCCAAAGTGTCTCTCGAGTGCGCCCTCGCACCGGGGTGGGAGGATGGACCATGTCCTGCAGTTGGGTCCTCCTCCAATGAAGACCACTCGGCCCTGCTTTGCTGCCGTGCAGAGAGCTCCAGACAGCTCGGGTTGGAGCATGTCGTGGTTCCCTTTTGGTCCCGATCGTAGGATGTCTACCGCCACCACCATGCTGGAAAGGTGTGGGTAGTTGGCAGGAAGACAGCTGTCCAAGGAAGTTGGGTCTTCCTTGCCTGCATAGAGCAGGACAATAATGGGCCCACTGGATGGAACTTTGGGCGATGTGCCCTGTGTCCATCTCAGCCGCTGTACCAAACGCTCCGGGATGTTCTCCATCCACGGGAAGATGTCCCATCCCGGTGACGGCTCCGTGGGACTTGTCAGGGGGGTAGCTGAAAGGCGCTGGCCCCCTTCATTCAGCCCAACCGAGCTCTTATAAAAAACCACCGGGTCCTGCTTGATGATGTTGGGCGCCGGAAGTGGGATCGGCTGCCTCCTGGGCGTGTTCCTTGGCGTTGCGGTGTGCTGCCAGTTATCCGGCAATCGGGCCTGCTGGGCGCGGCCCCCCGTGTCAGGGCCCTTGGCACCTGCAGGGAACCGTCCCGTCCCTGCCGTTTCAGGGCCCTCGGCACCCGTGGCTCGGGGCTGAGGCGCCGCCGTTGTGCCAGCTGTGTGGTTGTTCTGACCCCAGCGAGGGTGTTGTGCACGCTGGTTCTGCCGTCCCCATCCTTGTTCCGCCGAGGATGGCCGCCACCTGGCCTGTCCCCCCCCTGTGTCAGGGCCCTCGGCACCTGCAGGAGGGGGCTCATGTGCCTGCTTGGGGCGTTTGCGCCCCCTCTCGCCCCCCCGAGCCTTATCAGGGCCCTCGGCACCTGAGGCCCCCCGGGGGCCTAGTCAACCCGGGCAGTCCTGCGGGAGGTGGTCTCCCAGGCAGATGCGGCCCGTTGCCAGGATGAGGTTGCACTTGTGGGTGCGTCCGCAGTTGCCCGGGCAGCGCCCGCGCATCCAGTTGTTACAGAACTGGTTCCCTTTCGGATCGGTGGCCGCCTGCTTGTTACCGCCCCTGGACGCCTGATTGTTCGGCTGGGGGGGCTTACCTTTCCCTTTGCTCCCAGGCTTGCCCCTAGACTTCCCCTTGCCCTTGGACTTGTTCTTGCCCTTCTGGGGTGGTGCGTAGTCCATGGATGTCCTGGTTTGTGGGCGGCCCCTGGAAAAGGTCCTGATCTTCTCATAGACCTCACGTGTCCAAAACAATGTGTCCTGCCTGACCGACAGCATGGCCGCCTTGAGGGTGCTGCCCTCGTGCATCTGCTCGTGAATCTTCCGCCATGCGTTGCGTTCGGCAATTGCCAGGACGTGGTCCTCTGGCGGGGGAAAACGGCCCCCGATGTCCTCCCCATAGAACCACTCGTACCAGCTCTCCAGGTCCTCCCGGGTGATGTCGAACTGGCCGAACTGCGGAAACGAGAGGACGCACATAAGGAGGGTGTTGCGGAACACCGCGTGCATCCTCTCGAGTTGGTGGCGAGTTTTCGGCTCGCCCCGCTCTTCCACCTCGTCCTCCCGGTCCCAGCCATCAACCGTGGTCTTCTTGGCGGTCTTCCATGGCCGTTCTCCTGGTTCCGGGAGTGCGCTTACCAGGTATTTCATGGGGATGAAGCCGATCTCGCCTCCTGCGCAGAGCTTGAACTGGCGCTTCATCAGCTGGTCGCTTCCTTGCAGGGCCAGCTTGGGTTTGGTGAGTTTGGTCTTCTCCTCCCAAACCCTCTCCAGCTGTCCCCGTTCGCACGAGACCGTGAGATTCGGGGCAGTGTCCCCGGGCGTGTGCGGCCCGGGTCCCGATGTTGCATGTGCCCCCACTCCCATGGATCGTTGAGCCGCGTGAACCACCTGGAACATACGGGCCGCGATCAGCCGGGAGGTCACATCCGTGTAGTGGTGGTTGTTGGGGGCGAAGCCCAACTCCCCCGGCGCCGTCTCCCTTGCCCGGTCGGGCGAGTCCCACCGGGTCGCGAGGTCCTCCATCGAGACAAAACCCTCATCCGACAGCGTCGCTTGGATGAACCACGGGATGCCCTTGAGGACCATGAGGTTCCTGGCGGTCTTGTGGAGCTTGGCCACTGCGTCCGCATACACTCCGGGAATCTCCTGTGGTGGTGCCACCAACTCATCCGGCGGCACCGCCATGGTGTGGGTGGGCGGGATTTCAGATTACAAGACAGAAGGTCAGAGTCCACTTGAGCCAAAATGGTGGCCCAAGTGGACACTTATGAAGAGTCAAGACAAGCGACCACCTGCGGTTAACGCTTTAGCCCAGACTCTTCAAAGCACCACTCTGGTGCTACTGAGGCCTTATTCGCAAAACGGTGCCTCCTTTTTGCCGCATAAGGGTTAGTGCCAAAATGGGAGGATTGCCCAGCTCCACTGGGCAGCTCCCCTCAGCAGCTGATGGGAGTAGGATTGATGCCATTCCCAACGGACGGATCGCATCAGCTGCCAATACCAACGGACGAGCTGGTCGTTGGGGAGGTCCTCCTTCCCCGTATGCCGTGGGGTCCCGCTGTCGCATCAGGGCCCTCGGCACCTGTGCGTGCAACTGTCCTGCTGCGGACCCTGGGGGGTGCCTGGGAGGGCGTCTCAGGGCCCTCGGCACCTGCGCCCTCTCCCCCTGCCGTCTTGCCTTGAGGCACGGGGGGAAGAGTGTCAGGGCCCTCGGCACCTGCTCTATCCACCCCTCACTCAATTTCCGGGAGGACGATCGCCTCTTTGTCCGACTGAGTGTCCACGCTCTCGTCGGTGTCCGAGGAGAGGGAGATGGAGGCCTCGGAGTCCTGTGCTGCATAGGGCTCCACGGCCATCCACGTGTTCGGGAAGGTGAAATGCCGGAAACATCTGGTGCATCCCAGGTACATCTCCGGCTCAGCATGGAAATCCTGCTCTGCCAGCTCCGAAATCTTGAGCCCCGGCCTCCAGCCGCACCCCACTGTGACTCCATCCGTGTCCAGTAGGTGCATGCTGTAGGCTTTGGTGGGACCCTTTCGGGCCGTGGTGGCAATCACCGTCAGTGGACCCCGAGGCGGGGGCACCTCATCTGCAGCCACCTTGGTGATGGCCGGCTTGTCGGCGGGGATCACATCCCAGCTGGCATTTGAGGGCGGTGTGTCCGGGACTTCCTTGAACAAGGCCTTCGGTGAGGCAGGGCACTCCACCTTGTCCTCCCAGTCCTCATGTCCGAGGTCGACTCGGACCGCCCTTCCTGCCTCGAGTTGCATGGACGGGAGCTTCTGGAGAACCTGGTCCCAGATGGAGCACACCACGTGTCGCTTCTCTCGGGTGTAGACGTCCGCCGTGGACTCCTTGAACCAGTTTCCCAGGTACTGGCGTTGGTCCCTCGGTATGTGCGCCTGGAATGCACAATCCGGCATGAAGACCCGGAAGGAGTACCACGAAAGTTCAGCCACATCCTTGGCTGGCGCGCCCTGCTTCCCCAAGGCGTCTTTGAGCCACCTCAGGGACCTGTCTGGGGTGCCTGGGCGGGGGATGAAACCCGTCCTGTCCTTGTTGATCGTGGGGATCAGGTAGTCCATCTCGCGAAACTCCTCCGAGGCCCTGAATCTCTTCCACCACCTCTCCAAGGGGATCCACCATCTGGCCCCCGAGAAAGAGAATAATGGGGCGATGAGCGGGACCGGGTTCCGTTTGATGGCCACTGCCGACGTGGTCTTTGTCTGCCAGGCTAGCAGCTCCAGGGTGTTGCTCGTGGACCTGACCGTCTGCGGCGAGGTGTGCTGCACGTCGTTGAAGCGCGCACTGCAGGCCAGGTTGAACCTGGCCATCGCCATAATGTACCTGTCTACTGCTTTGGTCAATTCAGGGACCCGGTTCTCCGAGGGGGCCCCTTCTGCCCCTTGTTCCAGGGCCCAAACAATCGCCCGGGTCGGAACCACCGCTTTGCGCTGTGGCTTGACCTGGGTGTCCACCAGCGTCTCTTGGATGGCTTTCCGCTTCGCCAGGAGCTGTTTGTGTTCGTCAACGTTGAGCATGCCGAGTTTAATGGAGAGCCACTTTAAAGTGCCCCACCACTTCTGGAGCTTCGCCGGGGTGACCTCCAGCGTGACCGCCTGGTTCATGAGGTGCCGGACGTCACCGGCCGTCCAGGGGAGGTTCTGGAAGCCGATCTTGCGCATGCCCTCATAGGCCAAGCAATGTGCTCGGATGGTCCGGAACCGGGCATCTCCAAATAGGTGGCCGAACTCCTCCAGCTCCCTGGCCCCCATCACCTGGTGCATGTAGGGGATCTGGTGGCGGAAAGGAATGAAGTAGCCCAGGAGGCGTTCCAGCCACCTGGCCCTCAAGTGCTGTTCCAACGCTCGTTGGGATGTCGGCAATTGGGTTTTGATCTTCCCTGGTTTCCAATGCCGCCACTTGTTGGCCACTGCCAGGACATCCGGGGCCTCAATCGATCCGGAGAGGATCCACTCCTCGCGGTCCCGGATGGCCTGCTCCATTTCCAGTGGAGAATAGGTGTGCGATTGTCTGGCGCCTGCCGCACGAAACAGAAGTTGTTGCAGGGTCTTAGTAGCGAGCTCCAAATCCGCCTCCTCCAGCGGTTGTGGTTGGGAGCCGAGTATCCTTGCGAGGATCAAGTTGTAGGTGTCCGAGGCCACCAGGACATGGTTGCCGTCAGGTGCCAGCCCCACGATTCGTGTCCACGGTCGCGGGTCAAAGACCACCGCATCCGGGTTGGCAACCTGGTCCTTTTTGACCCATTCCAGGCAGCACGCCACGAGGATTTCCCCGTCCGACTGCACTGGTGCAAATCCAAGGTCATGCAAAATCAACTGGAACGCGGTTGGTACCCCAAGGAAGGTCGTTCCAAACGGGGAAGGGAGGCGGGGCCTCCACATCATCGTGATCCACTCGAGCCAGGAGCCTAATTCCTAGGCGCAAACCCCAACCAAACAACAGGGGAGCCCCCAAAACCCCGGAAAGCCCATCCCGAAACGGGGGAAAAGGGGGGGGGGGGGACCCAGGGAGCCGCCCCGGAAAGGGAAGAACCAAACAAGGGAGGGGAGCCAAGGCGCACCCCGGACCAGCCCAAGCGCGCCAATTTTTCTCGCCTGGTACAGGTCTAGGCCTGTGCTGTGCCCAGGGGGGGATATCAGCGCCCTCGGCAGCTGTCCCCCCCGGGGTGCGCTGCGAATCCGTTCCGGATGGCCGCAGTGCTGTATGATCATACGGCCCCCTTTGCAATGTCGTCAATGCGCTTGAGCGCCGCCGCCTCCGGATTCCGGAGAATCAGCTCCCAGATGGCGTTTGAAACATGGCCGGTCTGGGTGATGTGGCTGAACCTAAACCGGGGGACTTTCTGGTCCACCACGGAGACATCCCGCAGCGGGGCAGAGGGCTCTACCCGGCGGTAGAACTCCAACCGCTCCTTGACCCAGCGGTTGTACAGGCCATCCGGCGGCTCGTCCAGCACCAGCTGAAGGATGGCCTTGCCGGCCCGGATCTGGAGGAGGCGGGTGCCCCCTCCCCCGGCGCGCCAGTACCCCTTGCAGTACTTGCACATGTAGCCCCCCCGGGTCTCCCCTTTTGTCTTCGGGATGAGTTCCCACGGGGTGACGGAGCTCAGGACCAGGCCACACTCCATGTGCGCCCAGAAGACATGCTTCGTCTCCGCCGGATAGTTCTTCTTCCGGTAGTCCTTGCCCACCACGCCGTGGACGTTGTCCGATGTGATGGGGGGGTAAACGATCCCCTCATCGCCCTCTCCTCCCCTGGGGCGGATGTCAGGGCCATCGGCACCTGTCCGGCACCCAGGGGCGGAGGGGTCAAGGCCCATCAGCTTGATCATGTCGTTGGTGTAGCCGAGCTTGCGGTAGATGGAGGGGGCTACTGAGTCGGGGACTGCGCCGACCCACCACTGCTTCGTGTTGCAGCGCCAGTTGACCTTCACCTCCGCCAGGGCCCCCGGGCCTCCAATGCGGTCCATGAGGGCCTTGTACACCTCTGGGAACTGCTGGAGACTCTCCACCGGGACAGATATGCGCTCATCACATACCGCCCGGAGGATCATCTGTTCCTTGGAGTCCGCCACGTCCTGGACCGGGAGCTGCATCACCTCCGCCGGGGTGTCCGTGAGGAAGGCCCGGGCCGCGAGGACCTTGCCCATGGCCCGGTAGACCAATCGCCACTCCGGTCCTGTCTGCGGAAACGGAAGGCCCTCCTCCTTCAGGAAGCACCGCGCGTCTTCCTTCAGAGTCTCCCAGCCCTCCAGGCGGATCTGATTCTGGGCCTTGTTCTTCGGGCCCCGCTGCCTAGGGCCCTGAAGCAGTGGCAGGGACTCCCAGACTCCCCACAAGGAAGTCCTCATCCGGATCGTGGGGGGCCGCCCAGAAGATGGAACGCAGGTCCTCGGGGTAGGGTCGGTCCCCCGCCTTAGCCTGCTGGTTCAACTCATCAACGGAGTACCTGGCCCATGGGAGTCCACCCACCTGGTGGTTCCTGGGATGCGTACCCTTCTCCAGCGCCTCCGGATTCACCTTGGTGAGGTTGTTGGCCCAGTCCGGGACGTGTACGGGGCCCGGTCGTCGGACCCAGCGGCCCGCAAAGATACGGACCTCTCCGACCCGTTTGCTCATCATCCAGCGCAGGACCGCGAGCTGCACCTCCGGGTCCTGGGTATCCAGGCCCCCTGGGGTGGCAGACGGCTTGTCAGGGCCCTCGGCACCTGAGCTCGTCGCGCCAGAGCCCGAGGCTGGGGGGATGGTGGGCTGCCTGTCAGGGCCCTCGGCACCTGGGCGCGCCGCACCAGAGCCCCCCGCCTTTGGAATGGGGATCCCCGCCAGATCCGGCAGATCTGCCAGGAGGGCCGCCGGAAAGGGGTTCCTACCCAGCGAGATGACCGCCTTGGCTTCGAGGTAAGAGTCCGTGAGGGACGTGAGGTCGTCCATGCTGAAATCCCTCCATGCCGTGGTCGGCTCAAAGACCCCCGTCTCAATGGCAACTCGGACCTCGTTAGGCCACGCACTGAATGGAGGCTTGATGGGCTCGAGCATTCTGGTCTCGTGGGCGCCCTTCGCTTGTCTGGCCTGGTGCTTTGCCTTCGCCTCCTCCGCAGTGGTCTGGGCCTGGAGGAGCTCCGGTGTGGGCCTCCCCCAGTCCGCGCCCAGCTTATCCAGCAGTTTTTCGCGGAAAAGGTCCAAGTCCAAATTCTTGAGGAGTAGGCCCCCATCGCCTCCTCCATCAATGGCCCCTCCTTGAAGCTCGTGGAGGACCGCCGCGGATCGCTCCACCGCTGCCACCTGGTCTGCCTTCTTGGCCTCCTCCTGGGCAATGGTGGTGGCGTTGAGCCGGGTCTGGATTTTGAAAGCCTTCACCGCCGACGGGTGGAAGGCCCTGCATTCCTGGCCCTCTTCCTTGTCGCCCGGCAATGGAGGCCTCTCCCCCATTGGGGCCGTCAGGAAATCCTCGTCCAGCTCCATGGGGCAGTTCCTGATCACCGCCCGGACCGAGGAGGGGACAAAGTCCGAGAAGCTGGCCTGGTCCGGGTTCTCGCATGCCATCGGGTCGGTGGCCAGCTCGCTGACATCCACCGAGGCGCTGAGCTTGAGGTCGCGGGCCCGGTCCGTATCAGGGCCATCGGCACCTGCGGACCGGGCCGCCGTCCAGACCGCATTGCCCTGGTCATCCACCGTCAACTGCCAGTGCGTGCCCGCCATTTCCAGGGTGGCCGAGTTGGTCGCCATGTCAATGGGCTCCGTCTTCTTGCCGCACCCCATACACTTCCTGGCGCCCTTCTTCACCCAGGGCATGGTGCAGCAGGGGCAGATCCAGGATGTGGGCTCCTTACCCAGGGGGCGGTTCTCCAGGCCCCCATACCCCAGGCCAGCGCGCTTGCCGACCTGCTGTCCCGGGGTGCTGAGCCGGGCCTCATGCTCATACTTCATCTTGGCGATGTAGAACGCCTCCACCACACGCTCCAGGCCCCCCTGCTTGAGTTGGGGGCCCTCAAAGCCTCTCAGGAGCCGCTGGACGTCCTTGGCCTGCAGTCGGCGGAGCCTAGTGGCCGTGGTCGCATCAAAACACGGGAAGTCGCCCGCCATCTGGTCCTCGCTGAATTGGTAAAGGCCCTCAGAGACTTTGAGGGCCTTGGTGAAGACGCTTCCCCCCGGCGGGGGGGCTGCGGGGTCCTCATCCTCCTCCGAGGACGCCTGCTCCCTGACCTTCGCCATCAGATCACGGCGTCTCTGCCACTTGGTGTCGGACATCGGGAGCTCCTCCTCGTCTTCCGCCAGGAGTTCCTCCATGGGAACATCCTTCTCCGGCGGGTTTAGGAGCTCCAGGAACGCCCCTGATGGCGTGTCAGGGCCTTCGGCACCTGCGCCACCCCAGGGGCTGAGTCTGCCATCAGCTCGTCCTCTGCCTTGCGCTTGGCTGGGATGAGTGGGGCCTGCTCCAGCTCATCGGCGCTGGAGAAGAACCGCTCGTCAGGTGCCTGAGGGACCTCAGCAGCCAAGACGGTCCATCCTTCTTCCTCCTTCTTCACGAGGCTTGCCAGGTACTTCGCCATGGAGGCCTTTGCCTTCGCCTTGGCCTCTGCAACCGCGGCACCAGCGTAGGCGGGGGCGTACATGGCTTTGATAGGAGGGGAAAGAAAGATTTCAGATTACAAGACAGAAGGTCAGAGTCCACTTGAGCCAAAATGGTGGCCCAAGTGGACACTTATGAAGAGTCAAGACAAGCGACCACCTGCGGTTAACGCTTTAGCCCATCCGAATCGCCGCCAAGTTCGTCCAGGCGGCAATGCAGCAATGAACGCACGGCGCTCCGAATTCGGGCGAGGCGCTGAGCCGCTGCGGTTTGGGAAACCGAGCGCGAAACCGGCAGGTCCGGTGCGGGTGGCGTGTGTCCGTGTGTCTTGTGAGGCTACCCCGTTTTGGGGTTGGGTTCAAAGGGGGAAATGGAAACCCACCCCGTTCCCCGAGTTTGAGACGCCTCCAATCCCAGACCTTCCCCCCAAAAAACGAAGCTAATAGATGGGTTTCTTCCCTGGTAAATGGTTTCTAAAACCATTTTTCCAGTGGAGCCCATCTAATTTTAACCAAACTAAGCAAACAAGAACCCCAGTTACCACTATGATAGGTTACCAGCCATTGTCCTTTTGGTTTGTAGGGCAGTTCTGTTGGTTTACATCGGTAAACGGAATCACTGGGGTTGTTCCCTCCCAGAGAAAAGTACTAAGGGCCACATGAGAAGGATCCAGTTCGGAGTTCCCAATCTCAAAAAACCCGAAGCCGGGCCGGCTGGCTCCTTGCTTGCCTTGAGCTTCCACCCTGACGCAGGTGCCTTTGGCCGATTTTCCCTTTTCAACCAAGAGCTTTTGAAGAAGCGCCCTGTTTGTGAAGGGTGCTGGGAGACCAAGGTTAAGGACAATATTTTTGAGGTTCCTTTGACTATAGCGGAGTCCTCCGGAACCAATCAAAGCTAAGATTTGGGAATCAAGCAGGGCTTTTGGGAATGGACCTATTCCCCCCCGAACTACAATCCCCCCCCAACTACAAAAACAAGAGACGCCCAAGCTCGGCTCTGACAGTCTAACAGTCTGAGCACGGCCCAGGCAATCCCTAGGTCCTCCGGTAGAGAGCATAGAATAAGGGTACCAACTTTTTCTGTAGTCTATTTTAGTAGGGAAACCCTCCCACCCAAAAAAGGGGTTAAAAGGGGCACCTGGAAGGGGGACCTAGATCCCCTAGGCAGCCACTGGATTTCCCCTCCCTCCCATCCGCCGTCTGAGCTCAAGCGCCGGCGCCCCACTTCTCACCACCGGCCGGCTTGAGCCGATCTGAGCCACCAGTCCACTCCCCGAGTCAGGCCACTCGCCGAGCCAACCAAAGGCTGTGACACGTACAATGCTCCCTGCCGTGCGTGTAAATGGCTCTGTAGAAAGTTCTATACATCTACACATGCATATGCATGCATTTGTACATGTTTGTATACATGTATATATATATATATATATGTGTTCTACTAGTGTATATATATATACACACATATATATATATATATATGTATTGTATGTGTGCTTATGCAAATACGTGGATACAATTGATGATCAGGATGATGCAAGCAAAAGCCGGTGTGAATACCTGTGTATATATATATATATATATATATATGCACAATCTGCCTCATGCCTTGCTTGGCTGCAGGTCTCTCATTTCAGGTGTGGGAATCATCCCTTGCGCAAAAACTGAAAAACAAGTCTAGGATTGAGGATCCCGTTTTGTCATTCAGACATCTCTAGCGGACCAAATGGGCTAGGGCAGCCTTTTCATTGCTCGATTTTGAAGGGAAGCCCCCTGAAGAAAGGGACAACAAAGGGCCAAATGTCTTCCTACGCCAGCAACTTTTTGAGGGAACCAACAGGATTTTGTTTGAAGGATACATTCTTTCGGTGAGGAGGGGTTCTTGAAACGTTTACCAGCTTTGGAGGACCTTCTGAAACATGAAATCTGTTCAATCCTTGGCATGGCAAGAAAGAAAGCCACACAACATGAACAGGACTCAACAAACCAACATCCGTGCCTTGAAGGTTCAAGGGATGTCGAGCAAAGTCGAATTTGAACGAAGTCCGCAGGGGGGGCGCACAGGTGCTCTGAACTCCGCAGCACCAGCACGTGGTAGAAGGCCACGGTGCCCTTCCCTGCGAGGATCCATTAGATCCGCAACCCACTTTTGACCCCCCTAAATCTAAAGCCATCCTCAGAAGGTACCCAGGTACCCTCTGGGAAAAAAACAACCGCTATTTTGTTTTTCCGCTGGCTTCCCTCTACTTGGTGGCTTGGATTGGTTGCTTTAAGGGGCAACATGAACACCAGCCATTTATTGGGTCCCCTAAAGAAAGACACACAAGTTTACCAGCTGTTTCCAGTTTGCCTCCACTTGGTGGTTCGGAGTACCTGAAAAAGACACACCCCTTGACCAGTTGTTGGTGACCAAGGGAGCCAGCCGCAGAATAAACAAAGACGTAATCTACGGGTAACTGCAGTTCCGCTTAGACCCTCGGCAACTTGGTGCTCAAACTCAAACTGAGATGTGTCAAACATCTGGCTGTGGGTCATAACCTATGCCTCCATTTTGGGGCGCATGAACATTCATGTGCCACCTATTTTGATGTTCACCAGGGGTGCAGGGTTTTGACCCACAGCCATCTTTGTCTGTTTGTGAAGGAAAACAGATCCTCCTAAAAAAGGACACACCCATCTCGAAATCTGAACGAAGGTCTACAGAACCGTACTGGGAACCCCCGAGTTGGGTGGGGGGCGACCCCCGAGTTTTGGGGCTGAAGTTGTCTACCATTACATGGGTTTTACCGGATATATTTCTTGGATTTGTGTCATAACTGGGGTTCTTGGAAACTGGGGGCTTAACGGGGACTGGTTTGGGAGTTGCCAACTGCTTAGCGAACTCCCGGGCCATCTAAGAAGGACTCAACCCCCTGCTACCCTTTACCCCCCCCCATGATCCCATGTTTCGCCAAAATAAGCAAAATAAGACCCACGCACGCTTTGCCGGGGGGCGGGGGGAATAAATCGACATATGTTCCAGGTGAGCAAGGCCCTGCGATACTGTGGATGGTTGCGAAATCCATTTCGCGCCATGAAATGAAACCATGGAAACCGTTGTTGGTGGGTATTTACAGGGGACTCACAGGGTCTCTGAACGGTGGTGCAGGATTTTGTCCATCCACAGTATGAGTGTCAATTCTCAGATCCCCCATCAAACTGTGTAGCTGAACGATTCCGAAACGCGCAGCTGGTCACTATCCAGGCTTTCGTGCAAACAGAGGCCAAGCAATACCCGCAAAGCAGGCTTGAAATGGACCGCCGGAGGCAACAGCCTATCTGTGTTGCAGTCGCTGCCCGATATGGGAGTCTGAATCGCTTGGGCATGACAAGGAAGATGATTCTCCAACGGGTCCGCGGACTGAGGGTTGAGCGCGCTCCTCTTCTGAGGGCCGCAATTGCCATGTTGGAACTCCTCGTTCGTGAAGAACCGTCGGAGCTGAGGCCCGTCGCCATTCGCCAGCGGCAAACTGGGATCTTGAAAGGCGTGAGCAAACTTGCGGACAACTCTTGCCCGGAACAGGCTGAGTCGACGAAGCACCTGCTAGCAGTTGGGGGATCCTGGAAATAGATCAAACAAGTTGGCAACGAGGCGTGAGGCAAAATCCCAATAAGTCGCTGCAACCGCCCAGAACCTCACCTGGAACTTTGCAGGGCCGCCCCCAACCCAAAGCTGCCTAAGACCTTATCACTGCCAAACCCTGTCCCTCACTGACCATCAAGCTCATGCCAACCAGCAGAGGCACATAAGGAACCCCCTCTGAAGTGAAGATATAGTGACGGGGATGGTCCCACTGCATTGCATTTGTTGGCACTGTATCACAGAAGCACGCTAGAGACATGAAGGCACCCCTGTTTCCCTGTGAAACAATTACGATTGTTGCTCCGAGCATAGTGCTGACACAAGCAATTAGTTAGGATTCCTGTAGTTCCCATATACACCACTTCCATCGTTTAAAGAGAATCCATCACTACCCCAGAGGGTCGTCCAAGTGGTCCAAAGTCGTACAGTACGTGCTTAGCAGGTACCAGGAGCCCTTACCTAGGTCCTCCAGAGGAGAGGTTAGAATAAGGGTACTGTTTCTTTTTCAAGTCTATTTTAGGGGAACCCTCCCAAACAAATCAGGGGTGAGAAAGGGCACCTAGTTGGGGGCCCTAGGGAAAGAGTTGCACCTTTTTTCCTCAGACGACTGCAGCCTATGGGAGGTGGAGGGACATCCAAAATTCGATCGAGTCTTGGGAGCAACTGAAAAGACTTCCCGGAGCTTCTCCTGGAACGAAGACCCCCCTGCCCCCTCAGGTCGTCCGTTTTTTGGCTGGCAGATGTTTTCAAAACTCACCTTGGCTTTTGATTATGCGGGTTGATTCTCTAGATCCGGGCTGGTTTTTTTTGGAGTGGGTACGCTTTTCGGGTTGCTTTGAAGGGACTCCCGCCCGGAAACTCAATCTTGCACCATCAAATACTTGACCTTGGCAAGTGGGGGAGTTTCACGGGAAGCCCACCAGCAACTTGCCTCTTCCCAGAGAGAAGTGGTTCCAAGAGAGTCGCCTGTGAAGCCTTTCCGGGTTGAGGAGCCTCCTTGAACCAAGCGGCCTTCTTCCTCGACGTCCGGCTCCACAGACGACACAAACTGAGTTCGAGAGGCAACGGCTCACTTACTCAGTGGATCCCAGGCCAGTAGGTGGCTGACCATCTTCGTGCCCTAAGTGGTGCCCTTTAAGTATAAACCTCGACCCTCAGCCTGCCCTTAAAAAAGGGAACAAACCCCAGAATGTTGGGGCAACCCGTTTTTTTTTTTAAGGGTTTGAGGGTTCCGGAAGCTCAATGGATCTACTGAAGAAAACGAGCTGCCACTGTAGCGTCTGCTTGGTTGGATGTACATGGTAGCTACCATATGTGTCCTTTTCGGGCAAATAGATGGCCCTAGATGATTAAACTACCAGGTAAACCAGGAATCGCCATCGATTTTTCCACCAAAACCACCAAAAATCGGACACCTATGGTAGCCACTGAAAGCATGGAAGAGACGTTCCACTGGGCGATAAGCCCCCAGGACTTCGGAGTAAGAAGGAGGTCATCGAAACAGGGTGGCTTTGGGGTGCCCGAGAATTGCCGTGCAACTGCTGGCTACTTGGGTGTTCGGCCAAGTTAGCAAGTTGTGGGTGACCTAGTTATAACCCACTTGTAAGTCCTCCTAAGTGGGGGTTAGCCTTGTCACAAGAGGGTTGTAGCCCAATTAACTGACCACTTACTAACCTGGCCCAACATCCAAGTAGGAAGGGATCTGCGGAGCATTGAGGCATCCCACCGGCTCCGCAAAAACGTGGCATAGAATGATAAGTTCGAAGTCATAAATTTTGGCGGACTGATTCAAGGTTGACATACTGGACCCCCACAGAAAAGTGGTACCAAGGTAGAACAAAGTTTGGCACGCATTCGGGCTACTCCAAAAACCATATCGTCAGATTCCGTTGCAGTTGTCGATATTAACTGATGTTGGAGACCCGACAGGACTGTCAACACCAGAAGTGTTTGCCGCAAAGTTAACAAATAATATATATATATATATATATATATTCTTGGGTACTACCCAAAACATGGCTTATTTGGTCTCCCTTCAAAAAGCTAAAAGACTCGGTACTATCTCCAAAAACGACGACCCCATAGAAAAGACGAACCCATACGGGTGGGTCTTTTTCGATGGTAATTATTCTCTTTTTGTGGCTTTGAAGCAAAACCAAAAGAAAACCGAAGCCACTTGGTGGCCCTAAAAAGGACCCCATATCTTTACAACTCTTGGTATACTAGCAAAAGACTTTGTGCTTGTTGCAGACCCCCGCAACAAATGAACAGAACCCCAAGAAATAGTGACTAAATATATGATCCAACAACAGTGAAGATATACATGTATATATATATATATATGTATACATGGGTATGGGTCAAAACTAAACCACCAGGACATGGGGTTTAGTCCATGCTTCCATTTGCCAGGGCTTGCCCCGACCCTGTGTTTGACCCACGGCCACACATATATATATATATATATAATATAATATAATATATATATATATATTATGTATATATTAATACATATTCCTGGACCCTCAAACTACCCAAACACACGTGTTGTAGCAACCCAAAATTATGGTTGGTGAATTCCCCTTTGTGTTTGTAGTGTGAGGATTCAGGTAGATGCAGACTGAGCAAACCCCTAGTTCGGGGCTCAAACGCCTCGCCGGATTTCTTTCCGCGCCGAGCAGCGTTGAGGCGCAGGAAGGGTTCGGGACTCCAGAGGTGGTACGGCACCTGCCGCTCTCGTGGGGTTGGTCTTTTAGGGGACGCCCCCCATAATGTTGACCCAGGATTCATAAACCCGTCCCACTATTAGGGGGGTGTTCCCTCCAAATGTGGTCTGAATCCCCACTAAAAGGGGACACCCCATATTAATCAACCAGGGGTTTATTAATCCGGGGTGAACATTAAACAAGTGGTTGCCCTTTGGTTGTCCTTCCTTGGTTTCCGTTGGCTTTCGTTTGATTTCCAGAAAGGTGTCCCTTTGGCTTTCCGGTAAAAATGGTCTGATTGTTTGGCTCCGCAAAAGACCACCCAATTTTTTTGGTAGCCTCAACAGCGAGTTGCTGGGTCCAAAGAAAAAACACTGCCTGGACCCTCAAACTACCCGTAACAATGGGTTACAGCCCGAAAGTTCCTTTTCTGTGGGTAGTTCTTTCGGGTCCAGGCCAAAGAACGAATCGCCATGTTCAACCTTGGACCCTCAACTGGCACCATAGTGCCGGCATAGTCTGCACCAACTACTCCCCTTCAAATTAACGTGGAACCCCAAAAACCCACCCATTGAGGAGACTGTTTTTGGAATCGGACCTCCTGTGGGTCTCATGTTAATTTGTGGCAGCAACGTGTTTTCTTCACCTCGGCCCTCCAGTAGAGAGGTTAGAATACGTTGGTACCCTTTTTTCAGGACGTCTATTTTGGTAAAGGGGTGAGAAAGGGCACTGGGGACTTTCATGGTTGCAACCCTCTCCGTCCTGCTTCATCTGCTCCTTGGTGCCCTCTTCACCACCACGCTCCGCCATCTCCGGGGCGATATCCTGCGCTCGGATCTCTAGGCGTCGCACCCGAGGCTCCTGCTTGGGTGGTATTCCTTTAAAGGTCCCTTTATCACCAACCAGGGGTACCAATCTCTAAGAAAGACACCACCAAATGCGCCGCGGTCAAACTTTGCTTGTTGAAAGGGGAGGTCGCTACAAAACAAGCTGACAAAGGGGCCCCACTGGAGGTCTAGGGTAAGAAAAACATCGGTGCCACATTCAATCGTTGCTTTTGCCCTCTATGGACTTGGGTATAGTCTCATATGTCCAGTGAATTTCCATGGGAAAAAAAGGATCGGCCTCCTTTTTTGTTGGTTGAGTCTTTAACGGGGAACCCTTACCCCCAAAAAGGTCGGAAAAAAGGGGGACGAAGCCCACTGGGTGTGAAGTTTGGCGAGTGCCTCATGCCACTCCCGCCGGCCAACTGGAAAGCTTGACCAACAATTCTAATGGGGCATGGCTGCTTTATTGGGTATGGGTCAAAATTAAACCACCAGGATATGGACCGGTTTTAGTCTTTGCTTCCATGGACTAGGGTTGCATTTTGGGTACCTATTTTTGACTCCCACCCTTATGAGAAACAGTCTTGGGTGTTTTGACCGTTCACATATAAGCAGCAAGGGGATCCAGTATCCGAGCCGACTTTGCTCCTATCAAACATACTGGAAAGCTTGCCAAGGGCAACTCTGAAAGGGGGGTCGGAGGGGGTGTTCAGGGGGAATGGTTTCGGTGAAAAAGTGTTGTCAAAGTTTTAGTCCTGACTATCTGACGTTGACTGAGGAAATATCTAGACCCTTGCTAAAAATTGGATAATGTGAATTCAACCCGCCATGGTCCCGGTGTTTGTTCTAGTTTGGCTTCCGAGCCCCCCTACACAGGAAAGCGTTCCCTTCATGCAATCTAGGAGAAAGGCTTCCATGGAACCAAACTGGCACTGCCATGTGCATCGTCCATGGCCCAAACAAAGCGTCAGATGGCTGTGTGTCAAAGATAGTTACCCCAAAATGAGTTGCACTTTTTCGTGGAAAACTAGGACTAACAGCTGCTGTCCCCTGGTGGTTTAGTTTCCCAGATTGCTGGTAGCCGGGCAACATCCACCGCAACATTCGAGCTAACCCGCGACTAGGCCAATGGACGGGGCGTGGCAAACCAGGGATCGCATTGGGGGAGAGGGTTCGGCACGTGTCGCAGCCGTCGAAAATCAGCAAAAGAGCGAATGTGCAGCTCAAGTTCATGGCAAATAGGATTGTCCGCTTCCACTACCGTGTTGCCCCCTGAAAGTGTAAGGCTCCTTGTGGCATCTGCTTCCACCAGAGTGAAAGCACAACCCCAGTGGAGCAATCAACACCTGCTATCAACGGGATTTTTCCCAATGTCAAGACTCAAGCGACCTTGATGTTTCTTTGAGGTTGGGACAGCCCCTACTCAACTTCAATCACCAATTGAAGGGGTAGGGTACCTACTATGTGGTTAGTAGCCACAGCTGTAACGCACTGACCATGGTAGTAAGTCCGAGTACCCACGGGTGATCTCGCTCTATGCCAAGATAGTCCCCTGACCCCGAGCGGCCAATTCTCCCTCCTTTTTGTTGTTGGCTGAGTCTAAAGGGGTTTCCCTCCAAACAAGAGGAACAAGGGACCAGCACCCCTCCCCCCCTTTCTCTGCCTTTTGGACTTGGGAATTTGGACATGACCTCCCTTTTTGCTGCTTGAGTTTCAAGGGCTTTCCCTCCAAAACAGAAAGACACGGACAAGAAAAAAACAAAACGAAGCAACTGACTGGGAATGCGTCTGGGCGTTCGGCTGGATGGTAGGCGGAAAGAGTCCCTTGCGACCTCGGGCTGACAGCCAGTCGGCACGAGGAGATTTGCGCTGGAATGAGCACCAAAAAGGTGATGCCTACAAAACTCGGTGGCGAAATCTGCTCCCCTGAAGAAGTTTAACTTGTGGTCTAATGGTTGGCAAAAAGTTAAAGTGCTAACATCCCTTGGCAAAATGCACCAAAGAAAAAAACACTGAAATATACTCCGCTGCAGATTAACTACAGACTAGCATGGAAACTATATGGGTATGGGCCGATATGGGTGTGTCGTTTTATAGAGGACCCCTGCCCCTCCGGCCCCCCCAAAAAAGGAAGAGAGACTGCGATAGCTGTGCGTTTGGTTTTCTTCTGAAGCCAACCAAAGGGCTCTGGTCCCCCGGAAATGGTCGCTACGAGTAGATCTATCTTCCAGGGAACTTATAGGCGTTTTGTTAGTAGTGGGAGGGAGGGTATATTCTCTTTGTATAGTGGCTATATGGCTGTATATCCGATTAAAACCCTGGGGGTAGCTTCGGTCTGGGGGTAAGTGGAAACCATCGTAGAGTATTCATACCCATCGAATCGCAGCGGGCCCCTGCATATAGTAGTAAGCCAAACATGTTCCCTGCGGGTGAAGCCTGGTTCTCTCGACTACCCCAGGAAAGTGGAATGACGCATTGAAAGCCAAGACCGCTCGGGCTTCAACTTTGCGGCTTTCGCTGAACATTCCAGCTGATCTCTTTCCAGTCTCGCTCCATCTTAGAGGTCTGTTAACTCCCCAGTACTTCCTGTTACCACTATGGTAGGCTACATAATGGTTTCCACTGTGCCCACAACAGTGGCAGCTGGAAGCACTGGGCACCGAGATCAAATCTTGTTATTCTTGCTTTTGTAGGACCCTTCCCACGAATCCCTTCACGTGACCAATATGCCACGTCCCTCGGTTCTGGTGAAGAAATTCCATACTTCCAAGTGGGGCTTGATGTATAGAACCTGCACACTCGTGGAATTTCATGTGGTCGTGTTTGGTATAAGCGGCTTAATCAGTGCACGCCTTATTCTCTGTTCAGCACGGGTCAAGGTGGTTTCAACAATAGTAGTAACAAAAAAAAGGTAGTAGTAGTAATGATATTAGTAATAGTAATATCAATATAAATACTAATAACAAAAGTAATAGTAATAACAAATGAATAAATATGTTAATAAATAAATAAATAAATAAATAAATACATGAATAAACAACTACTGAATAAATACACAAATGGAACAAATACAAACACAAATAAATTTAACATACAAATGTACATTTGAACATAATACTATTAATGACCATAAGTCATAACAATAACTACTTATTATTCAAATTAAACATGATAACAAACAACTATAATTGTTATACACAGTAATCACAACAAACAAGTACTCCACAATCAAATTCGGATGAGTTCGGCCCTCGCAACTGCTAGTACCTGCGACTGTTCTAAGGCAGCTAGCTCACGTGGGTTGAACACCACCAATTTGGCAAGCAACCCCGCGCTCGCAACCCCCCGAACGAGCAAAAGGTCGAGTCTGACCTTTTCGAGGTCCAATTCGGGAAAAAAAAAAACATTCGCTTCCAAACGGTGCATTTGGGGAACTTGTGGTCAGCCACGTCTGGACTTGGGCGAGCTGCCTCGCGGGGGGAGAGAAAAAAACGCCGGGAGCCCCGGCACCCAGAACTCCGAGATGTCCCCGTCTTCCGCCAACGCGCCCATGTACAGCGCCTACGCGACGCGCGAGTCGCACGCGATTCGGTCGATTTGGTCGCCTTGGTGTATCCACTGCGCTGCCTCCCAAGTGGGCCAGCGACTATTTGGGGACCCAGAGCCAAAACTCCCAAGGCTCCATTGTGTCTGTTTTTAGGGGTCCCTCCAAAATGGTAGTTTTCCCATTTGTTTCCCTTTAAAAACCACGAAATCGGGGTCCCCCAGAAAAACACAGACCCACATGACAATGACGCAAAGGATACCCCCTACACACAAAACCCACCTTTTTAAGGGAATGATGTCAACCCTTCACCAACAGAGCAATTATTTACATTGGAAACCTGGCTTTCCAAAACTCCCCTAGAAAAAAACAAAACAAAACAATATTTGGAGTAGGGTATAAAGCCCCGAGCTCTAAGCCAAACCTCCAAACCACGAAAACCAAACCACCAATCTGAGTTTTGGCTTGGTTTACCCAGTGGTTCCAGTCAAGCCACCGTAGGTAACCAGGGGAATCCATGTAAAACCTGGAGGGAAGGATTCTATGCCTTGTCACGGATAAGTTGTTCAACAGCTGCGCCTGCTGCAATCTCTGCTGCTCCTCCGCCACCGATTGCAGCAGCGCACTGGGCGGAACCGAGCGAGGTGACTCGAAGTTAAATCTCCGGGGCTCCCAATCCACGTGGACGTAGCTTAGAGTCGAGGACTGAGCCAAACTCAGCTTCCTTCCAAACTGGTGGTTTGGATTGGTGGCTTGCGAGAAACATATCTCAACGCCTGCCCTTAGCATTCTTGGACCTCTCTTGGAGGGTTGGGAGAATGCTTGGAAGGTCTCGGACCCGAAACGGGTCCTTCTGAGGTTCCAAGATTCTTAGGGTGGCACGGCACTCCCCAAAGTTCATGGTAAAGACTTACAAGGGCAAGGGGACTCTAACCTTCATCTATATACGCGAATCGGCTTGATTTGGCTCAATGGACTTGTTGGCAAGCTCACAATGGTCGGGAAAGCCACGAAAAAGAACTGGGTGCCTCCCTCCGGGCATATTTCTAAGCCACGATTGAGCCATTTGGTTGTCTTTTTTTGGGGGTGGTTTTAAAGGGAAACCAAAAGGAAACCAAATGACGGACGAACACTTTTGATTTTGCCCCTGATGCCAGCCGTTCGCCTTCACAATGTGGGTGTGTCCTTTTTGTAGGGGACCCCTCAAAAATGGTTTCGGTTGTCCTTTTGAATCCCCTTTAAACTCACCAAAAGGGGCACCAACTCGAAAACAAAACACCCCCGTGTATCAGTATGACGCATGTATGTATATACATACATACATCACTCATTGGGTGACGGTATCATGCCAGAGAATCCATATACAAGTATATGTACATACAGTATACAACGTACATGCCGACGTGTATATCCATATATAATACATATATACCTACATAAATTTAACAGGGCTCCCTGCCTAGACTCTCCTTTAAACATTACCCCACCAAACGAATCTCACCTTAAAGTAGCCCAACAGGTGTAAGTTTAGAACCACCCTGCAAGGGGAATCCTGTTTGCCCACATATCTGGGCAAAGTAAATAATTCACCAACCCAAAACGCGAAAACCCCACAAGCTAAACGCTTTGGTTGACCTCACAACCCCAGCAGGTCCGCTCTGTCGCTGGGATTCCCCGACTGCTGCCCTGTGAAGGCACCCTTCAGCAGGATCTGACGCAAACGCCAGACTTGACGAATCAGCCGAAACCGACACACTGCCCAGTGCTTCCAGCTATTGGTAACCCTTCGCTGTGTTTACCTCTAGGTGTTACCATGGATGGTGTTCCCTTACCTACTACGGTTTGGATTGGTGGGTTGGGAGGTTAGAGCGTGGTTTCCCATTTACCAGGAGTTCAAGTCTCACACCACCAATCCAAACCACCAATTCAGGGACACCTGAAGAAATGAGCAGGCAAAACATGGGGTTACTCCAAACTCATGTACACGAGAAACACTATTAACTTGGGCTCCAGTGGCAGGAAAGGATCTTGCCCCAAATCTAAGGTAAGCCATGAAAAAATGTTGTTCAGTTCTGGGCCCGTAATAGTAGTTCTATCCCAAAGCATACCATATATTGAGGAAAAACCCCAGGGTTATGGACAGTAACCATGATTTCTTTCTTGGGCGATGTTGTTTTTGTGCAAACAAACATCAAACACAAAACAAACAAACCATTTTTTGAGTTGGCCCCCAAACAAGTCGCTTGAAAACAAACCAACATATTTGCGTTGGCCCCAACTAAAAGTGGGTTCGGACATCTTAGGATGATTGCCTTTCAACGCGGGATCGAGCCCAAAGTTTCGCCATAGCTTTGGTCCCTGACATCTTGCCAGGGATTTGGCTGCAACGAGTGCAACCAGTGAGCTACAAAACGAAAGTCTTGTATTGAGTCTACCCCAAACATACAAACCTCTGGAGGGTCCCACGTTAAAGGGACCGCCCCCCACTTGAAGGGAAAAAACAAAAGGCCGCCAAAGCTTTGCAACCCGTGGTAGGGTAGCAAACAACTAATTGTTTCTTGCAGCCCCACTAAAAATGAACAGAACCAAGAAACCTAAAAACAGGCTAACAGCTTCTTACTTGTTTTTTATTCTTCTTGTTTTTCTTCTTTTGTTTGCTTTTTCTCGCGTGAGGCCAACTTGAAAGGGATAGGGGGTGCTAGGAGAACACTGTCTAGCTCCGTGGTTTTTATGGAATGGTCCTCCATGACCCCTTGGAGGATACATATATATACATATGTATATATATATATGTGTGTGTGTGTGATGTTTGGACTTTAATTATGGCCACCAAATGTTGTCCCAAGCTTCTGTTTTTGAGCCACATTCAAAGATGCTGGCACTTATGTGGTGTTGGTAGACTTTGGTTGTATGAATTTGGGAAACAACCTGAGCCGGCAAATTTCTGACTCGCAGGCATACAGTCAGACATGGGCCGAGCAAACATTTGCCTTTTGGGGGGACGTTTTGACAGGGAACCAACGTAAAATTGTGGTTTGAGTGGCATGAGTCTGGCTCAAACGCCGCAGAGGACACACCGGTGCCAAAAAAAAAGGCCAACCACGACATCATGGTGACATCCCGTCAACGCTTTAAGACATCCCACAGTTGGTGAGGAATTGAGGAATCAGCTGAACGCTGTGGCATCCCCTCGCGAAGGAAATACACTGCAAGACGACGTTAGTGCTTCTCCTCCAGTTGGGTGGTTTGGAGCCCGGTGGTTCGGTGGTTTTGGGGGCTTGCCGTTTACCCTCCCTCCAACAATCATGGAAGTTGACAGGAGGGCTTTGGAAGACTATTTTCCTTTTGGGGAACCCCTTTGTGCACTTCCATGATTGTTGGAAAGAGGGTACCCCATGCAAGAACCAAGGGTCCAAATCCAGTTCCCAGCAACCACCAACCTGGCAGGTTTCCTGAATACCTCCAGCTTCCGCGACCTCCTCCAGCTTGCCCTTCCAAATTTTTGACTCAGTTGGCCCTCAGTGACCCAGGGGCCACGACGAAGAATGAACCACAAAGGGGAAGCCAAAAGGTCGATCCGCCTTGGGCAAGTGAGTTTCAAGAGAAACAACCCGCAAAAAAAAACGAACATAAACCCCCCTCAACAAACTCTTCCACCGCTCCAAGGAAAGCTAGGCAGATGCGTGGACCAACCCATAGAAGCGGTCATCGTTGCATACTGAGGATGGACGAAAACCAATTCGCACCAGCGTTCAGCAACCCTGGAATGATGATTCCCCGCTAAGGACCGACAACGGTGTCCTTTTAGGGCAAATAGATGGTCCTGGTAGATGATTAAACCACCAGGTAAACCAGGAATCGCCATCTATTTTTCCACCAAAACAACCAAAAAGAACACCTGTGCCGACAAATACATGTTTCAACCATGGTTTCAAAGGTGGCGCGAACTGGATTTTGTCCATCCAGCATGGTAGCTGTTCGGCTCTTGGCCAACAAAGAAATGCACTCTGCAACGCGCAGTTTTCTTTCAAAGACCGGAACGACCGGGGGTGAGACATGTGGCTGCATCTGAGCACGCTCCATGACTCTTGGCTCAAGCAAGATGATTTCAAAGGTTTCGTGCAATCCAGGATTGGCCAAGCAGGTGTTCATTGAATAGAGCTACGACGTTTGGCGTTTAAAACACTGCTCTCCCTGCCACGCAACTTCCATTTGCTTGATCCCGCCGGGAAAAAAAAACATTTGTCCAGTAGTGATAGATTCCCTTCAAAACCAATAGGGGAAAAATAAGTACGTCTTCTTAACCAAATGGAAGATGAAATCATCTGATTCCAAGTAAAGGACCTTCATGAGCTTCGTTTGACCCAAACACCCGGGGAATTGCTCCTGCTATACAGGTAATTAAATGGATCCACTGGGCATCTTGTTTGACACATACCCTCAAGCGAAGGCGTCAAGTGAGGCCCTAAACGCCTCCTACCTCAGCCCACGCCAACATGAGATTCATGATGTTGAAAACCACCAACATGACTCCCTATGTAAGTTCTATAGAGAGAGAGAGAGAGAGACGTATGAGTTGCAAGGGAAACTTCTGACATCTTGCAACGAGCCTCAGCCTTTGCACTAACTGGTGCATTGCGCCACAGTCAAAGCAATTTATATGTGTATGTATATTTATATATATATATATATTGTGTGTGTGTGTGTGTCGTGAGCCCCTTAAGAAGCCTGATTTCGGTTTATCGAAAATCGCGCGCCGGCCATTCCCATGAAGCCAAATGCTCTGTTTGACATTGGCTTATCTAAAACCCCAAAGCGTTGACGAGTCCCATCATATACACATTATACATACATCATAGATACTGTGGATGGACGAAATCCTGCACCACCTAAGAAACCCTGCAATGATGACTCCCCTGTAAATACCAGCAAACCATGGTTTCCCATGGTTTCAAAGTGGTGCAGGTGGTGCAGGAATCTGTCCATCCACAGTATGCGAAGCAAGTCTTTTGACCATGGCACTTGTCGGAGTGACTACTTGACTTAGTGAAACGAGACCACAACTTTGGATCGCGGGCTCAGATCCAAGGGCGGTACCTCGAGAACCCGAGTTCTGAGCCGCCAGGTGTCTTCGAGTTGGCACCTGCCGGTACCCACTGGTTTTGGGACAGTACCTACCTGGCATTTTGGACATGGGAAAGAGCTGTTTCGCCCATGTCAAGAACTTCTGAGGCCACTTCAGCCACTTGAACTGATCGGGGTAGACAATAGGTGGTGGGTGTAGAACTGCAAACCGCAAAAAAAAAAGGTCAGATTGAAGCTACCCAAACGTGCTGTCATGTGTTCTAGGTCCTCCATTAGAGAGGTTAGAATAAGGGTACCCTTTTTTCTGTAGTCTATTTTACCAGGCGAACCCTCCGCCAAATAGGGGCAAAAGGGCGCTAGGGGGGACCTAGTGTTGCAATAATTTAGATGGGAGCAATTTGAAAGGTTGTAGAAATCACCGACCATCTGTTTTTTTTCTTCGGGGGGCGCAAGAATGTGCGAGGAATCCCCCATGTGAGCTCGCCATGGGGGAAAACAATGATGAACATGCTGAACTGGATAAAAACAAACCTTGTTTCATCCCAAACCCACGACTTGTTTGGTTCCCCTTTTCCATAACAAGGCCTTTTTCACTGAGGCCTTTGTTTCGAGGATTCCGGGTGGGTGGGTGGAGTTGGTCCACTCAGCGCCAACTCGCAAAGGGTCCTAATAGGGTGCAATGTCTCCCCTTGCTATGGCACTGAATCACTAGTGCACATTGCTTTCCCGTTGGTGTCCCTTTAAAACTGCTCGAAAAAAGGCGACCACCAAAAATGAAACCGCATAGATAAGAGCTAGGGAGACCTAGTGAGCCATGCTAAAGCATCCGATAGATTCCTATGAGCAATAGCAAGTTGCTTCCACCAAAGCTTACGCGTGGCTTTCGCGCGGAATCAGCTTAAGAGGCCTTCCTGGCGCCAACGCTCAAGGTGCGATCCACCACGAAGACACGAAGACACCAAGTGCGCGGAAGGAAGCAGCAGCTCGCAAATCACAGTCTTTCAATACTAAGCGCAGTACACAAAGTACACTTCGTATACCTCCAACATGGCCACTGTGATACACCGCATTGGGTTTCAAGTACGCCTTTTCAGCACAAGTCGCTGACGCGCAGCTTGAGCAAGAATACTCGTAAGAACATGCTTGCGCACGCTTACGCACGTGCATGTTTTGCTTACACGCGCCTGTCTTATTGCCAGGCCTTTAAGAGCATAGTGGATCCATGCACCAGGGTAACCAAGGAGCCACCCTGAAAAACTGAAAGGACAAGGAAGTACCAGTTTTGTAGGTAACCAAGGAACCACCTGAAAGGACAACGAACGGTGACCATGGTGACCTTCTTTCCGCCCACTGTTCACCCTGCATGAATCAACTCCAGCTGATTAATAGGCGGGGTATTCCCCTCCAAAAGCGGTCTGATTCCCCACATTTTACCCCGGGACACACCTCTATTAGTAAACTGGGGTTGATTGGTATGGGGTGATATTCGGATCCACTCATAGTTTAGACTCTGGATCCTGCAAAAAAAAAACATTGAAAAGAGATGCGCCTGGCTCACTCACGGCAAGGTCAGCGCCAGGCGCGCTCGCGGTGACCTAGGCAGTTGGTCGACATACGAAAAGGGCCTTAGAGAACTATCTGCGCCCTGGGGTTACCTCCAGACCCTCCAGACCCAGAAGAGACCCTTCAGAGGCTTCTTCTCAGTTGCTCAGCTACCCTGGAAACAAGGGAACCCTTTTTGGGGAAGACCATTTTTAGTGGGGCAGCCACCAAAAAAACGGAACAAGGGTGCCACTGAACAACTGAGTCTCTAGACCCTTCAGCATGTTAGCCATCCACATGTCAGCCCTAGACACTCCAGACCCTTCACAGCCCTTGAAAGTGGGTGAGTGGCCCAAAGCTATGAGGTGGTTTCCCTTTTCTAAGGGGAGTTTGAGGGTCCAGGTAGACATTAGAATGGGGATGTAAGCATGTGGACGGACAAAAACTATTTCGCGCTTTGAAACCATGGGAAACCATTGTTTGTTTAGTTTCACACATCATTCTAGGGTGCCTTAGGTTGCGCAGGATTTTGTCCATCCACATGGATAGACCAAATCCACTTCCTACCAGTTGGTTGGTGGTATATGCCAATACTCAAAGGGTCGGGGTGCAGGAAATTATATTTACAGTGGTTTGGGGCCATGTTCTGTAGATGTTCCCATAACC
Source organism: Effrenium voratum (assembly GCA_963377175.1). Lineage (NCBI taxonomy): Eukaryota > Dinophyceae > Suessiales > Symbiodiniaceae > Effrenium > Effrenium voratum. The sequence goes on from CAUJNA010001779.1 coordinate 1,913,496, forward strand.
AAACCCTTAAGCTTTCAAACAGTTGTTGGGCGTTATCCATCATAGTTGCAGGATTTCGTGATAATATCACACCACGTGAAAGTATAGAAGGAACAATTCCCCGTGGGTGAACTTTTTGAAAGTGCCATCTACTTTCACCCAACTGGACAATGGGACCCTCTTTACGGTGGCCCCCCGAAACGCCGCAAACGGTCAATCAATCGAGCGGGTCCGGGTTTGGTATGGGTTAGATTGCGGACCGACTACTTCCCCCAGACGTCTTCGCATGTTTAGTGTTGAGGACTGCTCGGTCGTCATCACGGGCTCATCCTATCGGCAAAGAGAAATCGGCAAACACAAAGAAGGATGCCATTTACCAAATATGTCCAAGTACCTTCTGAGGATTGCTTTTGGGGGGTCAAAAGGGGTCTAAATACATCCTTAGCAGGAACTTGCACCCTCTGCGGTTGGGTCCTCCCCCAACCTCTAGTCACCCGTAGGTGAGCGATCCATCTAGTGACGATCTGTCCTTCATTTACAGGCAGGGAAACCTAGCATTACGCCTTCTGCTTTTGTATCCACTTTTGCGCAGGTCATGTTGGCAGCAAAGGGGGTCCGGTTGCGCGTCAAGAGGTCAAGGTAGGGAGAAACTCATCCTGGGCAGCTTAGCATGGTCTGGATGCTAGTTGAGATGTGAGGGGCTTGTTACAAAAACGTTGCGGGCAAAGCTTAGCTAAGTCTTGGCCTACCCACCAATGAAAAAACACCTACCTAAAAACTCAAGGGCGTCCCTCCAATTCGGGTTCCGGATGCTCACCCTGGACTAAAGGGCAAACGCAGCGCCGAGCCACGCTTGGGTTGATGGCAGCGGTGCAGTGGCTAAAGGCCTCAAGAGGGCACGCACTCGATAACCGCAAGAAAACACGGGAGGTGAGCGACTATTTGTGCCCCAAACAAGAGAAGACATGGCGGGTTGGTGGGCGGCCACTATCTTTGGTTGCCCAAAACGATCCCCTGAGGTGCTGAGGTGGTTTGGGAAACCTGGATCTGCCCTTTGCGGTGCCAAAAGACCCAGTCATGGGAAGAAAGGATCGAATCGTCGCACTTGTCGGGTTGAACTTAAAGGGAAGTTGGGGAATTGGCACCCAGACCTGACAGCTGAAGGGTCTACATTCATAGGGCATGGAAAGTCTTGAAGGGACCCCTGCCAACACACTCCCCCCGTTCACTTATGGAGGTGTTGGGGCTGGTGCGCCTGGGAGATGCACAAGGATGGATTCCCTGGAGCCGCCCAAACGGATGCTTACTTCTCGGTCACGGAATGGCTATGGAGGCCCGAGGGTGTCCAACAAGGGCCCAGAAGAAATACGCCCCTGGCGCAATGATTTCAAATTAAAAGTAGCACCCTTCATCCTGTCAAGGGCTGATTGCTTAGGTCCTATATCCTGTGCAGCGATGTCCTTATCTGTGCAGATGTCCTGCAACAAGTTCCGGTGTGCCACGATGGCGTGTAGCTAATTGTCATCCAGGATGCGCTTCTTGTTAAGAAGCCGATAGCCCTGTTGCTGTGACAAGATAGTTGTACCATCGATTCCTGAACCTTCGATTTCCCACCATCCATGACGCGGGCCAGGTCGGAGGTCTCGAGGACTCTGGCGGTGCCCGGCACGTACTGGTAGCGCCTCATGTCATAGAACGGGGTCGCTGGCATGTTGCGGCGCTTGGCACTCGGCAGTAAGTCGGCGCGGAGAGGAGTCAGCCCGCCGATGTTGGGTACGCGATGGTATCAAGCTTCTCCTTCGTCCAGAAGGTGCGGGTCATGTAGGGCAGCTTCTCAAGCCACAACAAACGGTTAATCCGGGAAACCAGGGGTTCATGCCAGGGGTTCATATGCGGACGCAAGCATTCAGCCGTTAGCCCTGACAGACTTCAAACTTCACGGTTCCACTGTTTCACTTTCCCAAAGAAGACTTTTCCCTTTTGAGTCACAATCAAAACCCGGGATGTTCTACCCAAAACCATGCTAAGAATTGCCAAGGACGCCGCACCCATTTATAGCTGGGATTGTCCCTTACTACGCTCCAAGTACCCCGGTTGTAGATAGCAACTCTTTTGGGGAAATCAACCACCCCAGGGTTTAAGTCTACTTTGGGGTACTTAAAAAATGGAACCCTGTCACAGCTCACATGCGAAAAGGGGCTGCAAGGAACAGCGAGCTATCCACCTTCCGAGTGACGACTGACAAACATACAAGAGGCTCCTCTTGCCCTCCCAGCAGTGGAGCAAGAACTCCAGGGTAACCCTGTGTCATTTGCAAAAACTGGCATGAACCCTCGAAAAGGGCAGGGTCTAAGTGGTGGTTATAGAGCAGACAGTATCAAAACAGGAAGACCCAGACACAAGAGCAGACATTTATCACTTTGTGAGTGGGAGGGCCCAAGTTTGCAAAACGGTCTTCTGCAAAGTAAACTGTCCCGGAACTCGGGCCTGATTTTGACATTGTGACTCAGAACCCCCCCCCTCCCAAACCCCCCCTCCCCCCGGCAAAAAAACACAAAAATGTGACCAGGGCTCATCTTGTTGACTTTCCGAAGGCAGACCCTTGCAAACACCACTGGGTTTAAGTCTACCTTTGCTAGGTCCCCAGTAGAGCTGTGACTTTCTTCAAGGAAGTGGAGAAACGCAGCGCTCCAGCGCTGCTTTCAGTATCAACCCCATTCCCCCTTCGGTTGATTCCCTCACCAAGCAACTGTGTTGCTCTCTCCGCCCCACCCCCACCGAACGAGCAATTGAAAGGGTCATTCGACCTTTTGTAGGTACTCTCCCCCAGACTAACATGGAAGCTCCCAAACATATTTTTGGCAAGACTTGGTTCCGTGTACAAAGGCCCCTCTGACAGCTTCCGGCTATTAGTCTGCGCGAGCGTATGACTAGCAAAGCCCTTGGTTTCCAAACACTCTTGGCCAAAACCGGGCACCCCATGGACCAGAAACATGTTCCGGTGCTGAACCACTCGAATTCATCGCCTTCAGCCTCGAGGCCTTGGGCCTCGGCGGGGGCATGTTGGGCAGATGGGTCAGCGCGAGGACCTCGGCCGAATTCGGAGGCCAAGCGGCCAAGCGGCCAAGCTTCGGCCGGGCTCCCCGGAGCCTCAGAAATGGGGAAACACACCATGATACCATAATTTTGGGGTTGCAATCACTTTTCAAATTGAGGGTGCAGGTACTTCTTCTTTTTGCGGCAATAACCCTAGTTTTAAGGAAAGCTTGAGGGTGCAGGTTGTCTCAAGTTAAAATCGGAACATCTCGGAGCCCCCCACCCGGCGGCTGCTCTTTGACTTCAATTTGAACATCCAAAAAGGTACCAGACGAGAAAAAAACAACACGACACACCCAAATGTACGACATAATCAACACCTGGTATGTCCTGGTATTAACATGGTCTACCCGAAGTCAGGTAAAGAATCCAAAGAGTTGATATGCGCACCTATTTGTGGCTGGGACTGTCCCCAAACGTCCCTATCCGGGTTTTGACAGTGGCTCGAATCTGCTTTGCCGTGCATAAACAACCGTGCAGTCAGTAGAATCATTCAAGGGTCCCTTGAAAGGATCCATCATTCTGAATCATGAGTTCCAAAAAAAGAGACTGAATACCGACCAACCAAACAAGGGATTCCATGGTGCAAAAGATGTGTAAGACCATCGTTTCCCTTTCCAACAGTCCAAACGATCCAAAAAGAGGGCATAGACGAAAAGAAATTAAACACACGGTGTGGCCCAAACTCAGCTGGTTTCTTGCAATTCAACATCTAAAATTGGGCGACCGTAGATGGGCTCTAACAAATGGTTCCTTTCATATGCTATATATATATGATCATCCATGGTTGCAAGCTGCAACCTCTTACCGTTTTTTTTTTTTTTTTGGGGGGGGGGGGTGTTGTTTGTTCGGAAACCACCTCAAACGTGGTGGACATGAATCCCCACTTACATGATAGCCACCAAAGGGCCCCAATTCAAAGTTCATACCCAACTATGGGTCTGATGTTTTTTGAGGTTATAACCCATTTTTCAGTGTCTTGTTTTTTGCTGGGAAACCAAAGGAAACGACACCCTTTAAGCCCTGGGTCCCTAAAACAAGACTCAACCATATGGGGGTTGCTCAAGATTCCTGGCCCACAAAGGACCACGGCTAACTTCGCTCCCATTTGGTGGTTTGAAATATCATTCATCCGTTTAGTGCTTTTCCAACCAATGGTCATTCCATGTATCACGGACCCTTTGATCCACCCCCATATAGGTGGTTTGGAGTGCTGGTTTGAGAAATTGACCCGGTCCCTGGCTGTTGCAGAGAGTAGATGGGAAGCCACCCCTTAACCACCAAGCCACCAATCCAATCCACCAATTAGAGGGAGGCTGATTCTCATTTACCCTCTACAAGAACCAGAGGTTCAAATCCAAAAACCACCAATCCAAACAATTAATTCAAGGGAGGCTGATTCTCATTTACCTCTACAAGAACCAGGGGTTCAAATCCAAACCACCAATCCAAACCACCAATTAGAGGCTGATTCTCATTTACCCTCTCCAAGAACCAGAGTTCAAAGCCAAAAACCACCAATCCAAACCACCAATTAGAGGCTGATTCTCATTTACCCTCTCCAAGAACCAGAGTTCAAAGCCAAAAACCACCAATCCAACCCACCAATTAAGGTTGAGGAGGGGTTTCCCATTTACCTCTCCAAGAACCAGAGTTCAAATCCAAAAACCACCCATCCAAACCACCAATTCAGGTTGAGGAGGGGTTTCCCATTTACCAATCCAAACCACCAATTCAAGTTTACCTGACATTTTGGCACCCGCCACTACCTCGAAACCGCCCGCGTTCGGCTGAAAAAACTGCGTTCGAAGTGGCCGGCAGCCGCGCGTCCCCCAGCGTCATGGAGGCATCCGGCAGGGCCAGCGCCATGGAAGCAGCCGGATACCTTGGGGCAATATGGGTCAGTTGCTCAGTGGGGAACCCTTTGTGGGAAGACCATTTTTAGTGGGGCAGGCAAAAAGGCAAAAAAGGGGGAAAAAGGGCAATATGGATGGTTGCGAAATCCATTTCGCACCATTGATTTCCTGAGTTGATTGGTCAAAAAAGTCCCCAAACTCTTTGTTTGCCACTAATCTAGGGGCACCTTCCCCATTCTTTCCAGGGATCCTTCTTTCTAGGAAAGCTCCAGAAACCACGGAAAACGGCCGGTTTTTGGAAAGAACGATGGTTGAAAAGAATGGGGAATCAACCCCTAGAACTAAAGGGCCTTCCCAAAAAGTCTAAAGTCGAGAAACTCAGGAACACAGGTGTCCTTTTCGGGGAAATGGGTTTCCCTGGTAGATCAAACCACCAGGCAAACCAGGAATTGCCATCTATGTTTCGACCAAAACAACCAAAAAGGACACCACCTGCACCACTTTGAAGCCATGGGAAACCATTTGTTTGTTGGTATTGACAGGGGAATCAAATCATCCTAGGACTTCTTAGGTGGTGCAGGATTTCGTCCACCCACAGTATGGGCGGCTCGTCTTTAGGAGTTGGACCTCCAAAGTTTGTTAAGTTTTGGTGTCCACGTAAAACCACAAATTGGGGAACCTCCAGAGCAAGTCAGGCCCATCTTTGGGAATGAACCCGAAAGTTTCAGAAGAACCACCCGGAAGGAGATGACCTTCTGAGTCTGCTTCATGTATAGGCCAAACATGTCAAAATAGTAGTTTGGGAGGAAAACACAATTTGTGCGTTCCACTTCCTGAGTGTAAAGGCCCAAAAAGTCGAAACCTTTGGTTTGCCACTAAACATGCTTGCTGAGCCTTGATGTTCTGTTTGTAGCTGCTCAATCACTTCATCCCTCTCATCCATTCAGGTGTAGGCATGGTTCCAAAACGGGGACCCAGGACACTCTTTGTTGGGCACCTTTTCAGGGAAGCCAAAGAACGAGCCGGTCTTCCCAACCTTCTCCGGTAAAGTCCATGAGCCCAGGGGTCTGGGCTCCCCGGCGGCTCCGCCGGCAAGGGCGGCGGCTCCAGCAGCGCTGGCACCGGCGACTCCGCCTGCCCCAAAGACACGACGAATCTGAGTTCTGTTGACCCCAGGTTGACTAGGTCCTCCAGATTTGAGAGGTAGAATAAGGGTACCCTTTTTTCTGCAATCTATTTCAGTAGGGGAACCCTCCCCCAAAAAAGGGGAGAGACGGGCACTACTGGGGGACCCAGTTGATGAACCCCTGAAAAATCCATATGGGACTAATGAACCCCCAGATTGATGAACCGATTGATGCGTGGCTGGTTTGAGTGGGGTGGTCATCCACTTTTGCACACCCACAACCACCGGTTTTTGGACAGCAAGGGGAATTTTGAGACATGGGAACCAGCAGGGAAGTGGGAGGGCGCTGGTAATACGGTTCCTCAGTTTTCCGTGAAATGTTCGCTTCAATGCCTCCATATGGTGCTCACTATTTTCCATTTGCTGTATCGGGGGACCTTTTAGACGACACATATGCTCTCAGTTGACCTTCGCATGGTCCTCAAAATGCTAGGGTCATGACCATCCCAAAGTTGATGTTTTGCTGGTCGAGAAGTGCCAAACCTCTCCTTTGCGCAGGGAGCCCTTACGGTGTTTCATTTGTTTGACGGGCAACACATGAATCTCAAACTATGCTTCCCACAGGACCCATTGGAAAAATAGATGGCCCTGGTAAATGGGGCATAAAACCAATCCAAACCAATCAGGGGAAGTCATCTATGACTATCCAAACTATATAACCTAAGCACACCTATGGTCATGACCTGCTCATGGCGCCCGTAAAGGCTCTGATTCTGTATTGGGCACTGGTTGTGCAACGGGTTCTCGCAATGTATTCGGAGTGTCAAAAAAACAGGTGCCAAGAGGCACTCAGCTATGTGCCCCTTAGTGAACCAAACGGTTTCCTTCCAAGGAGTTGGCCTAATCCAAGGAGGGTCGGGGCAACTAATCAAAGGCACCTAAGGTGAACCTTGATTCTTTAAGAACAAGATCCCCGCCTTTCAAGGAGATGTCTCACAATTTTGTGGGGGCTCTGTGTGGTTTCCCGACTGCAGACTACGGACACCGCAGAGCCATCCCAAGAGGTCCCTCTTGCAGTGGATTCCCCCAGGCGGGAAGAACGAGCAGCAATGAATCACGTTTTTGTTGTAGTTGCTTTTAACGGGACCCCCCCTCCCCAACCCTCCGGCCCAAAAAAAAGACAAACAGGAAACACGGGCAAGCAACCCCTGTTTCCTTTGCTCGCCCAGTTTCGGAAACTGCTGGGAGACGATGTCCAGGCCTTCTTCTTGCTAGGCGTGAAGTCCCTCAGCGTGGCTCGCCGACTAAGGAATGGTTGAGCCCGGGGCATGTTCCAAGCGAATCGGAACCCAGGACTTTCCGAAAGCAAGTGTGTCCTCCCCCCCCCAAAAAAAACCCGAAAAAAAAGAAAAAAGAAAAAAAAAGACTAAACTCACAATTTCAGTTGGATACCCAAGTCAAAAACGTTCATGATAAGCTGGGCATTTAAAAAAGACTGAAGCGAACCTAGTCTGAGGGGCCATTCAGGATTGCTTTAAAACCCGATCGGAAGGGCATGGAGTTGGTAAGCCAGCTGATCATCTTCATTCCAGCGGCCAACACGAAACCCAAAGTCGTCCACAAAGCCTGGAGATTCCCCCCAAGCGGGAGTCCCGGGAAGGGGTCCCCGATTCCATTTGTCTAGTCTGGGAAAATGGGTTGCCATACATGGGGATCTCCAGGGGTCGAAATCCCCCCCTCCCCCAATTCAGATGAGGTGTAGTAGCCCTTGCAAGTTTTTGCAGAGGGTTGACAGTTGTGAACAGTGGCACAGTCCCGCTGCTCCCCTACAGAACTACAGATTGACATGGAACCCAACACCAAAAACACCCTTGTAGAGAAAACGTCTTTCGTGAAATGGATCCCCTTGCATGTCCATGTTCATTTGTAGGGACATATCTTGGTTTATCCTCCTGTCCACTAACATGGAAGCCACCAGAAATTGCAAATTCAAAGGAGAATGGTTCAAACCAGCACCCCTAAAAGTCAGCTTCCATATTCATTTGCAAGGGATGTTCGTTTAACTTGCACCCAACAGAGGGTCCACTTTAAAGGAAAACGCAAACAGTCTGGGTCCATGGCAACGTGGACATGAGGATAGTCATCCGGTTGACTCGGGGCCCCGAGCAAAGCTTCCGGCGGAGGGGGCGGCACCTCAGTGGAAACATATCACGGTGCTTCATACGGACCATTGATATGCCCCGGCCTCCCTCGTTTTGGAAACCAACCATATCTTTCTATCTAGCTTGGCGGTTGCCTTGAACATGTCATGCTCAAGGTTGTGGCAACAATATTTAGTGAAGCTGGTCTCACTTCTTAAGTGTTCAGTGGGTTGGTCAGACCCCAAAAAACTGGTTGTTTACCACCAGAAGCAAATGCTCCCACAAGCAGGTCCCACGGGAAGTGAGAGCACTCGGTAAATGGGGATTCTACACTGGGGTGGACTCCCGAATAAAAAAAAATACGAAAGAACCTCCCCCCCCCCCACGAACATGCCACCTGACAAGTTTTGTGTTGAGAGGAAACTGACCTTCCAGGTACCTTTGTACAGGTGCCATGTTTGTGGGAAGGGTATTTCCCAAGAGCAGGTGCCTCAAACGCTCAATCTTTGTCTGGTTCTTTTGCAGGGCCTTCGTTTCAAATTGCCCCCCCCAAATGGTGGCCACCAGAAGAAAACACACATTTCAGCGCTCGAAGCTACAAATGGTTGTTTTCTCTAACACGTTTGCTGGGGCTCTCACCACTCACAAGAGCGAACCACAGATTGCTTGAAAACCTGCTTGTGACAACTGGGAAACTGGGAACCATCCCAAATGTTTACCATTTCCTGTTGGTCGAGGAGTGCAAAGCGTTTCTTTGCGCGGGGAGTCTTGACCGTGTTTCATGACGGGCAACACATCAATTCACATTCTGACCTTGACAACATGGACGGCCCTGGCAAATGAATCAAACAAATCTAAATCAGCAGAACCCATCTATTTCTAAGCAAACGAACCTACCAATGACACTTATGGCACTTCCTAGAACGCAGAGAAATACTCCTTTCTTTGGGAAATCCCGGCAAAACCCCACAAAGTGCAACTCATTAAATCACAACATCAAACCTGCTACCTCAGCTTTTGCACCCCAAAAACAAAACACACGCGAACGGACTCTGCTCCATATTTCGTCAACCTCAAAAGTACCTGCACCCTCAAACTACGTACACATAAAAAGCTTCTTGCAACCCAAAACTATGGTTGGTGTTTTCCCATTTTGAGGGTGACTTGAGGGTCCAGGAGAGCCTAAGAAAGTAGATTCACCTAGGCGATTCCTTCGAGTCCAGCTCCAGCTCGAGGCGCCCTCCCCGCGCTGGGCGCTCCGGCGGCCTCCCGCACCAGGCTCTCCAGACGCTCCATGCTCTGCTGCCCAGCTTGGAAGGTGGTGTTCAGGATCTGCAAGACTCACTTCACGGGGCTCCATCGAATACGTTGCTCCTCTTTTTGATGGTTTTTCTGCCCGTTTTGCTTTGCTTTGGCGCCTAAGAAAGAGACAGCTGTCCCCAGATTATCAACCCAAGTTTATGAATAGGGATCGTAATTTCTCGGTGGCTTTCTGCTCCCCTGCTAAAAGCTTAACTGTTGGTGGTTTAATGGAAACCCATTACTTGGCAAAAAGTTAAAGTCCTAACATCAACGAATAAATCCACAAAACATGGAGTCTCAAAGTTGATCAATCTACTGCTGGGTTCCTTCGCTCGTGACCGACATTTTGGTGGGACCAAAGCCCTCGTAATCCCGTACCTGTTCCCAAACTAGTACACAGAACAATTGTTAAGATTGTTGCTTCTATTTTGCAAGTTCGTCTTCCTGGGACAAAATGAGAACAGATGTCCAGTAGTGAAATCGATTCCCTTCAACAACCAACCAACGGGGGAAGTAAAACATATTCTTAAACACATGGAAGTTCAACGGTGCCTGTCCAATCCGAAGCCGCCTCACTTCCAATCGAGTGGATGGCCCGACAAAAAGGGCCCGAACTTTTGATTGGCCACTAAAGTGGTCTTCACAAGCAGAAAGTTTTCAGGCTCTCAGGAAGTGAGATCCTTGGCCCGAGCAAAACACCGCTTCTTTCTTGCAGCCCACGAATGGACAGAACCAAACAGCTGAATTGATGACTGAAAGACATGCCAAGAACGGTGAAGACAACTATCCCCAAGTTAGATCCATGTAAACCAATTTCTCACAAACATAAAGAAAGAAATGCGTAGTTCGTCACCCATCATATACGTCCTGCTTAGAGGGGTCGCTGGATTCGCCCTAAAGACGAATCTATTGGGGTCCTTCCGCTTGCCTACGTCCCCGGGAGAAAAACAAAAAACAAGGCCAGTACCAGTAGTGAAATTTCCCTGTAACACCAGCAGGGAAAATAAACCAATCTTCTGAAACGCAAATGGAAGAAGTTGACGAATTTACTAGCTCAAGGCTCGGGTTCCCAGCAGATGGCTTGAAAGGGCAAAGGGCACCGTAGGGGAAAATGTGCCCTTAGAACCCAAAATCGCTGGCCTTTAAACCACCTGAACCCTCAAACTACCCGTAAAAATTGGTTGCCCCCAAACCATATGAACGTTTTCCAAAAATATTAAACCAGATTGGGGGTCCAGATACGTTTGACAAGTTGACCATCCCGAACCTCGCCATCACGATTGGCTGAGAGAGAAGGACATGTCATTCCTTCGGGGTGAGAAAAATTGCTTGGTAACTCGTCAATCACAGAAGGTTCATGTTGACTTGCAGGGCCGTTGTCCAAACATGCAGGTAAGCCGCGCTGAGTCATGAGCCAGGGTCAAGACTCATTGTGTCCTCAACTGACATGCAATCTTGCTGAGAACCCATGTCAATCCGGTGTGTGTGTACCCAATGTCATCCCCAGATAAATCCCAGTTACTATAGTGGGTAACCAATAATTTTCCTTTTGGTTTTTCAAGAGTGGTTCTCTTGGTTTGCTATGGAGACTGGATTCATCCCTACACGACTTCCCCGATGCCAAGCGCTCTGATCTGAACCGCTCGTTCCGGTTTTCGGTTTTGGTCGTTGCTCGGCTCAAAATGCATCCCTAATCCTTATCCGCAATAGCATGATGGTATAGACGAGGGAAACTATGTCCATCTGCCACGAGGATATGTCGAGAGCCCAAAACGCAGTGACTTCGCGTTCTGCTAAGATGGTTGTAAAGGTTGTATAGGCTAAGAGGCCTTGCAAGAAAGATATATGAGATTCTGAAACCAGGTAGCACCACCTACTAAAGTGGCGAATGGGGGGTTTTGAGCGCTCAACTGTGATGGGGTCTGACTCTTAACTGGGCAGATGCGGGCGGCCCGCTCGCCTCGCCGTTGGAGTAGATGACTCGGCCATCGCCCTTCGAAATCGGCGTCATTTGGGTGTGGTTCCCTTTGAGCTTAGGGTTTTGCATGGGCCTCATACAGTGGATGGGCAAACCTTGTATGGATGGACAAGTCCTGTAGTGCAGTCGGCAGGTGGTTTTCCTAGCCAGAAAGTTCGTCCCTGGAAAAGGCGAAGAGGGCCCAATGCCGATGTTCGATCATTTTCACCCTTGGTGGCCTGGTCGAGTTGTTGTGTAGGGTCATGTTCGATGGTAGTTTTGAGGTCCTGGAAAAAGGAATTATCCACTAACTTGAAAACAGAATTGGTTCCTTTGTTTTGTGGAGGCTCATTCTCTCCCTTTGTTTTGAGGTTCGAAGCAATTTTGTTTTTGGGTTAGTGGAAACACTTGGGGTTCCCTCATAAGACCAAAACCCATTGGCCAGGCCACCAACATATTTTGTCAGGGCTTCCAACAGACCGTTTCTCGTCTCTCACAGATCTCACGGGGACCCGACTCGCACCTCGGTTTTTCAGAAAAAAAGCATCGGCGCCACTCCTCTCGGACCAAGGTCACTGGTCGGAGACAAGCACTGAAGCATGTCACTGGCGGGAGTCGACACGCCCATCGGACGGATTGTCCGCTAGCGACACATTGGACAGTTCGCACGCAGCTCCAAATGGCGGACTTGCAGGCGATTCGTCCTTCGTCCTGAAAGATCCTTTCTCTCTCAATGGCTGAGGCACACATGCAAAACCAAGTGTGCGCCATGGCCACACCTTCCTTGGAGGCCTCGACTACGGCGCCAAAAGTGCCAGTTGTGCAGGTTAAGAATTCTTTCGCCCCTCCCAGTGCTTCCAGGCAAGCCACTATAGTAGGTAACCTGGTCTGGCTACCTCTAGGTCTTACCATGGATAATTTGCCCTAGTCACCTACTATAGTGGCTAAACGCCTGGAAGCACTGGACCGTATATATATATATATATATATACATACATACATATGTGTTACCCTCAATCGACAAGGGATACGATCCTTGCGGGCTTCCTGTCATTGACCCGATGCCCGCCTCAGGCACATCCTCACTCCAGCTCCCCTCGTAGAGGCTGCCGTCCGCAAACTGGCGCGGAACGACAGGCAGCGGAAACCAGCTCGGGAAAATCAGCGGGCAGCTAGCCACATGGCTGTGGGTCAAAAATAGGTGCCCAGAACGGAACCCTGGTAAATGGAAACATGGGCCAAAACCTGCGGTCCCCTGGTGGTTTTAGTTTGACCCGTCCCCGCATGGGCGGCTCGTCCTTTTTTGGAGTTGGTACCCCGTTTTGGTAAGGGAAAACCAAAAGGAAAACCACCAAGTGCGTCCCTCAACTAAGGATAGACCCATTTTGGTGACGGTAGATTTTCCACCTGGTTTCCACCGGAACTCAAGCTGACTTTGGGTCGGTCCTATGGTCTGAATAGGTCTGAAAGCCTTGCCTACTGCTCTTCGGATGCTTGAGTTTTGGACTGGGAAAAGAAACGTCGTTGGGGGGATGCTGGACTCTCCTCATGGAACTGGGTTTAAGAACCCCCTGCTACTATGGCCCTGGGGGGGGGGGGCGGGGGGTTGGGCACTTCCCTCCTGGGGTGGGAGGAGTTCCGTCTCCACTCTCAGTGGCAGCTGCATGACTTGACGCCCGAAAAACGTTGCATGGTTGACACGATGAATGGACAGAACCTTGTTCAGGAGGGATCCTACATGACCATAGAAAACACTTTCAAGGATCCAAAGTTATCTTCAACCTACAAGCAACCGGGTTTCAGGGCGGGGAAGGATGTCCTGCAAGCACCACACTCTGCAAGCATCTGCAAGACGCATGCAAGCAGTGTGCCACACAGAAGCCACGGTCATGGTTCCCTTAAAAAGGAACCTTTGCGTTGGTGATCCAAAACCCCCACCCCCAGGTTCATGAGCACGTAAGCGTTTGACCAATCCTCACATGCCAGCTGTGCCGTAAGGATGCCGTAGCCCTCTCTCACGTTTTCTCTGAACTGGCCCTGGTATCGAGTACCTCGGCGTGAGCTAGAGGTACCACGTCCCAAAGTGATGTGGGGACCTCCAATCGTGAATCCGCCTAAGAAGCCGACAGTTGTTCATAAGATACTTGAAGGGGGATGGCATGGTGGTGAGTAACCATGGTTGTAACCCACTTAGGACACATACAGCTCTGGGCAAGTGGGTTACAGTGGTTACTCGCCACTCACCAAGGACCTTGCCCCTCTAGTCTGAAAAAGGACAACCCTGGGCACAATTCGACCATCCGGGAGCTGGAAATGAAAGGCGCAACCAGCCCAGAACTTTTGGTCCCAAAAATGGTCCACACATCAGCTTCGCTCTGATCGGTGGTTTACATTTGTGGTTTAGTGTGTAAGGGTTGTTTCCCCATTTACCCTCAACAACATCAAGATCCCCAAACTGCCAATCCAAGCCGCCAACCAAGGCATACCTGGCGGAATACCCGACAAAAAATGGTCCGAACAAGAATGAAGCCACACAAAACGCGGGGAGAGTGCGGACTGCCTCTTTTGCCTACCGCGGTCTCCGCCGGGCCAGTGGAAAGCGGCAAATGCCGCTGTCTTGAATCTCGTCTCGCTCCCTCGCCATGTGAAATTCATGTCTTGAGTGGACTGGCCCAAAGATGTCTGATTTGCTTGTGTACCACTAAAATGGTCTTCCCGAAAAGTTTCGTCCAGGTTGTCAAGTGAGTTACAGGAGAAAAACCAAGGTGTGGCCTTAAGTCAAACCCAAATGGCTGTATTTGATCGGACCGGCGCACACCCACATGGCATCTCATGCGGATTCTCTGGCCGTCATTCAACATGGTGATTGCGAGCCTAGACCCCCCATGGCCTTTGGGCTGTCCTCAGACGCCCGGCTAAAAGTTTAACTTTTAGTGGGTTACATGTACACTCAACCACTCCGAAAAAGATCGAAACATCTATGAAACCAAACGGCTGGGAACCGCCCAAAAAGGGCACCACTGGAGGTCTGATAGGAGTTCGGCGCTGAAAGGACTACTGGAATACTCGCTCTTCATCTTTGTCCACAAGCCCCCAGTTTCAGGGCGCCCCTTCAGCGTTTTGGGGGGAAGGAGGTCATCTTGCTGCTCAGCAGGGAATGAGAAATGGAATGACCCCGAGAAGAACCATCCTGTACGGCTTCCTTTCAGGGAATCCTTGGGTTCATTCCCACATTCCCTACCTATCGCAGCAGCAAGTCAGCCAGGAGCCCAAACACCAACAGAGACCAGCAACCCTTCAGCTTCCTTTCGCCTTGGGCGTTGCCTTGTTTGCCCGAGACCGCAAAGGGAAACCAGCCAACCCCTGGCCAAAATTGCCAGGTGGCTGAAGAAACCGCTTCAACGCAACGGGTCCCCCCCGCCAAAAAAGATATCAGGCAGCTTGCATAGGACCTGACTCCTGCGGCCTTAGTGACTAACGCCAAACCTGGGCCCTGGCCAAATGACATTCCTCTTTGTTCAAGCACTGCAGAGAAGCAAATGGCACCCCACCCAAAACACCAATGCTCTACCCCTTCAATCGGCGCCTTTTGTTTGCTTTCAGGACAAAAAGAAGAAGGCCCTTTTGCAGACATACAACTTTGTGCAAACCGTTAAAAAAAAACAGAACAACAAACCTCAATTTCTTTGCCAGAACACAATTTGTAGCATCCATCATGTTGTAGAACTCTTCAATATATACATGAATATACCCATATCGAAGGGGGGAGGGGTTCTAATTCAAGATCGGGGTAAGCCAGGGCTTGGGGCCTAGGGGGCCCAGCCGTCGTAGTACTTGTAGACACCCTGGCCGTGCATCTTGCCCTCCACCCAAAAGCCTCGCCGCTTCTCAGCAAGCCGAATTGCGGAGCGGAGCGGAGCTGGAGGAGTGCCACCAGTGGCAAGAACAGAGCAGCGGCCAAAACTCAACTCTTGGCTCTATCTTGGGTAAGGTTTATACAGGGGATTATAATCCTTCAGAAACCAGGTGGCAAATGGGAGCGTGGGGTGTTGGGCGCTCCTCAGTTAAAACCCACAAGCAACCCAAACAAACCGACACCTGTGGGGACCAGTGAATCTGAAGGGAATCGTTACTCACAGCCTGCTCCCAAGACTGAGAACATGACAAGAGCCAACAAGACACTCTTACCTTGGGCTATTGTTGTGGGGGCGTATTGGGGTGCAGCAGGTAACCAGGGCCCTGTCGCCAGCGACGCGGCGTGGGCCAGCAACTCTGGCGGGAAGGCCCCTTGCGCCCAGTTCACACAACTTTCTTCGGTTTGCCGCTAAACCCGCTCAAATGGACGACTTCTTTAACACACCCCATATTTGCGTGTTTTCCCAGGATTACTGGCTGGGTGGACCAAACAAAGGGAAGACTTCTTTCACAGCCCATATTTGCGTGTTTTCCCAGGATTAGAGGCTTGTTTCGGACCAAAGGGGGAAGCTACGCATGACATTGTGTCGTCTCGGCTGAAGATGCTGGAAGCTATGCCTGTTGCTGCGCGATCCCTCGGGGCTGTTCTGCTGGTGAGTGCGGCGCGTAGTTGCAAGCACCTAGATGTCCGCTTGCTGCTTGTTGCAGCTGCTGGCCATAACCCACTAGCTCTTGCTCGGCAACTAGAAAAAACCATCTAAGGATTGTCCTATTGCACCCAAGGGAAATGTCCCAAAACAATCCCAAATAAACCAACAGTTATCCGGGTTTTATCTATTGGAGCTAAGGTTCCGGACAAAGCAAAAGACGCGCAGTCCCTCCCCCGGCGACCGACTGCTTGGAACGTGAAACCTGCTTCGGGCGAGTTTCTGGGTTGCCCCCTCCGCCTCCGCCCGAACGAGCAAAAGACCTATTGTTTCAATGGAACAGCCATCCAGTTTCCAAACGTCTTAGTCAGGGGGAGGGGGAGGGAGCCCAAATAAGCCTTATTTAGGATGTATTTAGGCTCCCTCCCCCTCCCTCCCTCCCTCCCTCCCCCCCAGCCCGCATGAAACTTAGAGGCTAAGGTCGCACCAAAGACCAGCATGTTTTAAGGGCCACTTGACAGGCACTGTGCAATGGCTGCAGTAGGCGCCTTCGTACTCGTCCATCTGTCCGCCGCCCACGTTCCATCTCATGCGGCCTGGGGCCGAAACGTGAGTGACTCTCATGTGGCCTCGAACACCCATGGACTCCTTGTTGTTGCCTTTTCAAAGGGGAGAGAGTCCACAAGCAGAACAAAAACAAGATTCATTGGCGCGTCATAACTCCAAAGATCCTGAACACATCCCCTCGTGAAGGGCTCGCTTGTTGGAGGGTTTAGCGTGGCACAAAGTGCACCCTGGCAACTCCAGGTCGAAACTGTCCTACCTTGAAAACTAAAAGACAATGGATGGCCAAAGGGGCGAAACGCCTGGGATCCCTCCTCGGTTTCAAAGCGAAGCCACCATGAAAGCTCAATTGTTCGCACTCTCCAAGGGCCAGAGACCCACTGGGATCAGTAGCGTGGTTCAAGCTCTGATTTGGCGAAACCCGAGACCCAAGAAAAGCCGAAGGGTGCCACTCGGGAAAAATCCTTCGACATCTCCCACATCTCGGCACAAACACATTGCCGTGAACGCACGTATGTCAGCTCCGGCTTAAGAATCGCAACCAGATCTGCCCGACATAACGTATCAATGTTGCTATCATGTTGGTTTTGGAGTGGGACCTGCAAAACCAAGACCACCCCCGCTCTGCCGCACGAACAGTGAAAGAACAAGACTCACTCCCCCCTCTCTCAAGCGGTTTGCTTCAAAATCTGGATCTGACAAACATGACCCAGTTGACTCAGGCACAACTGAAACTGTCAGAAAAGGAGACTTCTCTACCATGCAGTTGCTGTTTTTAGGGGCACGACAGGGTTCTCTATATTTCCCTTCGAAACATCCTTTGAAACATCCCCCCTACCAAAGGAGACTCACCTGAAATTGCCAAAAGGTGACGTTTACAACCACAATTCAAGGGCATAGAAAGTCCTGAAATCATGGCATGGCCCTGGCATTGTAAAAACGACACACCCATGCGAATGAATTGCTCTTTTGGCGGGTGGTCAATCTGCGCAGCCTTTAGGCTGACCGAAGCTCTAGCCCTCCCTCCCGGTCCCCACCTCGGCCGTGGAATTGGCGCTTGCGGAACCTCGGCTCAACGGGGACGCTGGAAAACCTGGGCACGGGGTCAACATGAGTCCCTTAAACCAGTCATCAGCCCCACCCCGTGTTTCAATATTTTAAAACCAGATGGAAAATGGCTGGAGACCTAGTGGTACCTGGGATCTGCTGGGCCAAAGGTAGCAACTCCAAAACAGTGCTCATTCTACCTGTCAGTTTCCTTGGAACCAACCCCGAAATCCAAAACGATTGGACATTTGGAGATGGGGAACCGCCTCAAAATTGGGTTGGTGGACCTGCCTAAGTCGGGACCCTCCGAATTTTGATGCCCTTTGGGGTCCCCGGACCCCCACTCAAATAGCCAGAGGGAGGGCGCCGAGGGCGCGTCCAGCATTCGATCGCCGGGCAGGGTCGAAGGGCCATTTTCAGCATGGCCCAAAGAGATTCTCTGGCTGGTTGACATCGAAATCCACGTTGCGAAATCCATGTTGCGAAATCCACGAAATGAAACCGTGGTTCAAAACCTTGGTTGAAACCGTTTGTTGGTATTTGCAGGGGAATCAAAACATTCCAGGGTTTCTGTAGTGTGGTGCAGGATTTCGTCCATCAGCAGTATCGTCAAGCTTTACAGCACGAAGCAAATGGTTGCCATGTACCGAGCTCTGGGGCATGCTCCTCGAAAAAGGCCAACCTGACTGCTGGGCCTTTCATTGACCAAAATTGGGCCACCTCTGCCGCCTTTGCCAACAAACGCGCATGCGGAGCGCGGAGTGCGGCGTGCGACGCGTGGTCTCTGTCTTTCATGGTGCAGCCTGCCTTTCAGCCCCACAAGTTTTCCTTTTTGGCACAGGTCCCACTTTTCGACATATCCCCAATCAGCCTTCGCCTTTCAGTTGGTGTTTTCCCAGGAACCGCGATGGTTTGCAAAGGAAAGCACAGGGAAACCCACCATCTTTCGTGCCCCCTGCTCCAGGTTGTTCAGGATCCAAATCCACGATCCGTAGTGGGAGGGACACCATTGCAACCACTGCCACCTGGCGCAAGGAGTAAGGGGTGATTTTGAACAACCTAGTGCACCATTAAGGCACTATTTCGCTTTGGGCTATATGTGGCTACGAAGTTGAATAGGAAACCGCCTCAAAAGTAGTTGACAAGAATCCCCACAAACATGACGTAAACCAAAGCCATTGAAATCACACCCCTTTGACTTTATAGGCTTCAAGGTCCTCCAGTAGAGAGGCTAGAATAAGGGCACCCTTTTTTCTGTAGTCTATTTTAGTAGGGGAACCCTCCCCAAAAAAAGGGTAAAAGGGCGCTACTGGGGGACCTAGGCTTCATCCCCAGCTTTTGGATTGCGACTCTGAAAGCTCAGCGCAGGCCACTTTCTCAGCTCAGCGCTGGCCATAGTACTCGCTGCCGTCTTCGTAGGCCTTGCGCCGAGAAATTGAAGAGCAAAGAACTGCTACGGACATGGACACTTGTTGACCGCCCCCAATTTTTATACCCAAAATAGGCGATGGTATGGAGTAGCGCAATGCTACTCGGACAGTATAAGACATGGCCGGGCCATTAAAGTTGGGGCCGTTCAAATCCGTGCCGTGGAGACCACAACAAGTCCGGCTATACAGAAAATGACCCACCACTCACAGCTCTAAGGGAATCTGAAGAAGGAGATCCCTTACCCCCCCCACCCCACCCCCAAAACCTTCTCTAACTTTGAGGGACCTGGAAGACAATTGTCCTTTTGTTGACCCATTCACGGCAACTAGAACACCATGCTCCTCCCATCTTGAAATTTAGGACCCTGGTTTTGAAGGGAAACCGGGCTTCCGATTGAGTGGATTGGCTAAACAAAGCAACCAAACTTTTACTTGCTATGTACTGGCATAGTCCAAACCCAGCAAGTGACTAAAGTCCGAAACAGAACTCAGGGAGTGAGGAAGTATTTGACCAATCTACCCTGGTGTCTTGGTCCTTTCACCGCGAAAAGAAGCCGTTGACTATGGCTTTTACCACCCGGCCTGTCTGCAGAGGTTCTTGTCCATACCAAGGCTGTCGGCCACCAAGCCAGACACCTCAGAGTGTACCCACTGGAGCCCTTGGATATACTGGGCTGCCCGTTTTCAGATCCCGCGCTAAAAGTGACTAGGATTTGGGCAGGTTAAATGGAAATCCAAACTAAAAAGTAAGGGATGGCTGGGAACAACTGAGTGTAGACGTAACTGGATCGAATAGATCCCAGTTTCCCGGTAAGCCACTGATGCTGACCCCATATTAGTCAACCCCAGTTTATTAGTAGGGGGGTGTCCCTGTGTTTAGTGGAGAATCATCACTATTGGGGGACACCCCCCAATTAACAAGCAGGGGTTGATTAATAATATGAGGTCAGCATTAAAAGGAAGGTGTACATTCCACTGGGTTTCGGAAACCGCATAATATTGCCAAATATGCGCTGAGAACTCACTGTGTCTTTGGAGGGGGAAGGCTGCGTTGTTTTTTGTCGTGTCGGGGTGCCTCCAAGACTTCCAGACTCCCGTTTTCCTCCGCCGAAACCGGGCTTCGAACAGCGCGTCCTATATTTCCAATCGCCCCACAAGGTGATTCTTAGAACCCCCAAAAGGGAGAAATAAAGAGAGCCGTGTTTTGCGAGGGCAAAAAAAGGGCAGGGACATGTCCAGAAAGCTAATTGGCGAGGTCGAGATTAGAACAAACCCGGAAGAACAAAAAGCCCGGAACTGGATACGTGCCAATCGCGCCTGTCAAATCTCGGAACCTCACTGGCCCAAAGGACTTGAAAGGAGTGCCCCTTCGTAGCCCTGACTGACGCGCTTTGGGCATTTGCGAGGGATTGTACAGCTGTACCTGGAAAACAAAAGCAATTTCTCAGGGCTGGCCAAGAAAAAAAAGCCCTTCGAAGGAACACCTCTCTGGACCATAGGAACAAAGTTCGCTTTAGTGAGTCTTCCGTGCTCAAATCAGGCCCGTAGCATTATGCCGGAAAAGCACTGCAAGTAAGCCCCATGGAACCTTTTGGGCAGTCATTCCACCCCTTCCATGATACCTTGGAAAGGGGCAAACATCTGTTGCAATTTATAGGTAACCAGGCTTTTTAACCAGGATGTTCATTTACACCAAAAAAACCGTTTTGTAAGTAGATTTCCGTGGGCGCAAACAAGGCACCTGTTTTTGTCCATTACGGAGGTTTGGGGTTGCATACCTACAGGGCTAATTGGATGGTTCATGAATGTTCATGACTAATTTGCCTGGACCCCATATTTCCAGCAATTCGTGATATACCCCTAGGTTCTCCAGTAGAGAGGTTAGAATAAGCGTACCAACTATTGTCTGTCTTCTATTTTAGGGGAACCGAATCTCCCAACCAAAAAAGGGGTGAGAAAGGAAAAGCACCAATCACTGGGGGCCCTAGAAACCGAATCGGAGGACTCGGACTCGGGTGGCTTGGGCTCCCTGCATTGGTGGACGGCCATGCCGCGCCCATTCTCCCACGTGTGAAATCCGCGACGCGATTCTTTACGTGATGCTGTGCCAGAGAAGATTTTGTGCAAATGACGCTGTTTTCTCATTTTTCTTTTCGAGGGTACCGAAATTTCGGGGCGGTGAAAAAACCGGCCATGTGCGGCGAGGATACCCGTTTTGGGGTGATGAAAAAACAACAACAGCCATTCATGGGTTTCCCCCTTTGTGGCACAAATAGGAAAGACCCGAGTCAACCTTTTGAAGCCTTTCGGGGGAGCTGCCCAAAGGGCCAAAGGAGAACGCAAGTGGCCTGCACTGCACCTTGATTCTGGGCTTAAGCTTTGACCCCAGGAGAAATATGGCTCCATGCGAGTCTGGTCGTACTGCGCGGATGAGTCGACCAATTGGACGGGTCGACTTTCGCGGCTTCCGAGCGACACCTCTTTGGGCGTCGCTTCAGCGGGAAACTTAAACTCGAGCCGCCGGGCGAGGGCCTCTGGGAGAAACCCTCCGAGCAAATCGGAGTCCTCAGGTTGGATCTGGAGATCCTTCCACATGGACTGCAAGCCAATCATGTTGACCGAACCTACTTAAAGGGGCAGGGTAAGTGGCTAGTGAGCCTGATTAAAATCGACTTAGGATTCATATAACCATGGTAAGTGGGTTCTAGCCATGGTTCTTCCCCACTTACGAAGTACCCTGCCCCTAGTAGGGGGACTGCAGCTTTTCTCTCAAATCTCAGCTGCCGGAACCAAAGCTGACGGACACTTCCGGACCAAACCCACTTGCCATTGGGATCCCTGAGCTTTCTGCCCACCACTTACATCACATGGGTGATAAGGACCCGATCGTAGAAATGTGGTTCCTGGAAATGAACAACACAAGGACCTCTTACCTATTTGTCCCTTTTACCAGCCTAAATAGGTAGAAAGGGGGCGTGGGTTGGGTCACTGTGAGACCCAAATTAGACAAGAGGCGTACAACGTGGTTGTTTGCCCCTAACCCTTGTGGTTGATCACCTTTTAGGGACAGAGCCGGCGATCACCCCTTCGTCACATGATTACACACTGTTCTGATGATCATGACCGAATGTGTTCTCATAGTCCCCCACAACCCCACTCTAAATGTTTTTGCCTTAGCGGATGGCTCAATCCCTCTGTGCAAATATTTCCCCCCAAAAGCGAAGGAACAAACATCATTCCCCCAAAAGCAGTTGGGAACATAGATGGCCCTGGTAGATTGTGAAACAACCAGGTCAACCAGGAATCGCCATCTATTTTACCCAAAAGGACGCCTATGGTCCGGGCCTGCGAATGGATCTCCCCTTCAGGCTGACATCTCCGGAGACCCGAGCCTTGCCATTGACCAGAAGCGACGGCACCGGCACGCCTCCACGAGAGGCAACTGGGTTGCTCCCGAGAGAATCGAAGGTCGAGCTGCAGGTTTAATGGAACAGGCACGCCAGCACCCCCCAACCACTGGTGTTTGGAAGGTACGAAGGGGATTTGGACATGAGAAAATGCAGTTGTTGGGGGATGCTGCGCACTTCCGGGCTCAAAACCCATTAATCTCTGGATACCAGAATTCAACCCCCAAACCAGGTAGGCACACCTCCAACACCCTTTTGGCATGGGCTTTGGTTTTGGGGGTTGCTTTTGTCTTCGCATGTCGCCTCTCGGATGGGCCATGCACCACAGCGGCGTGTGAAGGATCCAAGTAATCAACCCGCCATCGAATCCCATCCGGAAGATACAAGGCGGGCAGCTGAGAGCTCTAGGGTTCCTTCAAGGCTCCCCACGGGTTTAGAGTTCCTTAGAAAGCCTTAGAGACCCCCCCTTTGGATCACCAAGGTTTGCTCAGTGACCTCCTCCACTACCTTGCATAACTTTGATCATCAGCAAAAACTAGAAAAGCAACTTGTGATTCTCAAACAACGAGACAAATGCTGCTGCACATCGAGTCGGCCATTTGCCAGCCGCGGGGTGTCGACAACTCCATTTCCCTGTATAGGTACCCAAGGAAACCGCACTCTTCGTTTACCAACCTGGTGTTCCAAACGAACAAATATGGATATGTGGTTCCTTCCTTTTGAGTTGGTCCCCCGATGCTTGGTGGCTTTGAAGGAAAAGCCCAAAGGGGAAACCAATTTGTTTTGGGCGTCCCCTAAAAACAGACGCACCCTTTTTGTACCTCCAGGAACTTACTGCGCCTTTGGAACTTGCCCTCTGGAAGGGTCGCTCTATCCACTTCCACTGGACAAACATCTTCGTCCGGTCGACGTTCTTTTGGCTTCCCAGGGGCGAAACTCGAAGTCCTGATGATCCGATGCTTCTGAGCTTGTATTTCTGAGTGGATCCATTTACCAACCTGGCTGGATAGCTGCAAAACGGGGCAACTGGCATATCGGCTATTCCTGGCCCAGAACTAACCCCATGGTTCCATGTGGAAAGATTGCTAGATCCGAGCATCGATTTGGGATACACCAATAGTGTGTTCTGTTTCGTCTATCGAAGACTTCTTCCACGGACCCCCCAAGGAAGAAATCTGACAGTTAAGCCATATTATTTGGAGTGTTTTTTTAACCCTTAGTTTACCCTAAATTGTTGGCTTTCCTGGAAGGGTGTGTTCAAGAAGTCGGGTGGTACAACCTTTGAGTCTACCCTCAAACACAAAACCTTTTGGGGAACCCACAGGCCACCGTCTGCACGTGCAGAAAAGCATGGTATTTACAGTGTTTTGGAAGCATTGGAGTTGTAAAACTACCTGCACTCTCAAACTACCCGCAGAAAAGGGCTGGAAACCACCACCATAATTTGGGTTGCAGTTTCATCCAGTTTTAAGCTGGTCCAGGTACATCCCTGTGAGCGGCCCCTGACAGATCCCGGGACTCGGGGGCGCGAGGGGGGCTGGGGGGGGCTTCAAGCCGCCTGTGGATGCCGCGTAGTCCGAGCAGTTGGCCACATAGCTGTGAGGCTGCGAGGCGTTCCTCCGACGTTCTCGTGAGCTGCGCTCTGAATTTTTCTTGGATCCCTAGTTCTAGGGGGTGATTGCAAAATTTCACATTTTGGAGGCTCCATATCCTATTTTCAGACACCCTCCAGATGCAACTGGTTGAACCCATTTTTGCAAACCCACAACCCATAAATCTAGGGGTGGATTCCGTTTCCATTCTTTTCAGCCATCCTTCTTTTCAAAAACCGATCGCCATTTCCCAGGGTCTTTGGTGGTTTTCCGGAAAGAAGGATCCCTGAAAAGAATGGGGAAGCTACCCCTAGACTAGCAGCTAAATGGGCCTGTCCCGTTTTTGGGGGACTCAAACAAAAGGTGTTTGTCCTATTGGCTTTCGAAGTCGAGTTGGTGCATTCCGATTATTTCATCCATTATCATTTGTTTGCATAAGCCGCCTGGAAAACAATAAACCGAACAATCTGATAGATTCCCGTTGAAACCAACAAGGGAAAATAACAAACATGTTCTTAGGCAAATGGAAGCTCTTGTAGCTAGTGCTTCCAGTCACCACTATCATGGGGGCTTGGGGGGAGGGGAGGGGGAGGGAGCCCAAATAAGCCCTTACTAAACCCTTAAGGCCTTATTCAGGACATATTTAGGCTCCCTCCCCTCCACTCCCTTTTTCCCAGCCCCCATGGCACAAAAGTGGAAAGGGGGAAACCAAAAGCTGGTTTCAGGTGAATTTGCCTTGGGCCACCGAGGACACCCCTTTCCGTGGATCTCTGCCCCAGGCCAACCGCCTGCAAACCATCCCCCCTGACATCTGAATCCCGACTCCCAAGTCTAGTCGGCTGGGAACTGTACTCAGTTCAGTGACCCTGGAAAAAAAAGGGAACCCTTTTTGGGGAAGACAATTTTTAGTGGGGCAGCCACCAAAAAAAGGGAAAAAGGATTGGTGCCACTGAACAACTGAGTGTATGCCTGGTGGAACCGCACCATTGCTCCCCCACATGGCAATATGCCAAACATCAGCGACAAAAAATCGCGTGGCAAAGCACAGTCTGCTTGAAAGGTGCCCAAAAACAAACATGAACAGAAGCGCCAGAGACCCAAAGATGCCCAGATCCGTCAAGGTCTCCAAAATGGATTTCCCATCTCGCCGTGCTTCTAAATTCTTCCTCAGCCTCCATTTGCGGAAGTCCACGGAAAAAACAAACAAACTGTAGCGATGAATGAGTTCCGCTAACCGAAGCCCCAGTCACGTGGATTGGGGCCCCCACGTAGCATCGGCAACGCTGTTCTCCCATGTGCAAATGCATCAAATCTGTGGACCATTTCAACGCCCAAACAGGCGTGTTGGTCCCTGGATCTACTACGTTCCTCTGCTAGGGGTGGAAGTCCCCATAATTTTTAAACTGGGCTGTTCAGAATGGAGTGGTGGCCAATTCTCATGCATATTCCCTATTGAAAAGCCAGAAAGGGGACCAATTTCTTGGCCTCCCCCCCTCCCCCTCCCCCCCACCCCGCCCAGAAAAGGAGGTACCCCCAACAAAACGAGATCCGAAATCCCGATGTTCGACCCCCAGGGAGACCGCTTGACCGTTTTGTCGGGGGGGCCAAAACCTTACGAGACACATGTTATAAACATCTGAGTGGCAGCGCCCTAACATGTGTCGCTTGCTCCTGCGAAACGATGGCGCATTCCCATCAGTCGCCCGCCTGAGCACCTCCTCCCATGCTGACTCTGGCTCCTCTCAGATCGGCAACCCGTGGATCCGGAAATGCACGAAAAAGTGTCGAGGGAATCTTGCATCTTGGATCCACCCCAAATAACGTTGTTGTGGTTTCTTCTCCTCTTCTATTGTTTTTTTCTTTTTTTTGTGGGGGGGGGACAGGCAGGATCCAAGATTCCCCGCACAATTTTGCAATGTTCTGCGCAATCTTGGATCTTGGGTCCACCCCTCAACAAAACTTCAAGAGTTTGTCTAAAGACATACCAGCGTAGACCCCAAATAGCAAGAATGTTCGAAACCCAAGTTCGAACCCCTATGACTTTCAGCTATCTGGGGACATGTCCTTCAAGTATTTGTTGCAGGCCCGAGTGTTCGATCCAGGTTTGACCCAGTTTGACCCTCGTCTTCGACAACTGCTGAGCACCGGAGGCATCAAGCTTGGCCGGGGTGCGCATTTTTGTTTTGGGGTGGGGGGGGTATCATATAACATATATACTGTAACATTTTGTTTGAGAAGTCTCCCTCTCCAAACCTCCTTGGCTTTGGACCTTTGGAACCAGAAAGGGAAACAAGCCAGCCAAACAACAGCAAGCCGGGCTTCAAGGCGCGACAGAACCAGTCCTTCACAACATCGAGCCACAGCTTCTTGACCTGCTCAATGCCGGCCTGGCCATCTCGGACGGAAAAAAACAAACAAAACAACAACGTCCGTGCATGGAACATCTGTGATCCCGAAAAAGCTTCAACACAAATCGGTGGTTTCTTTATCGTTCCTAGCAGCTGTTTGGAGACCACTGTGATACCACAGTGTTTGATTCCCGTCCACCATGACTGCGTCACTTGTCGGCGTCCTTGGCCAATCACAGCCCACAACTAAGTCCTCCAGTAAAGAGGTTAGAATACGGGTACCCTTTTTTTATGTAGTCTATTTTAGTAGGGGAACCCTCCCCCAAAAAAAGGGTAACAGGGCACTACTGGGGGACCTAGTCAAACCATTCTTTTTAGCGACACCGGGCCAGGCCGGGCTTGATACCTCGCTTTCTGGAGCAGGCGTTTGAACAACATGCGAGTGGCACACCGCTGAAAGGGTAGCCCTTGGTTCCCTACAGGCAAATGGATCTGGGATGAATAATTTGGTGCTTCCAGTTCCCACCTCTAGGTTGCTAACAAGTTATTCTTACCTCTAGGTTTTAGGCGCCAACGCGGCCGGTGAGGGAACTGTGGGGGCGAACTGCTAGCTTGTGGTCAGGCTTGGGTCAACCTCCCAAATGTGCGAGCTTTTTCGCCTGGGCCATGGGTCAAACCCCGTACCCGAAGCGAACATCCCAATCCCCACTAAAATAAAGCCCAACATGGGTGGTGAATAATTCACCTACCAACCAAAATGGGATCCCATTGGTGTTGACCAACGGCCATACAGGTTCGGTCTTTTGACCAGGCTCTATGCCTGGTTTGCCCTGGCCCTTGCCGACCACAAAACCCAAAGGTGGGAAACGGCCCAAAAAAAAGCACAAAATTGGCTGATTTATCTCTAAAATGGTGTTTCCTAAGTCTAGGTCCTCTAGGTGAGAGGTTAGAATTACGGCACCATGTTTTTTTCTGTAGTCTATTTTAATAGAGAAACTTTCCCCCCAAAAAAAGGTGAGAAAGAGCACTACTGGGGGACCTAGTCTCTAAAATGGTGTTTCCTAAAGTATAAAACGCCCAAGAACTCGAGGAGCAAGTTTGTAAGAAAATCTTAAGCTCCGAGTGACGGCTGGCGCCCAGCCTCGCCTCTGTCTCTGGCCATCGCCCTTCAAGATTCTCGGCCCACTGCGATTCGGACGAAGCGCGATGGCCGTGGTTTCGGCTTTGGTTTCGAGTGGGACAGGACTTGCCACTCAATTGGGCGTGGGTCAAAATGAAACCCTAGGGGACTGCAGGTTGTAGTCCAAGTTTCCATTTACCAGGGTTCCATTTTGGGTACATAACTTTGACAACCACACCCAATTTGGACCAATTTACCAAGCGAAGTAGGTCGAACATCCAAGTACTTGCGCCGCTGAACTGGGTTTCCGTTGGTACCTTTGCAATAGGGTATCGACCCGTCAGTGCCCTGCCCTTCTCAGCCAGGGTCAGTCTCCACCCGCTGAACCGTGGGCTTCACGCATCTGTTTCTGTACCAGGCGATCTTTTTTCCCACTGCTAATCTAAAGCAAAGCAAAGAAGCCAAGAAGAGAGCAAGGGACACCTCTCTGGCTTTAGCGAACCCCCCCTTTCCTGACTTGGGTATGTCTTTTTGAGAGGGCACCTACCTTTTGTGTGGAGAGGAAAACCACAATTTTGGGGAACCCCTAAAAAAGACACGCACACTTCAGGGTTCCTCTTAACAGAAGACGGGCCAGCCCTCGCAAGCGAACCCGTGTCAGCTCACGTACACCCACCAGTTGGTTCCCATGTCAACTTCCAACTCCACTCTGATCAGTATGGCTAACCGGAGATTCCAAAAAATGAAGTCCAAACTGCTCAGAGTCCTGGTAAAATCTCTTAATTCCCCCAAGTTGATTCCACTCATTTCAAGCAGTGCCAGTTGGCCCCCCGCACCCCAACGAGCTCCATGGAGAGGAGTCATCTCGCTCCCTAGTGGTTCATTATGCTGATTCAATTTTGCATATTTTGGTAATAGGGTTTTAGTCCCCAAAAGAAGAAGAAGAAAAACAAAGCAAAACAAAAAACAACGGGACATAAAAAGGCCTATACGGATATGGCTGGGAAACGTGGAACACTCATGAAGTTGGGTCCAAGATCCTTGAAACTATGCCCGTTCTTCTGCATGGGGGGGTGTCATCTCACAGTGAAGGCTGATGTCCTCCTCTTGATCCCAAGCTCCTGGAACATACAGGGGCTACATCATTGAGCATCTTATTATCCTATGCTGATGACTGAATATAGTGTCAAAGTACCTCACAACCCCATTTCAAATATTGAAACCTTATTTGGCACTTGTAAACTCTAAGCACCCCACATATGCAGAAACGCCTTCAACCCAACCTTTCGGGTATCACGTGGCCAAAAAACAGAAGCCAAGCGGTTTATCACTACTAGGCCCTCCAGTAGAGAGGTTAGAATTAGGGTACCCTTTTTCTGTAGTCTATTTTAGTAGGGGAACCCTCCCAAAAAAAATGGGTAAAGGGGCACCTCTGTGGGGACCTAGACTAAAATGGTCGTCCTAAGTTCAAAAACCCTAAAAGAACTCAGGGAGTGCCCCAACCTCTTGGGTGGTCTGGGCGGCTTCTAGGTCGAACTTACCCGAGTCAAAATGCTTGGAACCCCCGAACGTATTGCTCACTTCCCGGGTGGATTCGCCAGAAAAAGCCCCAACTTGTTGTTTACCACTAAAAAAATCTTAGCCCGAAAAGTGAGTAAAGCCCAGTTGAACTCAGGAAGTGAGATTGAGAACCCGTCAGAATTGAAACCACCCCCAAACCCAACGAACTTCGCACTGAGAAGGGGGCCAATCCTTTCCAATTCCGATGCCGCGAAGAGGCTTTTGCCACCCCGACCGTTGCCCAGTTTGGACCTAGAAATAACAGGTGCTCAATTTGTGTGGCCACAACAAATGGAAACCCAAAGGGGGAAACCAAAGAGGTCATTTCAGGTCGATTCAACCAAAAGGGCATTTCAGGTCGAGTATTATTGGGCAACCGAGAAACAAGTCTTTTGCAGACCACGCAAAAAAAAATGTTGACGATCTGGGCATGTGTCAACATACCTCAAAAGTGATGGGGTTCACTTTGGCTTCCCTTTGGAACGTACCCAAAATATGGTGCCAAAACAAAACACATATGGGTGTGGCTCAAAATTAAGCAGGGGTTACGCAGGTTTTGGTCCATGTTTCCACTTACCAGGGGTCCATGTTGGTACCGGTTTTTTGAGCCACAGCCATATGACAACCCGCAGAAGGCCCCACCTGAGCTGCAGCGGTCAGAAAGCTCTGGGCCTTCTTCCGAACCTGTTGCATCGAGGCATCGGACCCGAGATCGGGCCAGGTGGCAAGAATTGTCCCTTCGCACACGGCACAGTCAGGTAACCCCTGGTTGGTGGTTTGAGTGCTACTGTGGATGGACAAAATCCGTTCGCACCACTTTGAAACCATGGGACACCACTGTTTGTTGGTATTTACAGGGAATCAGACCATTCCAGGGCTTCTTAGGTGGTGCAGGATTTTGTCCATCCACAGTAGCTTGGGGATTTGAAGCAGAAGGTAAATGGGCCCCGTTCACAATTCAAACCGCCAAATGAAGGGGGGGAGTTAACAGTTGACACGTTGAAGCAGAACAAAAACATACTCCATGTCTGTAACTCTTTTGGCTCAAGTGCCAACCAAAGCCCGGGCACCGTTTTTTTGAGCTACTCCACCAATTCGGAGCATGTCCAAACTTTCCCCATATCCCATGAGCTTGGCCCACCCCAATAGTTCACGCCTGTGGCACATTAGCTTCTACTTGCCTCGAGCTTAAACATATTTGAACTGTGTCCACAAACGCATTTCACACAAACATTTCCAACATGTGCTGCACTGTCCCCAAGCTCTTTGCTTACAAGCAGCAATCTTCCAGAAACAGCTGAGAGCCACTATGCTCAACAAGGGCTTCCTCCCTGGCACACCGCGTCTTGTTTGCGTTTTAACAAAATAAGCCAAGGCATATCCCCAACAACACCGGAACGTGTGAACTACAACCCGCCGGCCACTCCAAGCCGTTTGCAAACGGTTGCAAACGTTGATGTCCAAGTGGGGGTTGATCAATCTTCCGTGGTGAGGGCCCTCAAATCACCCTAGGTAACTTCTCCCAATGATTGGGAAGAATGTCATCCTTTTTGGTGGTTTTTCCAACCAATGGTTGTCCCATGTGCAGGAGGTCAGCATTTTGGGGGTGCCCCAACAAGGACACCCATGTTGCATAGAATGTGTACTTGTTTGTTGTGGGTTGAGGGGGATGGAAATCGAAAGGAAAAACACAAAAACCATTTTGGTCGATTTCAAAAGACACACCCGGATCCAGATAAGTCGAAAGCTTGGCTTTCATGCCAGGGATACCGTTGGCATAAGTTCTTGCCCCGCGGCAGTTTCCCAAGGACGTGCATGGGTGCGTCGCTTTTGGAAGGTCCCCCTTTTTGGGGCGTTGTTTGTAAGGGACATGTCTCTTGAAACCTTGGGGGGCCTTGGAAAAAGACCTGACTCTTACCATTCGACCCAGACCCGCAGTGGAGTTTGGAACAACAAAGACGTTGCCCTCGTTTCTTTGTTGACTTAGGTTCGAAACCCCTTCCAAAACAAGGGGTGAAACACCGGTCACCGCCCGCCGCTCCCAAAAACAACAACACATTTCGCAGCACGGCGCCAAAACCAAAAAATGGGTCTTAATACATAAAAAATGTTTCTTGACCTTCATTCGTTCGATTTGAGTGGGAGCAACCAGTGGACTGTCCAATAAGCCCCGATCATACATCCCCACAGCCCTGAACAACACTAACCCTTCCGAAAACGCTGCCTTAAGCCCCCTGAAAAAACAGCCGGACATATTTCTCCAATGATGGATCCAAGAACTCTTCGTTTCAGCAAATAAGTCACAATCAAAACCTGGTCAAATTCGCAGCCGCATATCTACCCGGGTTTTGAGCAAGCGGCTCAAATGGAAGGGGCGTCTACCTGGAAAACAGCCGGACATATGTCCAGTAGTGATGGATCCAAGTGAAACTAAGAACTCTTCGCTTCAGCAAATGGAAGGCGCGCGTCTATTTGGCTAGGTCTTCCAGTAGAGAGGTTAGAATAAGGGTACCAACTTTTTTCTGTAGTCTGTTTTAGACACGGGGAACCCTCCCAACCAAAAAAAAGGAGAGAAGGGCACCTAGCTGGGGGACCTAGTTGGGCTCATAGGTGTTTTTTTAGTGGCCCTGGCCAAAGCAACCAAAAAGGACACCTGGCTGTGGCTCAAAAAACCAGTACCAAAATGGACCCCTGGTAAGTGGAAACATGGACCAAAACCTGCGTAACCCCTGTTTAATTTTGAGCCACACCCACCTATGGTTGGGCTCCTTAGACCACATCCACTTGCCCACGCCCCAAGACGCCCTCCTTGAAGCTCCCGAAGGCTGCAGCCAGCGCAGAAGACGCGGAAGCTCCGCCTTCGGAAGGAGCTGAGGGCCTCGCCGGCGTGGGCCTATTCTAGGGGTCGCTTCCATGTCCATTCTTTCCAGAGATCCTCCTTTTCAGGAAACCATCAAAAACGCAGGGGAAGCAGCCGGGTTTTGAAAAGAACGATGGTTGAAAAGAATGGACCAGGAATCAACCCCTAGACCTAGGGGTTGTCAAACATATGGGACCCCCTGCAAAAAACTGCGGGCCCCACATCAACCATGACCCAAAAAGGGTACTCATTTTGCCCCCCACATATGCGTGGCAACATCTTTTAAAGGTTGAACCCCTGGAAAAAAATATGGATTTGGTCTTCCTTTTGATTTCCCATTAACAAAAAGCGCCCAACAAGGGCACCCTCAAAAAAGCACACACCCAGCGGGGTGGTCGTAGCTATAGCTGTCCTTCTTGGCTTGGTTGAAAATAGCAGGCCCTGGTGGCCAGCTATTTTCAACCGAAAGGACACCTACAGTGGCCCTTTTGGTGTGCCCGAGCTAAAACACCGAGGCGGAAAACAAAGAAGAAAAAAACAACGCACACACACACACAAGGTCCTCAAGTAGAGAGGTTAGAATAAGTTTTTGTTTTTTTTTGTAGTCTATTTTAGTAGGGGAACCCTCCCAACCAAAAAGGGGAGAGAAAGGGCACCTACCTGGGGGACCTAGCCACAGCCTTACATACGCCCCCCCCCAAGACCTACCGCGACTGAAACGCCTTGACCTGATGCCTGTTGACCCCGAACACTTGGAAGGGTCTTCTGCGCAGTTGGGGTTTGGGGGTTGGTTTCAAGGAGGGAAACCACCCAACCAACTCTTTGCTGTTTCAAGGAACATCCACTGAAGGGCTGGAGAGAAACAAAAGGGAACTCGCCCGTGTTTGGGGGGTTCAGTCAAGCGCATGTTCAAACAAAATGGGTTTGGAGGAGTCCCGTCTGAGGGGTTTAAGGCATGCCGTAAGGGGAATTTCGAGTCACACCTCCAAACGCACATGCCAAACGCAAATGGCCGTCCCTTCCTTTCGTCCCAGATATCATGCACGAAAATCAGCGGAATGTAAACAGGAAATCAATGATTCTACATATTCAAGAGATAACTAGAATTGTTCTACTCAATAGGACAATTCTAACATAAGAATATAGTTAATAATAAAACAAATGATTAAACATCAACAAGCAGCAATAGTTAACTTTCAGAGCTTGAAACTCAATAATTCCAATCCGAACAAAGACAGTGAAACTAGCATGACGACCAATAGAAAAGTTACGAGAGAAGGCACATGAATTCCAGAAACGATGTGGCTTTTGTTGGGTGTCCCGTTCCTCACGCAACTTATCTCTCACCGCTCGCACATTCATCGTCAAATTCAAAGAAATGTCCTGCGAATTCGGGGGAGGAACGTATGTGGCATGTGAAAAGATGACCTTACTCTCATTCATCATGTCCAAGAGAGGCCAGCATCAATCCGTCGTTGCTTAACTAGGTCCTCTAGTATAGAGGTTAGAATAAGGGTACCAACTTTTTTCTGTAGTCTATTTCAGTAGGGGAACCCTCCCAACCAAAAAAGGGGAGAGAAAGGGCACCTAGCTGGGGGACCTAGTTAAGTATCAGCCCTGCCTCTATCATCTCACCCACCTGTGAAAAGCTGCTCTGGTTCTTAGGTGAGAGATCATAGGTGTCCTTCTTTGAAGAATAGATGGCCCTGGTAGATGATTGAACCACCAGGTAAACCAGGGCCCTCTATCTTTTAAACAAACCAACCAAAAAGGACACCCATGTGAGAGATGGTGTGAAAAAATGCCTCCTCTGAATCTCACGTCCGGAAGCCCAGGGAGTGCCAAAAGGATTCAAAACCTTGCTGGAAGTTTAACTTTTAGTGAGTTAAAAGGAAACTACCACTAAACCCTAAACAGCTAAAAAGCTGAGGGGACGGCTGGGAGCCACCAAGAAACGATGTTGAAACTCCTCACGAGGCCCGGCCAGAGCCCCGCCGCGCTTCTGATTTCTTCGCTGCCAAACTCTGATTCGAAGCCTTTGGCTTACTTTCCCGCTGAATTTCGAGGCAAGTTTTTACGTCCCAAATAACCCGACTTTACACCTTACTTGCAATGACCACCAACCATCCCCTATGGCCCTGTGGTTTCCTTTAGGGGAATCCTAGGTTCATTCCGAAAACCCTGGGTCCTTCCCTAGTGAGCACCAGCGAGCTTTCTCTCTTGTCCATCATGGAACCATGCGCTCGTATTTTTCCAGCTCCATGATTCTGGACCAAGGTGTACCCTCCCAGTAACATGCACCTGACAGGGGGGTTCTGGAAGACCGTTTCCTTTGAGAGGGACCCCCTGTCAGGTTCCATGTAAGTTGGTGGGAAGGTACCTGATGTTAGTTTGTGTGAAGGTACCCGCTTTGAGGTTGTTTCAAAGCGAAACCAAAGAAGCAACTCGCGAGATGCATAGCGAAGCTGCCGAAGGCTCCTGACATGTACCTACCTCCAAATCAATCGCAAGCTCGGGCAACAGAAACATGTGCAACGTTGACCATCAACCATGCGGGCCTCTGTGTTTTTGAGGTTCCCCTGTTTGGGTGTGTCTAAAGGGAAGCCAAAAGGAAAAGCACCATACATATATATATATATATATATATATATGTAGCAGGGGGTCCGATGCCAAAAAAAAACAAGACTGACACCCAGTTGACTAACCAATAAACTTTATGCCAGGGGTTCACGCGCAACTGTGCTTGAGCGTGTCTGCTCGTCAGCCAGGGTTGGGCCAAGTCTGTCTGTTCTAGCACCTTTAAACACCATTTGGGTGGTCTTTTTTTTGAGGGAACTCTCTTTTGGTTGGCTCTAATGTAAAACCAAAAAGAATCCAGCCAACATATCTTTGCTTTTTGTGTCTTTTTTAGGGGAGAGGAGTCCTGTAAGAAAAGACACTCATTTGGCGAAGCAACCTCCTGCTGATCCCCTTTCAAAAGGGCAAGGGTCTAGTTAAAGTGTTTTGCCCAAGAAATCAACAGCCAAACACGACGTTTCCAACTGCATCTTAGGGACGCAACACTGACTAACCCACTGTGGCTTGAACCCATACAAAGCCAATGGTTCCTCTCAGCGATTCGTTCGCAACTAGCCTGACAGGCGGATATATGTGGTACCCAACATAAACTGCACCTGGGGTGTCGGCAATAAACTGCCTACAATACCCCCAGTTCTGAGCAAACACCCCAGCAATATGAGGAAAAACACCTTGAGTCATTGTCGCTTGTGCCGACAAACATGTAACTGCTCCATTCCGGGGGCTTCCACCATCACCCTTGCATAGCTGTGAACGGTTCTGTGTGACAAATTTTGCCAATAGCAACAGCAGCAAGGAAGGTTCATGAAATCTCGTGTCAGTGGCTCCTTTTGCGATTCCCTTCAAACCAACCCAAAGAGCACACCCTCCAAAACACAGCCCCAAATGGTACCGTTTCTCCATCCTCCGCCACGTCTTTTCGTGGCGCGACCCAGGCGGGAAAAGACACACCTCAAGGGGCGATTCAGCAGGTCAAAGGGAAACTCAGTTGTTCAGCGACCCTGGGAAAAAAGGGAACCCCTTTTTGGGGAAGACCATTTTTAGTGGGGCAGCCACCAAACAAAGGGAAAAAGAATTGGTGCCACAGAACATCTGAGGAAAAGAAACACCTGAACGTCTGTGCCCCTTGAAGCGATCCGTGGCACCTTTGGCCACGTCTAGGCCGGGTCAGGCTCAATGAATGCGGTCAGCCCGCAAAAGAAACG
This sequence comes from Effrenium voratum, assembly GCA_963377175.1. NCBI lineage: Eukaryota > Dinophyceae > Suessiales > Symbiodiniaceae > Effrenium > Effrenium voratum. The sequence continues at coordinate 1,949,225 of CAUJNA010001779.1, forward strand.
GAGTGGCGGGCACCGCCAATCCAAATTATTCTCGCCAAGCGGTGCATCAGCCGAGCCAAACGTGTTCAGCTCAAAAGACAAAAGATCCTATCACATCTGGCTCTGTGATTCTGTGTTTCTTTGTTTGCTTGCTTGATTGCTGTTGTATGGTTGCCATACGTATGTATGCATGTATGTATGCATGTATGTGTTTTCTGTCTGTGTGCTTGTCTGTCTGTCTGTCTGCCTGTCTCTCCGTCCGTCCGTCCGTCCGTCTGTCTGTCTGTCTGTCTGTCTGTCTGTCTCTGTCTGGCAGTCTGTCTGTCTCTCTGTCGGTCTGTCTGTCTGTCTGTCTGTCTGTCTGTCTGTCTGTCTGTCTGTCTGTCTGTCTGTCTGTCTGTCTGTCTGTCTGTTTGGCTGGCTGGCTGGCTGGCTGGCTGGCTGGCTGGCTGGCTGGCTGGCTGGCTGGCTGGCTGGCTGGCTGATTTGTTGCTTGATTGTTTGTTTGTTTGTTTGTTTTGTCTGTTTGTCTGTCTTGCATGTCCGCCCGTCTGTTTGCTTGCTTCTGTGTGTGTGTGTGTGTTTGTGCTTGTGCTTTTTGTCTGCTTTGTTGCTTGCTGTTGTTTGTTTCTATGTGTGTATGTGTGTTGTTTGTCTGTGTGTGAGTGGTTGCTTGCTTGTTTGCTACTGTTTGCATATGTGTTTGTTTGTCTGTCAGTCTGTTTGATAGTTTGGGTCTTTGCGTGTTTCAGTGATTGTTTGCGTGTTTGTATTTTGTATTGTCGCTCAGCTTGTTTGTTTGTCTGTTTGTTTGCTTGCTCGATCGATTTTGTTGTGTTGGTTTGCTTGCTTGCTGGCTTGCTTGCTAGTTATTTTCTGTTTGTATTTGTATAGTTGTCTGCCTGTCTGTCTGTTTGCCTGTTTGCTGATGTCTGTACCTCGGTTTGTTTGCCTACGTTTGCGTGATTGTTTGTTTGCTTGTGTGCTTGATTGTTTGCTTGAGGTTTTCTAATTGTATGTTTGGCTGTCTGTTTGTCTGTTTGTCTGTTTGTTTATTTTTGTTTGCTTGCTCGCTTGACTGCTTGCTGTTGTCTTTTTATACGTTTGTTTGTTTGTCTGTCTGTGTGCCTGTCACTGTCTGTGTAAATGTGTGTGTGTGTGCGTGTGTCTGTGTGTCTGTGTGTGTTTCTGTCTCTGTCGCTCTCTCTCGCTCTCTCTCTCTCTCTCGTTCTTTCTTTCTTTCTTTCTTTGCTTGTTTGCTTGCTGTTGTTTCTGCTTGCTTGCTCTTTTACTGGCTTGTGCCAAAGCTAAGCGCCCCAAAGCGCTTCCACTCGTCCGCTTCGGCTTGGCTCAGAGCGCCCAGAAGTCCGAGATGCGACTTGGCCCCGATCGATTCTTGGTTGCAATGACCCCCTGCATAAAAGTGTTTAACTGTTGGGGGCTTAGTGGAAAACGCCTTTCTTTCCAAAAAAAAGATAAGTCTAAAGATCCGACCCAATAGCAGTCAAGGATTCAGACTGCGGTGGTCTGGAGGTTTAGCTAAATGGGTTTGTCCCAAAGCATATGGAACCCCCAACATGGCTTTGGTGTTCCTTTTGGCCTTCCCTTTAAACACCACTCAAAAAAGGACTCCAAATTCGCCCAACTTGCACTGGCTTGCGTGGGGGTCAATTGGGGCTTATTTGGGAATAAAACCATTTCGCTAACTCCAGGAACTGACTTCGCCAAGATGGAAGAGAAAGATTCATATGCCCGGATGATGTTCTTGTTTCGGCCATGGGGAAAAACATGGTCTGAACCCGAAAGTTTTCTGGGACATGTTGGCTGTCCTCAAACAGACCAAGAACTTGGTCAGTTGTTCCTATGCTCCCCTTTTCTCCCC
>CAUJNA010001779.1:1958585-2034805 GCA_963377175.1 Effrenium voratum
TTTTCTTTTGACACTGCAAAAAAAAGAGGTCGCCTCAAAAAAAGGACCACCTGTATCGCCAGTTCCGTTTTTTTGTTTTTTTCATGCACCCTAAACCCCTAAAACACCAGAAACGGTGACTGAAAAAAGGGATCGCAACGTGGCTATGGCAGACCCCCAGAGCCCAATTCGGCCATGGGCGCCTTCTCGGATCTGCTGGGCTTCTTGGCCATGGGCGCCTGAGCCATTGGCAGCTTCCAGGTACCACTTTCGAGAATCCATCCGTGGAGTAAAGCCTAGGGCTAGGAACACGGATGGTTTCCCATGGAGGCAACTGGATGGGATATCTAGAAAAATCGAATCGGATCTTACCTCGGATTGGCCTAAAGTCCGAAAACTGGATGTCCACTAAAACAGCCTCCCCGAAAAGCATGAAAAGTCCAGGAACTCAGGGACCCAAGTCCTTTCTTTCGAGGGTCCTCTCTTGAGGATCTGAGCTTTCTGCCTCAAAACAATGGGCTTCACAAAAGAAACCGGCAACAGTCGGCCAGTGATCCAAAGGTTTTCCCACCCCTTCGAGAAATAAAAAAAAAAAAACAGGTTGGTAACCTACTCCGAATACCAACTTGTTTTGGGTACATGTTTAAACAAACCCTGGGTCCTCTGTCTCCGGGTTTGTTCTCTGTTTTTCCGTTCTCAGGGTTATAGGAGTTTCAGGTGTTTCAAATGCATGAATCCAAAAGCAGGAGCGGCTCGCAAAAGGCAGGAGTGATAATCAAACAAAATAGTGGTTCTTGGGGCTAACAACTGGAAACAAGTATTGTTGTCTTATGCAACTCTCTGCACTCAAGTGGGTATACCACCGCTTTTCTGAAAATGCACTCTCCAGAAAATTGTTTCTTTTTTGGGGGGGGCCAAGTTGCGGGAGTTTGCGGGTTTTTACGGGAGTTTGCTTTGTTTTTTCGCGCTGAGTTTCAGGTATGGTGTTTTTTGGCTTTGCCAATCTGTCACACAAAGGCGCAAATTCTGAATAATTGAGTCTGATTGATGTGAACGATTCTGAGTCTGAACGTGTCTGAAGGAGTTTCAGGTGTGCAAACTAATTCCAGGAGTGACAATCAATTGCTAGGAGTTCTATCTCAAAAAGTAGGAGTTTGAAAACACCGTGCTTTTTCACTGAGACCCTTAAATAAAGTGGTAGTCTCCAGATTTGACGTCAAATGTCCATGTATTGGAAGATCCAGGACAGTTTAATTTCCCTGGCAAATACGGACTAACATGATAGCCTTTAACCAATGGCGCGTATTTGTGGAAAATGGCTCCGGTGATACCAAAGTGGGATTCCCATACTCGGGAAGGGCTTGCAAGGCGGATGTAAATCAAACTTCAGTCATTCACCGAAGGCTTTCGGGCTCAACCAACATGAAGCCAGTGTTGGCCCATACCCCTTGGTAGGCTCAATGGAACGGCAATTTTCGGGCTGTTTGATTCTCAAGAGGAAACCCGAATAATAATAAAAAGCAGGTCCGACGGCACAACTGAAGGTCTGCAACATCCCATGTCCCAGAGCTGTCTGGCTCTCCGCAAAATTCGCACACCTCGCTGCGTTCAGTGGGATGGGGCGATTTTTATATTAGACCCCCAGTGGATTTCCATGGGAAGGGCTGAAAACAGAACACGCTACCCTGGGCGTGCGGTTTTTCATGAACATGAGCATCTGGAAGCAAACCATGCAAGAATGTGTACTTGAATTTGTTTTTGATCTGCCACGCAATGGCGCAGAGAAACAATTGTCAAACAAGGCGCATCACGCAAAAAAGAACCTGAGAAACCACCAAAAACCAACACTGTGGGAGTGGCTCACGTGGGGTCACGGTCTGGCATTGGTTCCAGGATCTGGGACATGGGGTCTGTATTGCTGTTTTGCTTTTCCCATATTTCACAGGACAGGTGGTCTGCATTATTGGTGTCTTTGGCTTTCTCAAGGTGTTTTTGGTTGCACTTTTTGCTTTCCAGGTCTGTGTACACGAGCTTCTGCGTTCAAGCGCACTTGTATAGTTCACATCCAGGCCTTGGTGCAGCATTAAATAAACTGAATTGCGAAGACAATGCGATTGGAACGCAATCCATTGAAATTACAACTTGAGATATAATGATGATTGCTTGGATTTTATTTTAAACTAGACATTCTGAATGGAGTAGTCCCTTGTTAAAATTAGTCTAATATCACATAGAAATTGAGGAATGTGATAAATCAAATGAGTAGAGTTTACATGAAAATAATTCAGAGGTCCCAAAATCGATGAATAAATTGTGTCTAATGATCATCGAGTTGTGAAAGGTCTGTTGAAAAGGAAGTCATGTGTAAATGTTAACTTGAACTAGAACAACTATGATGTAAATTAGAGGTCTAATCTAACATAAAAATCATGATTGCATTTTTGCCTCATTGTGTTCTATCTAATTCCAGGAGAAATTGAGTGGAGTTTGATAGACATATTAAGTAGAACGCAAAGGAAATAATTCAGAGGTCCCAAAATCGCGTTCTTGTTTGCCAGTCCCCAAAACTACCATGGTCAGACAACACCGTGAAACATAGTGTTTTTTAGCGTTTGCGGAAAATCCCAACCTCCGCGCTCTACAATTCAAATCGAATTTGAATAGCATTCAAATGGGACTCAATATAGAAATCCTTGATCCGAATCGTACTGGACATATATCTTAAATGTTCAATTTAGTTGGGATTCCTTTCTGAGTAGAACTTTGCAATTCAATTAGAGTTTAAATTGACTTCGACAAAAACATAAACCGATTATAGTTTGTATTCCAGATTGGATTTCGCATTATCATGTTTGTTTTCTGTTTCGAATTAGAGTTGTAGAAGGTCTCTGCAAATCCGCTAACATCTAAGCACAATTTCGTCACCCTTGCTCAAGACCCTACCCCTCAAGGGAACCAACCCGCTGGGGGTTGGAGGCTGTTTTGAAGGGTCCTCAACCACTCCAAGAGTATGGAGGGTTTTGGGAGTCGCAGAAAAACACCTGTTTCCTCCAGTTGAACTGTTTTACTTTTGTTTTTTTTGGAGGCTGGAGGCTAATGGAGTGAGTGGAGCTCTCGTTTTTGGATGGTTTTGAAGGGGCCCACCACCTCCAAAGTTGCAAAGCCACTGGGAATCCCTCTGATCGGTTTCTACGCTGAGGCGACTCACTTTAGGAACCATGATTTCATTAGAGGGTTCATCAGGTTTCATCAAATACCAAAGTGGACCATAATATGTACATATAGATGCATGTGTAGATATATAGCTATGTATACATATATTAGATGTTCTGTGTACATGTCATATATTATAATGCAGGGGGATTCCCTTGGCCACTCATAGAAACTGGCCGTGAAAAGTGTGCTCTTCAAGCGTCTGCTCTCTCTCCTTTGTTGTGTAGTTGCTTCTTGGATTGGAACTCAACCACAAGAAAATCGGGGGGGGGGGGGGGCAAATCCCAATTCTCTAAATCACAAGTTGATTTCAATTTCTCATGGCCATTGAACTTTGAGGTCCAAATACAATTGGGAAAAGTGACCTCGGGAGCCCCTGCCTCAGACTCCGCGGAGTCCGTTTTTGGGGTGCCCGGCATCCTGGGAGTGGTAGGCCTCGCAGGCCCCGAGGCAGCGGAAGCAGCCGAAGGTGGGGCAGAGCTTCTGCTGGGCGCTGCAGGACTTCGCCTGAGGAAAACGCCAAAGCGAGCGGACGGACGGCGAAAGGGGGCGGGTGGGGGTGGGGTTATTCCACTTTGTAGGTGGCCCTGAAACTCTGCAAACGGACTTCCGCCCCCCCACACACCACCCCTCCCAACACCCACCCCCCCCCCCCACCACACCACCGCCACCCCCCCCCCCACCCCGCTCCACCACCGCACTCACCACCATACTCGCCACCACCTCTTGACCCCTTGGCATCAAACGGACAACCCCCTTCTCCTCCCGAAACGAACAGTAGACTACCTTTTGGTTTCCCCTTTGCTATGACTGTGCTGCTCGGAGGGCAACTTGGAGTGTTGCCCGTTTGCTGATTCAGAGCAATGCAGCCTTGACATTGTCAACAGGATTCCGGCCACAGAAGTGGCGACCTAAAACCCAACTTCCACAAGCGAGAAGGCATTGAAGCCATGCACGGCCATGACCCACCAGCATGCATTTGAATCCAGAGGATCCTAGGTTCAGATACGCGCCATGGTCAAAACTCCGCTTCTTTCACTTTGGCCTATAATCCAAACATCCTGGTTGGCACGGATCCTTACCAACTGGATGACCATCCCTGTCAACCCCCAGCAAGAAACCTATCTTTTGACCATGGCATACACATCGCTGGCCTTTTCGGGCTTGAACCAATAATAATAATCCCAGCCCGGTGCTTCCATCATCGACCTGCTGCTGTTTCGGGGGGACCCAGGTGCATGGATTCCCAGCATTGGCGATGGACTTTTCCCCAACAGCGCTGGGAAGGCGCTGGCGGGTTCGGCGCGAGAAAAGATGCGGCTCTCTGTTCCATGTGTCTTGGCCTGACTTCCTGGGAGTGGCAAAGCTGGAGGGATCCAGCCAGGCCCACCCTCCGAACAACCCCATCTTTCGGAAGAGAGCCCGGGCTCGTGGGCTCGTGGAAGATGGGGAGCCCGTCCCCAAAAAGTGGGCCCAAGGAATGTCAGCGTTGATTGGAGGGAGCGCATGTGAATAAGTCCAGGTGACATCATGGAAGACACCCACACACACCCACACACGCACACATACATATACACATACACATACACATACACATACACAACACACACACAAGCCGCCAACAACACTAACACTGGTTGCAATGTGGGATCCGCCCCACACCTGGACTTGGGGTTCAGTTCCAGAATTCACTTCTTACCTCAAACATCGAGCGGATTGGCCGAAGTCCCGACTTGTTGTTACCACCAACTGTTTCTCGCTTCGGGGACGCCTTCCAATGACTGGTGCCCTTTGGTGTCCCAATGCAAAAAGTTGCGCGTCAGAAAAATCAAAGAGTGCCAATTTGTGAGCATGTGGGCCGCACCTAAAAAAAGAAAACCTGTACCCATAGGTGTTCTTTAGGGCAAATCGATGGCCCTGGTAGATGAGTAAACCATCAGGTAAACCAGGAATCGCCAAAACAACCAGAACAAACACAAAAAACAAACAACCAAAGTAACCAAAGCAACCAAAGCAACCAAAACAACCAAAACAACCCCCCAAAAACACACACACACACACACACACACACACACACACACACACACACACACACACACACACACACACACACACACACACCTGTTCTTCCACCCCAACCAAAAAGCCTGTCCCTGGACGCTTCGAAAACAACCCTGCCTGGTCCTGAGACGCGCCGGCCTCTTTGAGCAGCTTCACCATGTCCTGAGATCAACCAGATCGACACCGTGGACTGCCCAAAACTCCGTGTTGCATGGGCAACCTTTGGATACCTGGGGTAGTTCTTTTGGGCTTTAAAGGGGTGGTTCTCTTGGTTGCCTGGGGAATGAAATCATCCGAAAGAGGACCGATTTCCCAGGGGTGGAATCGAATCGTAGGCGGCTGGTCCGATTCGAGCCACACGGGAAGCCAGAGTTGAGAAACTCCCAGAAAAAGCTTCCCTACTGTGGATGAACCAAATCCTTCACCACTTTCAAACCATGGAAAACCATTGTTCGTTGGTGATTACAGAGGCCAGCGCTTCTTAGGTGATGCAGGAATTTGTCCATCCACAGTACTGCTTGAGAGTCCTTTCTTGAGGCTCGGTATCCTAAGCGCACTTTGCAGGGAGATGGGTATGGTTAGGGACCCGGTCTTCCATGAAACGCCAAAGGAGGTAACCATTCCTGGTGCAAGTAGTTAGCAAAGCATGGTGAGCATGTTTCAGCATGCCACGGTCTGCTACATAATTTCGAAACACAGGGGTCAGCAAAATGGAAAAAGGGTAGTCAGAATCATTGACCCTCAAGGGGGGGCTATCCGGGGGGCTATCCCTAGTACACCTGGATGAGCGCAGGATAAGCTAAGGCCACATTCAGGGTTAAATAGGGAATACATGATGAAAGGCAGCCACAAGGAAGCTATTGACATGCTCAGGGCAACATCTCAGGAACCCCATCCGGTTCTACCAACCGTACAAACGTGCTAGAGTTATAGGTTGGTTGCGCAAAAACATGGCTATGAAGAACAAAAAAGGGGACACCCTCAAAGATTGTCGATTCTAGACATAACAACCCCATTCCTTTCAGCAACCGTTCCTTGTAAAAACCAGGTCTGTTTTCTGGGTTTATCCCTGAAAATGGGCCCGGTGCCACGGATAAAGGGGCGAGCCGACCATGGCATGGGATTACTTTGGCCATTTGATGGATGCGACTTTGGACGAGCACATCCCTTGCAACTTGACCCAAACCGTCGGGAACCTCCGAATGGGTGTTTTTTGGCTTCCCAGATCCCCCGCCAAAAGTCTACAACCTTCAGTGGTTTAGTGGAAAATACCGCTAAACCAACTACAAAGCTAAAAACTTGAGGGGATGCTGCGAACCACCAAGTCTTGCTTGGCAGTTTTAAAGGGAACTCCTCGGCAACCACATATTTCACACGAGGTCACTGAAGGTCTGGGTAAAACGGTGGAACCCAAAAGAGGTCCCAAAAGGTACAACTCAAAGTGGGAAATCCGCGCGGCTGCCGGGATTTCCGGAGCGCTTTCATTTGCGAGTTGCCTTCTTCAGCTTAATTTCGGGGCCTTTCGAACCTTTGCTTCGCTGAAGAAAGAAAGAAGCGCCAACGAACAAAATCCGAAGCGGCACACAGCAACTTGGCAGGAGTTGGCGAACGCATCGCGTTCCGAAAGCCACCTGGCCCCCTCCAATTCATGAGGATATCAGTAGCGAAATACAGGGGTTTAAAGACAAGCCACGTTTGGTTTCCACCTTCAAAACTCCTCTGAGCGAATTGCGATAGTCCACAGTAGGTCAAGTGTGAAGTCAAGCTTCTATGCATTCGCGCGATAGACTCATTGGCTCCAGAAACATGAGAACTGGAAACAAGTTCATCGCGAGGGATCTTCGTGATCTGAACAACTGAGCTCACTCTAACTAGCCCAGCCCAGATTACCCGCCCTGAAGCTACCCTGCGTCAAAGCCCAAAGCGGCCTTCGTGCCCACAGAGTTCAACGAAAACCGGTGATCACCAAACGCGGAAAAAAAGACCCATCCGCTCCGTTCGCGACAAACAGATGTGTCTTCTTTTAGGGCTCTTTTGCAGGCCTTCCTTTGGTTTACCTTGAAAACCAACCAAAAAGGGTGGCTTTCCCAGTCTTTTCGACGCCGACTCGGGTTCTTTTAGGTTTAGGAGTCTTTTGCTTTTTGGTTTCCCTTCTAAACCACCCAAAACAGGGCACGCGAAACGAACCAAGTCTTTTCGACGCCGACTCGGGTTCTTTAGGTTTAGGAAACGAACCAAGTCTTTTAGGCGCCGACTCGGGTTCTTTTAGGTTTAGGAGTCTTTTTGCTTTTTGGTTTTCCTTCTATAGACCATCCAAAACAGGGCACGCGAAACGAACTAAGTCTTCGACGCCGACTCGGGTTCTTTTAGGTTTAGGAGTCTTTTTGTTGTTTGGTTTCCCTTCTAAATTTTTAAACCACCCAAACCAGGGTACTCACTCCAAAGACCGACCCAACTTTTTCGTCTCGTTTCGCTTAACGAAACTCGGGGTGGCCTTCTGCTGGTGGAACGCTGCGTGGCCGAGGGCGGTGGTGTACCACTCAAGCGCCGGGGTCCAACACCTTGGAAGGTCTCAGGGCGGTTTCCCCATGAGCGGCTTCCTTTTGGTTTCTGGGCTGCCCGTTTTTAGATCCGCTAAAAGTGGCTGACTTTTATTGGGTTAAAAATACGGAAACTACCACTAAAAGGCTAAAAAGCTAAGGAACTGGATGGCTGGGAGCCACCAAGGTTTGAGACCCAACCGGTGACCTTCTGGAAAAAAAAACATAGATGGAAAACCAAGAACCAGTGGAAGCAAAGAGGGCTTTCGGGTCTCAGGGGGTGGTTTCCCTTTCAGTGGATGGTTGCCAAATCCGCCTCTCGCACCACCTGAGAAACCTGTATGTTTGTTGGCATTTACAGGGGAATCGTCATTCCAGTAGTCTTTTAGGTGGTACAGGAAAGTGTTTTGGGGTCTCAGGGGTGGTTTCGCCACTGTGGACGGTTGCCAAATCCGCCTCTCGCACCACGAAATGAAACCATGGTTGGTACCAGAATGGTTGGTAATTATAGGGGGAACCAGGGGTTTTTGGGGGGTTTGGTCTCAGGAAGTGGTCCCTTTGAGTGGATGGTTGCCACGAAATGAAACCATGGAATGATTCGATGCCCCCTGTAGCTTCCATCATGGTTTCAAAGTGGTGCGGGATAAGAAACCATGGTTGATGCCATAACGTTTGTTGGTATTTACGAGGGCAATCGAATCATTCCGGGAGTCTTTTTAGGTGAAACAGAATTTCGTCCATCCACAGTAGAAGTGGCTTCCTTGTGGTTTTGAGACAAACCCCAAGAGGTGACCTTGTGGAATAAAAACGATAGATGGAAAACCAAGAGCCAGTGATCAAAAAGACACCAGGGGACCCTCGGGCTGTGTTGCTGGCATTGCTTGAAGAAACGTCGCGAGACAAATTTAGCTTGAACAGTGGGACTAGCAACATCTCCGTCTGAGCCGGGCTAAAACAGCTCCCTTGCTGACCCCTGATTTATCACCCCAGGTCGAAATCCACGGGGGCCAGTCGGGAGGCTCTTAAGGTCGACATGACCAAGCAGAGTCTCACAAGTTGAGCGAACAAAAAAAACGCACTGCAACCACAAGTCGATCCCAAAAAAGCGGGCCCCGGCTGGACGAGCCAATAAATCAAGGAAGCAGACACCGACGGAACCTACCTGCTGCTGGAACCAGACTGTCCCATGGTCTTGGGGCTTCTAGACGCCTCAGTCCCCTGGAAAAAATCATAATCCGTCAGTGATAACATTCCCTTCAAAACTAACAGCGGCAAATAACGCATATATTCAGCAAATGGAAGTGCCCCCCCAGTCATTTACACGAGTCCCCCAGAAATGTATCCCAACTCACAAAGGCAGTCCCCCACCCCCAAAGATTGGGGGGATTTAGCTCCAGTTGTACAAGTCCCGAGAGACCGGGGAACGCTTTTCCGGATGAACAAACCCGAGGTGTTCCCTCCAAAAGGGGACATCCCCCGATCCAGGGTTCTGCGCCATCCAGGGTTTAGTGATCCCTTAGCCGGGGGAGCATGAACCATCTTCGGCAAATGGACGCCGAATTTCCGGTCTTCGTGATCCCTTGGCCGGGGGAGCATGAAACATCTTCGGCAACGCCGAAGTTCCGGTCCCCGCTGAACATGTAGCCCCGAAACACCCCTTTTGCCACCCACGGAAAACGCAACGCGGGGTTCAGCAAAGGCCCCTGGATGCTCAACCTCAGATTCCCATGGACTCATTTGTGGGTGTCATGACTCCCGTGTACAGTTCTCCCAGTGGACCGTAGAAACCTTGACCAAACCACAATAGTTGGCTCCCACCGCCACGGAACGAGCAAAAGGTCATTAGACCCTCAAACTACCCGAAAGAAAGAGAAAAAACGGGAACCAACACCCCATCATTTAGGGGCAACAAGCCCACTTTCTAAGGGTAGTTTGAGGGTGCAGCTAGACCTTTAAAGCATGGACCAACTGATTTCCGGGCCGCTGGGGGCTTGGGGAAGTAGAGAAATTCGAGACCCCCGATTTTGGAGGGTAACCCCTTTGGGTTTCCCAACAAACCACACACACCAGAAGGGATACCCAAGACACAAGCCTGGATGGTCACGACACACCAGGGATACATAGGGATACCCAAGACACAACGCAAATTTCGATCACGAGTCTGGACTCCTTTGGGGTCAGCCATCAATCCAAGGCGCAGCCCGAAGTCGATGTCCTTGCCCGCCACCAAGTAGCTGATCACCTCGCCGAATGCGCGAATCGGCGGGGGGCTTTTTGAACAGGACCCGTTTCTGTGGCACCATGGTCAACCTCCCCCCCCCCCCAAATCTGAGTCATAGCGCTAGAAACCCTTAGATTGGTTGTTTAAAACCCCCATGTGATACCAAAAGCGGTTGATTCCCACTTTGGTATCACAATGTTACACTTGCCCCACCCCACAACCAGGCGTTGAGTTCATGTGCACAAAATCTCGTCTGTGCCATGGCCAGCCCCTCCCCCAAATCTGGGTCATGGCTCCAGACACCTTCCATTGGTGGTTGATGACCATGGTAGGGTCTTTTGGCCCCACAGCACAGCAGGGGCTCTTGTAGAATCCACCTGAACGACTACCCCCCCCCAAGAAAAACGAGTTGTTGCTTTTCGGTTCTCTGGACAACGGTCACGTGTTATATTGCGAAATGGCATGTTTTGAAAAGTGTGGGACTGCTGAACAAGTTCAATTCACACAAGCACCAATGATCGTGTAGTTCAAACCGGTTTTAGAACCAGTTGAAATTTCAGACAGACATTCCAAGCCAGACACACGTCACGAATGGCTCCACAATGCTTTTGCTGTATCGTAAGGCTTCGGCTCCAACATCACTGTGATATGTTGACACCCGCAAGAAGAACTTGCTTTGGTGTGGTATGGCTTCTTTTGAACGGGTCCCAGGTTCTGCAAGCCCCGAAATCCACCACTTTGTCGCGATGCCAAGGTAGAATCCTATGGATGTGTTTCCAGTCACATATCACCACCATAGGTAATCAGGGGGACCATATCACCATCAAGGTCCTCCACATTGTACAGGTTGTCTAAGTCTGGCCCAGGACGTTCCTCCCCCTTTCCATGAAGTCGAACGGGGCAAGTTCTCCAAACTCCAGCCATCGCCGCTACTTTGGCCAGATGTGTAAAGCACCCTTCAGACAGGTGCCTTCTTTGTATGTCTCCACCTAGGTCCCCCAGTAGTGCCCTTTTACTTTTTTTGGGGGAAGGTTCCCCTACTAAAATAGACTACATAAAAAAGGGCACCCTTATTCTAACCGCTCTACTGGAGGACCTAGTTTCCAGAATTTGTCGGAGAGTCATGCCTGACAAAGCTACTTGTAGTCGGTCAGGTTGGGGACTGCCGAATCCCCAGTTCAAGTGGAAAGAAAATTGGTGCTGGTCTTCTGTGTGGGTCAAATTGAAGCAACTCTGCGGAGTAGAGGGACCCTAAGGCATGCAAGTTTGGTTTCAGGTTGCCACTTTCTGTGAGGGGAATCTCCTGCCAAGTGCCATGTATCGAGGTCTCGCGTTCCACCGTGTGGCACACGTAACATGCGGTGCAAACTGTGGGCCAAAGCGAACCCCCGGAGATGTCCAGCGCTGGGTCCTTAAGCTCGGTTGTTTTTTTTGTGATCAAACTGGGATTGGGATCAAAGTGGTGCTTTGAGAAATAGATAGACTAACTGGCAATTCATTAAGTCCCGTCTAAGCTGGGCCATCCATGTTCAATGAAACTGAACCACGAGGACACCCAAGAATTGATGTGGTTTGTTTTCAAATGGATCCCTGATTCTCTTTCGTTTCTCTTAGCTCTTGCCATCATGCTCACAAGAAATTCCCACAACCAACCAAACGCTCATCACAAATTGGGTGTGGGTCAAAATTGAACGACCCACACAAAAGTGGTAAGGCTCTAGGGGCAACTTCCATGTCCATTCTTTTCAGGGATCCTTCTTTCTAGAAAACCGCCAAACACCCTGGGGAAATAGCGATCGGTTTTGAACAGAACGATGGCTGAAAATAATGGAAACGGAATCAACCCCTAGAAAGGCAGAGGCAAGGGGTCGCGAACTGGGGTCCAGGCGCAAAAGCACTCTTTACAGCCCCATAATTGGCTGTGGGTCACAAATAGGGGCCCAAAAAAAAGCCTGGTAAATGGAAACATCGACAAAAACTGCAGGTTTTGTGGTGATTCTTAGCAGGGATTGGCCAACACAAGTCCAAACTTCGTGGGTGTCTTTTAGGGTAGGCCCCAAATGGCTGGTTTCCCTTTAGAACCGACCCGGCAGGTACCCAAAACACGTCTCAAGAACACGGAACAAGGCCTTTGGTTTACTCAACTTCTCCCAAATGACTCAAAGAACTCGGACGGGAGCTCTGATGCCATCTTGCCCTTGGCTGAGTCAGGTAATGTCAACCCTAGATTAATCCACCCCTTTGACAGGGGGCTGTTCCCCTCCAGATTCCCCACATTTCAAAGAAACTGGGGTTGATTCATATTTCTAGGGGCACCTTCCCCAAAAGAACGATGGTTGAAAAGAATGGTTGGAACCAACCCCTAGAAATATGGGATCAATGTTGGCCCCACAGTAATCAACCCCTGTTTGTTAACAAAGGGGGGTGGGGGCCTCCAAAAGTGGTCTGTTTCCCCACATTGCACCCAGGGACACCCCCCTACTAATGGGATTGATTAATATGGAGTCGACATTAATAGGGGGGGTGTTCCCGTCCAGATTCCCCACATTTCACCCAGGGGAACCCCCCTATTAATAAACTGGGGTTGACTAATATGGAGTCGACATTGCTTTACTCATTTGCAGTTCAGAACCTCAGGCGCGCCATCCAATCATTCAGTCGCTCAGTCGCCTGGACAGCATCGTTGGTCTCTGCGGCCTTGCAGAACTTGTAGTTGGAGTCCTTCGACGTCACCGAAACCGACGAACCGAACCGGAACCGATTTCAAAAATAGCCTCTAAAGGGGATGTCCCATTCCTGGAACCTGAAGCAACCATTTACAAACAGAGTCTTTTTGGGAAGGTAATGCTGATGACGTATCAGACGCCTACGCCGGCGCCTACGCCATGTGCAAATACCATTCGGAATGGCCTACGCGAGGTGTATGTAAGGCTTAAAACGCCTACGCGAGCCGCGAGCCTACGTGGTTGGAGTTCTGCTCTCAAAGTGCCTACGCGGTGTGCGTTATAAGTGGAGACTACGCAGCACCTACGCAAGGAGCTCCCCAGCCGAGTGTCCAAAAGTGGCTATGCGCGTGCAGTAATATGCCTACGCGGGGCCTGATATGTCCAATCTCCTTTTGCCCCCTTGCTACCGTTATATATATATATATATATATGTATACCTATATATATATATAAACTCCGCTCAAATGGTGGTTTCCCAAACAACTATGTCCTATCAAGAGACCTTGATGGAAAACTGCAGTTAGAGAAACCACCATGTGTAAATGGTTGTAGGCTTCCCCCCTCCCCCCTTATTTTGAGACAAACCCGTGCAAATGAACAGAGGAAACTCCCTAACGCCCATCCGCTTGTCTGGCTTCCTGCCAAAGTCCAACCATTTTCCACAACCAGACTAGAGCCGCTTTTCGATTCTATTCACACTGAATTGGGGGGCCACCAGCGGTAGAAAATCCCGTCAAGGGGCCTACGGAAGGTCTGAATCTGCGCTTTGGCCTCCCATAAATACTCGGCTCTGTCTGACTTGCTCCCAAAAGAAGTGACTTTTCTTTGGTGCCCCTTTAAAACCAACCCCAAAATAGGGTTCCCTAAAAAAAAGACGCACCCACACCTGGTTGTGCTGAGACGGCCACACAATTCATCCACTTTGAAGCACAGAGGCCCTTATTTTCATGCATACCCATGAGCCTCTTTTCTAGGCATCCCTTCATTTTATCTACAAGGCTGATGGGCAAGCCGGAGTACTCTCAGAGTAGCCCAGAAGTGCACAGGCCCCCTTGCTTGTAAGAGAATTCCTACCTCCAGGAGAAAGCAGGGTATACATCCTTTGGCTATATACTGATTGGGTTTGGGGGGAATCATCCAAACAGCTGCTCAGATATGCCCATGGTTACATGTCAAGAACCCCGGTTGGCCAGTTGCGTAAAAGGCTACCCGGTTTGCCCTTCTCCCAAAACAAATTTACAACCAGCTTCACAGGGAAGCCTTCTGAAAGTGCACCAAACCGGTTACGTCAAGCCTACGTGGCCCCCATCCCACTGGTTTTTGAAAAACACGAGCGTGCCGAAGGTGTCCTTTTTTGCGGGTACATACTCCTTTTTTGTGTGGTGATTTAGGGGAAAATCAAAAGGACAGCGACCTTTTTGGGGGGGACCCTCTAAAGTTGCACCTTCATTTTGTTTTCCCTTGAAACCCGTCAAAAGGAAGCTTAGGGGCAAAAACAAACCTCGCTTCCATTGCCGTCTTCGCGTGGCGACTGGTCTTGTGATGGTAGCCGAATCACTGAAAGCCCCGGTGGGTTGTGAACTACTTTGCCCGGACATATATATATAGAGAGAGAGAGAGATATTTAATATGTATATGGGTTGAGGTGCTTGTTTTATTAACTAGCCCCGGCTTTTCACTGGCTCGGTACAATGCGGGCTTGGAACCCTAGCATCACCGGCCTTGCTCAGACCTTTGGCAGCCTACGGCCACAACCAAACTCACAGAATCACAGCCTAAAACAATCCTAAATCCACTGCAAAATGGCTAGCGCAAATCAGCTCCAACTGCGGCCAACCAACCAACCAACCGACCGACCGACCAACCAACCAAGCAGCCGGCCGACCAACCGACCAACCAGCCGACCGACCGACCGACCAACCGACCAAACCAGCCAAACCAGCCAAACAAGCCACCTGTTCCACGATGAGGATTTCAAAAACTACTAGCTGTCCTTTCCCAGTGGATAGTAGGGAACCACCCTTGGCTTCCTGCTTTTCTGAAAAATCAAATCGCTGGGCGAAAGTCTTTCTTTCCTTTGAACCAAAGGGGGGTCGAAGACCCTTTAGCAACCAACCAACGAGTTCCCAATTGGAATTCATAGTTTATGGGCCAATTGGCATGTGTCAAATAATTGGTGTAGAAGCGGTTGCTGTCAAAGGTGAAAAAACACGGTACCCAACTCAAGAACAAACCACATCAACCTCCCACTCCCCTTCTTTTTAGTACGTCTCCTCCAAGCTGGGCTGCGCCAAAGGCATGGTGTATGTCTGGCCGCGGTTCATGGATGGCGATGCGGGAGGAAAAACGAGCTGGGCCCAGGGGTCTGCTAGGATGAGCTTGGAGCCTTTGGATTCCCCCGATCGATTCTTGGTTGCTGTTGACCCTCCAAAAAGTTGTTCACTTTTTGGGGGGTTTCGTGGAAACCCCCAAGAAATGTCCCAAGAAGTTAAGGTCTAAAGATATCTAAAGATCCAACCCAATAGCGGGAGAGAGTTGATCAACTTCCTGGGGGGTTGCCTTACCTTGTCGCTTTTGGAGGCTCCAAAAAGGACATGGAGGATGCCGTGTTTGGACGTTGGGTTACCATTTCCCAATAAATACAAGCCACCAATTCAAAGCACCAACGCAGGGATACCTCATAGGATCCATCAAAACAAAAAAACACCGGGCGTTTTCGGATCAACATCCCAACCTTCGGAAGGTGTCCCGCTTCAAATCATCAAATCAGCCCGCTTCAAAAACAAAACCATCACCTGCTTGGGTGCATCTTGTTTCGAGTACTTCTAAAGACAACCGACAAGGGAACAGTAGATCCGTTTTGGAGGGTTCGCCCAAACATGCATTGCTTTCTCTTTGGCTCCCTTGAAGCCAACCCCAAAGGGGTACCATCAAAAAAGGCAGGCCCCGACCTTTGTGATGGGAAATCAAGGAAAATTTATGATGGGAAATCAAGGAAAAACCACCCCGCGCTCCCGAGGTTGGGCTAAAAAGCTCAAGAGAAAAGCGCCGCTTGGCCCAAGGAAAATTGCGGCCCTCAGGCGCGGGGTCCCAAAGGGTACGCCGAGAAGAAGAAAAAAAATGGGGAAAACAAAAACGAAAAACCCCAAAAAACACACACACAAACACGCACACGCACACACAGACATAAAGCCAACCGTTTGCCCAACCATGTCGTCTCGCTGTGAGGGGGCTGCGGCCGCGGGAGGGGGGGGATTCGGGGTCGCCACACGGCCTCGAGGTTTCTATGGTCGGAGCTTTTCCCCTAACCAAAGATTCAGATGCTTGATCCTGGTTCATATTTACTGAACCTTATTGACGATGACATTCCGTTGAACTTCCAGTTCAGCTTGCCCTTCATTGGTGGCTTGGATTGCGGTTCTAGAGGCTAGGGGTGGTTTCCCATTTACGCTCTGCAAGAACCAGGGGATCAAATCCCCAAACCATCTGCCTGACCAGTTGTCTTCCTTCGAGGAGAATCCAAAAAAGAGCTGCCGCTCGAGTCAACCCTCAGGACCAAGCTCCCAACGCTGCCAGGCCAGTCGATAGTCAACACTTTGGGGTGCGCAACTTGTATTGGACATTCTGAAACGCCTTTTCTACAAATAGTCAAAATCCATGTTTTACATAAATAACCGATGACTTTCCCGAAAGCAGCCAATAGCCTCTCTGTTGGTTTGGTCAGCGTTCAACCCAGCGGATACCCCTGAACACATCGGAGCCAGCCGAAAGAGCCCAGGGATGCCACCAAAGGCCTTTGACAAGTTCCACCTTGTGTCTTCTGGGTGTCCTTTTTTGAGGGTCAGGATTTTTGATTGGCGGTCGGAAGGAAAGCCAACACGGAAAAAGCCACGGGTCGGAAGGGCTTCGGGAAATCCAAGCGAAACATCTCTCTTGAGTGGCGAAAGGTCCAAACGCTTTGTTGGCCAAAGTCGTCGAGACCCCAAAAAGGACATGCAAGCCCCGGAACTCGTTGCTTGCGACACAAAAAGGGTGCAAACCCTCACCTCCAAAGTGACGCACAAAACGCCCTGGACCTCCTGAAAGCGCAAAGGAATCCTTTCGTGCGACTACCATGTGGTCCCCTCAGCTCCAAAAGTGAAGGTGTAAAGCCCAGGAACTCAGACTCAGGGCACAGCGACCCGTCCCAAGAGACATCTCCTCCCCGGCGCCCAAATGAAAAAACTGTTTTCGGTGCTTGGTGCAACAAATCCAGCCCGAGCGGTGTGGACAGCTTCCATTTGCGTTTTCCCCCCCTGGAAAAAAAAAGAAAGATAGATTCCCTTTAAAACCAACAGGGCAAAATAAAAACATATTCTTAAGCGAATGGAAGACAGATAGCCGTTGTCCCACCGCAAAGTGAGACTTCAATCACTTTCGAGGGGAACTCCCCTGTCTCGGCTGTACCGGCTGAGCACTTTTCAGGTTAGATTGCCTTCTCAGAAAGTGCCGCAAACTTTGTCGTGTGTCATGGGGCGCTTGAACTATCAAGTCATGACTGGGCTGTTCCCAGATCCCTGCTCAAATTCTAACGTTCAGTTGAAGTGGAAACGAAACAACTCAAAACCTACGGAACCGGACGATGCGCTGGGAACCCAAGACAAGAGAATGACGTGCAAATTTTGTTGGGCCCCTTAACCCAGTCGAAGCCCAACCAGTCCGGCCCCTTAACCTTGGTCGCTGTTGACCCCTCTGCAAAAAGTTGAACTTGTTGTGGGCTCAATGGAAAACCCTCGATTTCCATTAAATTGTTAAAGTCTAAAGATCCCACCCAACAGCAATCAAGTACGTTTCCTTTTTCAATGCTTGTTCTTGTGCTTGCGCGTTTGCAGGGAACCCCAAAGGGGTTTTCGCCTTTAACCCCGCGCGCTGCCCCCCGGCGCTGCCTTGTCGCCCAGCTTGAACTCGGCGCTTGCAAAGCTCCAAGGCCAGGAGGCGCCGGCTTCCAGAAGGCACCTCGCGAGCGGATGGACCACTCGTGTGTCTGCAATTCCTTTGGTCCACATCCCTCACCATGGTGACTCAGTGAAATTTATGGGGTGCACAGGGTTAGCTGAGGTCCAACAAACACTTCCAATTTGCGTTTTCGCCCGGAAAAAATGAAACATATGTCCAGTAGTGAAATCGATTCCTTTCAAAATAAGGGGAAATAAAACAACAAAAGTATATTCTTAAACAAATGGAAGCTGCCATTGCTTGAAAAGGCGCCCAAACTGAACAAAATAGGGGAAAACCTGAACAAGGGGGGTCTCTTCTCCCTCCCTCTCTCCCTCTCTCTCTCGCTCCCTCTCTCTCTCTCTCTATCTCTCTCTCTCTCTCTCGCGCTCGCTCTCTCTCTCTCTCCAGAAAGTGGAGGCCCAGCAAAAGGGTGGGCTTTTTGCACTCAAGCCCCATTGAAGCCCCAACGACGCCCACGCCAGCCCCTGGAAACGTGCAACTACTAAGCTTTATACGCTGTCCTTGGGTTCCCCTTGGGTAAATAACGGTTGCTCAACAGGTTCCTGGAGTATCCCGGTGTGAAGGCTCCCGGATTTCAGCCTCACAGGTTTCAGCTTCAGCGGGCCTAAGCCGGAAACCCCCCCCCCAAAAAAAAAAACAGCCAAAAGGACACACCCACATTGGTGTCTGTGCTTTTTTGGGGGGGACACCCAAAATGATGGGCTTGCTTTTGGTTTCCCGTTAAACCAACCCCAAAGAGGGTTCCATCCACAAAAAGGCACGCCCAAGTGTCGCGAAAAGGTTCATGTTTGATGCAGAAGCTGCCCGGTTCATTCAGTCGGCTTCCCAGCCATTTCTGATATAGCCGATTTCATGATGAAGAACACACACACACACATGCTGGGGTCAACCATCTTTTTCAGAGCCCAGCCAAGGCAACTCGCAGTTCCGTGACTTCGTTGCGCACCAACTCGCGGTCTTGTTGGAAAAGGGTGTGATTTTTCATGGGCTTGGATTCCATGGGGGGGAAGTAATTGGGCCCTGTAGCTTCTAGTGCTGCTCCTCCATATCGAATCGTCGGGGTAGACATGTGTTGCAAGGCAAACCAAAGGGAACTGCAATGTTCTACACTTGGGTTTCTTTCGAATCCAGCGTATGAAATTAGAACGCCAAGCTCGACTCTGTGAGAGCATCAGCGGACGCCTGGTTCTTCAAACCTTCCACTTCCTCTCTTATGCGAAGAGCATGCATCTCTGGCTCTGCATCAAACAAGCGCTTCATGCTGATGTCATCAACAATTCGAGCCTGATGGAAGTGACATGTGGCCTGATTCATCACCAGAGGCAAATGTCAGGAAGCCTTAAAAAAGGACGAAGAGACCGCCCAGGGCTCCCTTCAGAAAATGGAGGCGGTGGGGTGGTGTTCGGGCCGCGGCGGCCGGCGGGGGATGCGATCTGAGCAACTGGACCAATGAGAAACCTTGGAGCCTGGTCTCATCTTTCATCGTCCAGGAAAGGGAGGGGCCTCCAACTTTGGGAATGCACCCATGGTGCGGAGCTGTGACATTTGTGCAGCACCTATC
The DNA here is from genome assembly GCA_963377175.1 of Effrenium voratum. Taxonomy (NCBI): domain Eukaryota; class Dinophyceae; order Suessiales; family Symbiodiniaceae; genus Effrenium; species Effrenium voratum. The sequence goes on from CAUJNA010001779.1 coordinate 1,977,885, forward strand.
CGGAAGCACTATTTTGCAACCTCCTTCATTGAGTGTTTGTTTTTAGGGTTCTTGGCTCACAACATCGCCAACTACAAGAACAAGAGCCGCCTATGATCATAGGTGGGAAATAGATGGGTTTCCCTGGTAGGTGATTCAAGCACCAAGTAAACCAAGAATCGCCATCTATTTTTCTACCAAAACAACCACAAAGGACACCTATGCCCATGATATGCTGAACTGCTGGGCTCCGCTCGGCTCTGACAGTCTGACAATCTGAGCACGGCACTTGGTGACCTGCCACTGCCTCCGTTGCGCTGCTAGCTCGATCAAGGGCCAGCCCTCCACCTCCATGTTCACGTCCGCCCCGCCTGGATCAGAGAGACTGATGACTGAAAGCCTGTTGAACCTGGCCACTGATGACTCTGATGATTACTGATGCTCTGACCACTAGATGGATCAAGCGACAAAACATAGCTCACCAGTTAAGGGCGCTTCGGTTTGAGAAGCAAGAAGCAAGATCCGCCCCCTTCAACGCCACTCTGGATGCTAGCAGAAGCAGAAATTGGTCGGCAGCTCCCACAAGCAGTTCGGGCTATGGAGCTGGCCAACGTGCTGCACATACCGCAGGTGACTAGAAGGTAGGAATGGAAGCTCCGACGAAGTTGTTTTTTCTTTTTGGTGAGAAAAGTGGTTGAACTGGGTTGCTCCAAGCCGCCCCCCAAACGAGCTAAGTGTCGTTATACCTTTTCTTGCAAAGACAAACAAGGGGCCTTTCGTTGGAAAGGCTGGGGTTCGCGGGGTTCCCTTTGGGAAGATGTGGAGCTGTACGACTTTCTAGTGGTCTCCCTTTGGGAAACCAAAACGAAACGACCAGATTGTTTGTTTTTTTCCCCAACAGCTGAAAGCTTTGGGGTCTCAGCCCAGATAGGCTCCGGGGTGGTCCGGGGCGGCCCTGAGGTAAGGTTCCACGAGGGTTCCACCAGGTTCTGCGAGGCCTGTGGGGTCCGGGTGGTTTGAGGTAAGGTTCCATGAGGGTTCTACCAGGGTTCCACCAAATTCCCGCGGTGGCTTGCAACTTGAGCTTCGTACGCTAAACCCAGTGCTTCCACTTACCACCACAGGCAACCAGGTGAAATTACTCATGAAAAACAACTAGAGGTAGAAATATGAAAGGCCCGGAAGCACCGGTTGAAGCTTTTTGGCTTTGCTTGGCAACGAATTGGTTCAGAAGCCCCTCCTCCGCCCGCCCCTCCATCTCTGTCGCGTGCCTTCCACTAAAGCTCGGACAGTCTCCTGCGCCAACCCAAAGGCTTGACCAGGAGGGCCAGGACGGAATGTGCATGAACTGCGCCCAACTCACGATCATTGCCACTAGGTCCTCCAGATTTGAGAGGTTAGAACAAGGGTACCGTTTCTTTTGTCTGTAGTCTATTTTAGTAGGGGAACCCTCCCCCCCAAAAAAGGGGAGAGAAGTGCACTACTGGGGACCTAGGCGATCATCCAACCCAAACGGTGACCCATTGGACGTATGGCTCATGGAAGTTCCACGAAAATTCAAGGGCCCAGAGTCACTCAGTCCCCACATTTCGCCTCCAGCTGTCAAAAGGAAACTCCAAAAGAAGCATAGGGAGCCTTGTCACCCCTCTCCCCCCATCTTTTAGGCGAGACACGGCGACTGGTTTCCTGTTGGTTCCCTTAACCGGTGCCCAACTCTGGGGTAGTGGCTGTCTGCTTTTCAGGCTGCCCCTTTTTTGAAGGGTTTTAAACGGAAACCAACAGAAAACTCACTCATTTTGGGGTCCCCCCAGAAAAGATACTCAAGCGCAACAACAAAAGACTGAGAAGACCCCAAGCAATGCAAGAAGCGCTTCGCCATGGTCATAGTTCCTTCAAGTAACGACCGGCCATCTCCAAGTCAAGGAACCGGTGGTAAATGTGTCCAACTAGGGGGATCCCCCCCAAACCTTCAAAGCAATCTGAAGGCGTAGCCTCAAAACACACCCAAGCAAAGGATTCTTTTGACGGTGGCACATGGACTTGAATAAGGGGGTTTGCGGACATGCAGTTTATGTCTAACCATCTTTGGGTGTTTCCCCGTTTTCCCATATGGGTGTGTCATTTGTTGAGGGTACCGCTTTTTGGTAGGGTTTTAAAGGAAAACCAAATTGACAAACCATCAATTTGGGGGGGTCCCTTTTCAGACACACCAATATCGCATTTTGACCACATCCCTAGGTAACAAGAGACCCTCTGGGCAAGACTTTTCAGATGCTTCATACTTCGTCTGCCCCCAAATATATATATATATATATGTATGTCTGTAACTATAGGAGACCCACGAACAAGTGGTTTTCCGTCTTCCCGTTCAAAGCAACCAGAAGAGGGTACCAACTCAAAAAAGACACCATGTTTGACACTTTGTGGGTGCGTGTTCATATCCAAAAAAACCAAAGGTGAAGCCACCCTGCTTAGGGTCCCCTTTGCTTGGTTCCCCCATTTTGAGAGAAACCCGTCCATCATTCTGGAAAAGCCCGCCAATAACTGGGATGCTGACCCCCCGAACGGGCAACCGGTTTGGGCTTTTGAAGGTTTGCCCGTTCCCTGGCAAAAAATGACGCCTCCTGGGTGTCATCTTGGAGTCCCCCAGCAACTCAGCTATCCTTTAATTGTTTCCCTGGTAAATAGTTTACAAACCCAATTTCCAAAACAGTGGAACCCATCTATTTCTACCCAAGCACACCGATCAAAAGGACACCTACCCCTTACTCCAAATACCATCTTTTTGCAGGGTATCATGTCAACCCTCTTCTAAAAAGGAGGTATTTACCATGGAAAGCCAGGATTTCCCAAAAATACCCTGAAAAAAGCGGGTATGTGAGTAGGGGGTATGCCAAAAATGCACGCCGCGTTTGCTTTCTCCGAGTGCCCCGGCCATGTTGCTGAGCTCATGGAGCTGTGCGCAGGCGGCGAACAAGGGCGGCAGCCCCCGCGCGTCCCCGAGGTTGGGGTCGGCGCCCAGCTCGCGGACCAGGCGCGTCACGCCTGCCGAAGCTGCCACTCTTGCGCTAGGGAATGACCTTCCGGGCCACTTGCCATTTTTGGGCTTGTTGGTTGGTTGCCCCAAAAGCTTTTGGCCTGTTTGGCTGGTTGGTTGGTTGCCCCCTTTTTGGTCGAGTGGTTCTAAAGACATTTTTTGGGAGGGCACCCCTTTTCTCGCTGGTGCGATGGCTATGGCCGGGCCCGGGCTTCGGGAATGAGATTTTGGGGATTCCCTCAAAGGAAGCCAGGGATGGTCTACAGGGGTCATGGCCTCGCAAGAGCTGTGGCAAGAGCTGTGGCTTCTACTGAACGCGAATCTGAAGCAAAGAAGAGTATGTGAATGTGGTCTCTCTTTTTGGGGTTTTGTTTTCCCCGTTTGGTGGCTTCTAAAGGGAAATGTTTCAAGAAGCCGTTGCCATGTGTGCGCTTCCCCCCATTTTTCAGGTACCGAAGCTTTGGTGGTTTGCATTGGAACCGGGGTAGTTGGAACGGGTCAAACTGGTTCTAAAATAGAAAACGCTGTTTCACCGGGCTCCAAACCGCCCCTTGGACGGGAACCCCGAAAGCACTGGGACCTTTTGGAAAATAGACCGATTCGCAACTGACAAATGGACGGCGCATAAAACCCATCGAAACCAGTGGAATATTTGTTCTACCCAAACCAACCTAAAATCAGGCTTGCTTTCGCTGAATTTTGAGAAATCGTTTACAAAAAAACCGTCTGAACCAGTGGAACCCATCCATTTCTTCCCAAACTCACCGGTCAAAAGGACGCCTTTTTGACGTCAGGCGTGATGGATCCATCAGCCATCCCAACCACCGCGCGCCTGCGTGGAGGCCCCAGAAAACCATCTGGTGCAGCGGGGTTCCACTGTCCACCCCGCAGACCTGCTTGTTCACCTGTCCGGCTGGAAAATTTTAAGTGGATCCATTTGGGTGTGGCTTCTTGCTTTTTGGGGGAACCCCTGTTTGGGTGGTTTTAAAGAGAAGCCAAGAGGGAAAACAGAATTTGATTGTGTCTACTTTTATGTTATTCTATTCTAAATTTTGGGGGGGGCTAGCCCCCATTTTGGTAAAAACAAACCAACAGGACACCGTTGCCATTGTAGGGGACTCTGACTCTTATTCTGGGAAACACCCAAATTTAGCTGTATGGTTCGTAACCAAGGGGACCAGCCTTTAAAAACTAAAAGGGGATTGCCGGTCACCTACTTGGGGGGAAAGTGGGATAGTGGGACAATTCGGTCATAAACCCCTCTAAACTCCAACCAACATCAAGGACTTAGCGGTTCCTTCCCTTCAAAACCTTCAGCATCTTCTGGGATATGGCAATCCAACTCCTGAGCATCTACATGCTCGCGTATGGCAACCTCCGGAGCCGGAAACCGTCGAGTTGAGTTTGGGTGGCTCATGGACCCAAGCCCTGACATCCTGAAAGTGGCGCAGAGTCCAAACTCTTGACTTCCGAAAATTGCTTTCTTCCCGAAAGAGACGAAAGTCCGAAACGGAGAACTCAGGGAGGACCTTGCGACGAATTGCTGGTGTAAGTTTTGAAGGGGCGTCTTTTTCAGTCGATTCATTTGAGGGGAAGTGTTGGAGTATGGGGCTGGGACTGTTGACTTGTAGGTGGTTTTGCGAGGACCCCCGGCCCAATCACTGCCTTTTCTATTTTCGCCCCCTCAAAAGAAACAAGTATGATAGATTCCTTGTAAAACCAAGAAGGGAAAATGAAGAACTTGTTCTTAAGCAAATGGACGATTACAGGCAGGTTCCCGGGCAACGACGAGTGGAACCCCACAAAATGCCTGGGATGTCCTTTTGGTCCCCCCCCCCAAAAAAAAAACGGATCGAAACGGGGTTCCCCAAAAGACGCGCCCAATCAATACCATGGCGGTCCGGGGACTGCAGGTGAAAGGAGCCTCTCTGAGTTCCACGAGTCCGACACCGGGCATTTCGATTGACTTCCGTTTGATTAAGGCCCAAGAAAAAAAATAAGTCCAGTAATTAGTCATGAATTTCTTTTAAACCCAAACAAGGGAAAATAAAACATATTCTTAAGCACATGGAGGCTGATGGTTTTCGTATCCCAAATGCAAACAGAAGGAACCTGCACAGGAGCCGGTTCCTGGAAGATAATTTTCCTTTTTAAGAGGCCTGTGCAGGTTCTTGCGTGTTTTTGGGCTAGTTCGGAAAGAAAAGGAAAAAAAGGATTCCGGACCTGGAATTTTCACTTGGCCAAGAGAACACACCCGGGCACTGAAGGCCTGGCCAAATGACCGCAGGGTAACATGGCAACTGTTCCCATGGAAAGTGAGGTCGACCCTTTGATCAGCCAAGATGCTGTAAAGAACGGCTCCCCTTTGAGATGTTTTTAATTCATCCCGAAATGCGTTTTTTTTACTGTTACAACAGACTCACGTGGGCTTCTCTAAATTATGTGTCTTCACCTCCATTTGCTTGAGTCCCCCGGAACAAATACCAAAAAAAATCCAGCAGGGGAAAATGAGCGCATCTTCTTGAGCCACGGGAAGTTCTGGCAGCCGCCTTTGGGCGACTTTTGGGCGAGTGAGAGATGTGCTTCCCAGGGCCGGCACCGATCCACCCATCTTCACCAGCTGGGTGAGGGTCTCAAAGTCGAAGTAGTCGCTGGCGGCCTGGAAGGATGAGAAAAAAATCGTGAGTCGTTGATCTGGGTGTGTCTGTTTTGGGGGGACCCTGGAAAATTGTGTTGCGATTTTGGAGAAAAAAAGAGTAAGTACCCAGAAAAAGTGGGGCTTTATTTGTTGGTGTCCAGTTGGTGACACAAAAAATGGGTACCCTCCAAAAAAGGACACGCCCATTTGCGAATCAAGTGAAACTCCAAAGGTGGGACACATCATAAATCCAAGTCTAAACTCTAAGCTCAGCTTTCCAGTCCTCCCAACTAATTGGTTGGCGGGCTGCTGAAATTGCCCAAAGGTCACTTCACAAACCATTTGATCGTCGGGGGCATCCTAGGGCCTCGTACTTTTTCTTGGTAGGACATCCCATTCGCGAAGAAATAAACAAAAACTCGAGGGGTACCTTCCATGTCCATTCTTTCCAGGGATCCGTCTTTTCAGGAAATCATCAAAACGCAGGGGAAGCAGACTGATGGTTGTTTGAAAAGACTGCTGGTTGAAACGAATGGACAAGGAATCAACCCCTAAAAAAATACACGCGTGTCACACAGACACACACACACACAAACACACACACACACACACAAACACAAACACACACACACACACACACACACACACACACACACACACACACACACACACACACACACACACACACACACACACACACACACACTTCTCCACGTGAAGGTAGCACTCCCACATGGCGACTTCTGATTGCGGAACCCCTAAAAAGTGCTGGTGGACATTCATCCCCAATGTCGACCAAAGGGTTCCCAAGAGAGTGGTCGTAATCCCAGAACCATGGTAAAGAATTAAGAGGGCGGCCGCAACTATTTCTGGCTGGGACTGCCCCTTGGTAACCTTCATCTACCCGGGTTTTGATTGTGGCCCAAGCAGAAGTCATACCCGCATAGATTTCTGCTGTCTGGGCAAACACCAATCCCATGCATTGGCTTGGTTGATTTGACAAATATTCCTCCGACAATGGGTCACCTCGTAGTCCGACGTTGACACTGGTTGGAACGACGGCACATCTATTTGAAGCGGAAGTGTTTGTAGCCATGAGCAAAAAGCGGCAATGTTGACCCCGGATGAATAAATCCGGCGGATAAATAGGGTGTCTGTGTGTGTGTGTGTCTGTGTGTGTGTGTGGGTGTGTTTCCTCCAAAAGTGGTGGGTTTCCTCAAAATTACTAACACCCACCCGCTCAAAAAATCAACATGTCTTGTCAAACCCTGGGTCAAAACTGGGGTGCTCTTTCCCCCGAGTAAAAGGTCGCTAGATTTTTGGTATGATGGGAAGCCGTTTGGGTCTTTCTTTGAGGGTACCCTCTCTTTGTGGTTTTAAAGAGAAACCAAGAGGCAACCAATCATTGTTGGGGGGTCCCTGTACAAGAAGACGACGACACCTATTTGTGTACGAGTCATGCCATGCGATCGATGCTATGAGGCGTCCGGTTTGAGCCTGGCAAACGGCATGGTTCAGGTCGTTCTTGTGCTGCTTCAGGAACATGTAAGCCTTGTTGCGCTGCGTAATCTCCTGACGAGACGACTCGGGGATTCGTTGATTTCGAATTCGAGTCGAATCGGCCATTTCAGAGTATTCAAGTCAATGGGGGTAGGCTGCGGTCACCCCGGAGCAACCTTTCTTGGTACATGGGGTCTTCTCTTTTTAGGGGTCCCCTTGGGGTGGGTTTAAAACAGAAACCAACCGACACCCCAACCACAAGTTTGGTTGCCTTAGAAACCGGCAGCAGAGTTGGGAGAATCTTTGAATCCTCATGGCTTGGCTTGGGTCTGCTTGTGACAACTTTGGCCCAACCCTCATCGTTTTCCAAAGAGTTAGGAGGTTCCTTCGGTCGAAACAAGAATCCGATCCTACCAAAACTCGGTTTTAGAGAACCCCAACGCTTCAGCAATTCAAGTCACGGTCCCAGAAAACACATTTTGAGGAACCGCACATATCATCATTCGTTTTCGCGCCCGTGTCTATGAGGCTCGAAATTACACCCGGGCAAACCTTGAGGCTTCGGGTGTGAGAGGCTTCCGAACCGGATGGCCGAGGATGGCAAGGATGGCCATGGCCGGATGATCCGTCTGCATTTATCTCGGGGTTGATTCAAACCATTCTTTTCAACCATCGTTCTTGCCAAAAACCGACCCGTTTTCCCTCGGTTTCCGGAGGTTTTCTAGAAAGAAGGATCCCTGGAAAGAATGGAAATGGAAGATACCCCTAGAATTTAGCAAGTTTCGGCTTTGTTGAAGATGACGTAACCGTTGACAAATGCATGAAAGGGCTTGCGGTTTGAGCCCCAAGACACTATCAGTATATCCTCAAAGAAAGATATTGGCTGTGCCAATTTTTACGAGGGAAACGTGCCTGTTTTACCACAGTAAAAACCTGATTTCCCGCAACATATGGACCTCTAAATCACGGGGGCTTGCATTTCGACACCGCATTTCCCTCGCTTCCGCTTGCAGTGAAGCGCCTCGGGCATCTAGATAGCTTGTCATCCCCAGCCCAAACTTCCGTTTGCGCTTTCACCCTGGAAAGAATGATCCATTCCTTTCAAAACCATCAAGAACAAGGGAAAGTAAAACATGTTCAGTTTTATCAATAACTGCCATTTACATTTTCGCCGGACACCACGCAAAAAAAACCCTCGCAGAGTGTTGCTTCCAGCGACGGCAATGGGTTCTGAGCTGGCTCGTGGAGGGTTTCAGACGCCGGGAGGGTTCTTGAGCTGGGGATTCCCTTTGCTTCCAGGTGCTAAAGCTAGGTCCCCCAGCAAGGTGCCCTTCTCTCCCCTTTTTCGGTTGGGAGGGTTCCCCTACTAAATAGACTACAGAAAAAAGGGAACCCTTATTCTAACCTCTCTACTGGAGGACCTAGACATGTTTTACTTCGCCTGTTGGTTTTGAAGGGAATCGATTTCACTACTGGACATACTTGTTTTTCCCCCAGGGGGGCGAACATGCAAGTGGCAGTTATTGCTAAAAACGATCATGTGTTGTTTTTCCTTGTTGGTTTTCAACCACCCAAAAAGAAAACCCATTCAACTAGAACCCCAAAGGTTCTATGAAGCGCTTCTGAGCCTGCTGTTTCCCTATGGGTCTTTGGCTGCTCATCTCCCATAAACTCATGGAAATCAAACACTGGCTCCTCAGCCACTGATTAGATAGGAGGGAACCCAATGGGCCCCATCAACCAACCGCGTTGGTGATTGGCTCTAGAATAGGGGTTTCATACCAAGGGATCGTTATTGGAGGGATCATACATTCTCATACATTCACCCTACAAGCTGGGAGGTTCACTCCTCCCAAGCTACAAGTCACATGGTTGAAGTGCGATACGTCGTAAATACCGCCGTCCAAATTGTCGGAACGTTGAAGTGATCAACTGTCACATGGCTGCGGCACCTTGGCAACTGGAGCCAAAAACCAAAACCTCCGTAACCCTAGCTCTTGAATTTGGACCAACACCATGTCCCGTCCTACCAGCCCCACCATTCCACTGGGCGAATGGGGGAATGGGGGATGGAGGGACCAGGGGCCGTCGGGGACCATGCGCCACCGCCCCATGGCTCTTGGCCCCAAGTTCTGTGTAAGGTGGAACATAAAATGAGCAACCCTTCCTATGGCCTTGCAACAAACTGAGTGTGTGTCTTGCTCAAGCCCCCAACCAAAAAAAAAAAAGAACCCCGAAAACCTGAAACCCTCAAAACCCGCAAAACCTAAAACACAACAACAGTGAAGAAAACATGAACGCCCCTGGCCGCGTTTCAGAAGTGTCCTCCTTCTGAACCTCCGCCTCCTTTTGCTGTTCCTGCCGATTGCGACTTTAGGGACGCGAGCGGGAAATTGTGTTTTGTCTCTTTGGTTGTTGACGGTACCCTTTTTGGGCTTGTCTGTACTTTTGAGGGAACTGCCCCCCCCCCCCCCCAAAACCCCAAAAGAGAAAGAAAGGGTGGTGTCAAGGTGTCCCCTTGGCTCCCTCTACCAGCAGACATTACATTGAGGGCACGCGAAAAACAAAAAGAAGACACCCCTTCATGAACCGTGCCTGCAAGCCTCACGTCCAGCCCAAGAGGTGATATCTGACCCCCTTTAAATACATGGGGGGAGGGGGGGGTTGATCAAAAGATCATGTATATCGGGTGACCATTAGGGACACCATCAAAAAGGTATCCGTGCTCATGTTCGGGGCCAAGCAAATGATTCGGGTATAGTCCAGCACCCCCCAACCGCTTTTTCAACCGCGGCCAAGATCCCCTTCTGAGCTGTCAAGAAAGCTGTGGGGGATATGGACCTGGGTGCTGGGTGGAGGGTTTGAGCTTTGGGGGCAGGGTCAGCAGCTCCCTTGTTGAAACCATCAGAGTCTGCTTTTGGTGTCTTGCGGGTTGAATCGGATCTGACACTTCTTGCCCCCCTGGGTCCGGGCAAGAGTTGCATCTTGAAAACTGCCCCACTGGTGGTTCAAAGTGGTTCATTTTGCCCAAGCCCTTAGATGAAAGTGGCATCCTCAAGATTACCGTCTAACCCGATATCTTAATACTTCTTTTCCACAAGTACCCTCTACTTGCTGGCTCCAGGGGCTTTTTGTTCCCCCTTAAAAGCAATTTGGAGGTTTCCCCTCGTTCACTGTGGCACTTCAAGGCAGCAACCGCTTCACCAAAACGATGGGCTCCTTCAATAGCTCTGACTCCCTTTCGCTGATGTCATCCGTGGAGATGGCAAATCCTCGGCTCTTGCGCGTCAGCAAAGCGAAGCTGCTCCGCTTTCTCTTGAGCGCTGTTCGGGGGACATGGAATTCCAACTCAACTCGAACAGTCGAAGTCTGAGTGGCTGGGAACCAAGGGAGTTGGAAAGGCCATTTGGGTGTGGCTTTTTTAAGGGAATCCCCCCAAAATGGTGGTTGTTCTTTTGGTCTTCCTTTAAACCAACCCCAAAAAGGGTACCCTCAAAAAAAGACAGACCCAAAAAGAAGGGGCGATTCGGAACCAACAACCAGCCAGGAGAGGGAGCTTCGAAAGCTTTGCCGGCTGAGTGAGGGATTCATTCCTCCTGGTCCTCTTAACTATCATTGTTTCAATTGCTTGAATGGTCGGGCTGCCATGTTTACCCTGAAGGGCCACTTCCAAACTCCCGCACCAAAACCCAGACTCACTGAGATCCCGAAGTGTTTCTGCCAGAACGGGTAATGTTGACCCAGAATTCAATGGGGGTGTCCCCGGGTTTAGGGGGGGAATCAGACCACTTTTGGAGGGGAACACCCTCCTGTTAATAAACTGGGGTTGATTGATATGGGGTCAACATTATGCGCCAAGATAGGGAGACTCCCAAAATGGTGGCAGTCCTGTTGGTTCCTTGTAAATCAAGCTGAAAAGGGGCGTCCCTACAACAAGACAACCCCAAAATATATGTGAAGGTCATGTATATTCAACCCCAGGAATGCAAATGGTTCAAAGGCTGGCAAGCCCGTTCATCACCCCAGCCGGAAGCCATGCGGCGCCCATCATCAGTGTCGAAGAGGTTGATCTTCACCACCTCAGCACCGGGCATCCGAAAAAAACGTGAGAGCTGCCCCCGGTGATTCCGGTTCCCTGCATAGGTGTCCTTTTAAGGCAAATAGATGGCCCTAGATGCTTAAACCGCCAGGTAAACCAGGAATCGCCATCTATTTTTCGACCAAAACAACCAAAAAGGACACTTATGTTTCCTTGGTTTAGGTAACCCAAACCTTTCCACCCTTCCAAAAAGGCAGTAGGAGAAGCATGCTGGTGGTCTGAGTGGGTTGCCTGGTATCCACTGGGTCGACAGATTTCGTTGCACTGGCTCCAAACCCTGCCTCCATCAGAAGCCCCGATGGGACCCTGAAGGGTATCACTAGAGTAGCTTGGTTGACGTTGGAAGGGGAGCAAACAAAAACTTGTTTAGCAGCTAAGTGGGAATTTCCCACTAAACCACAATAAGCAAAAGGTAAAATGTTTCCCAACAACAACCATGGTAGGTATTCAGGTGACTTTTACTTCCAAGTGTTTCTACCTAGACGATGGTAAGTGGAAGCAGGCGGTACCATGGCCTACCCAACCCAATGTCCAGAACTACGAGGGCTTCTTGACTTCCAGAAAGCCCGAAGCCTTTTGACCGGGGGGGTGCACTGAAAAATCCGCCCTCTGTCCTCTGTCTTGAGTTTTGCACCTGTACAGGGCACATGTCTTTGAGGGAGCAGGGTTCCCTAAGTTTCCAACCTGAAAGCATCAAGGAAAACTCCGGTCTTTAAAACCCAAGAAATGGACATGGGACCCCCAAAAGAGTCAAAGGAACCTGGTGGCGAAACCTAGGGTCCAAGGCGGTCTGCGGCGCTCAAAAACCGAAGGGCTTCGGTACCCTCGGGCCGCAAGCTACGGATTTCCGCAAGGGTTCAGCGCCGAGAAACCTAGGTCCACGTAGTCCACGGTACCCAGAACCGATCGAATTCAGGAAACAACTTGAAGCGTTTCATGTTGACCCCAAGTAGAACCCTTGACTTTAGGGTTCAGAAAGCAGTTTCAAGGGGCCCGCCTTTGAACTGGATGGGCTGCTGTTCTCATGGCTTATGGGCCCTTGCCTGTTGGGAACATGTCAACACAAAAGCTGCAGCCTGACGCCCCACTTAAAAAACTTGGCAACCATTTGTTTCGGGAAGGCCCACTTGGCCCCACCCCCTGCGTTTACAAAAGGGTGACACTGAATTGATCGGATCCAATATAAAATTCGCTCGGTGTTCCTGTGGTTTCCCAAGCCGGGCTTTTTTGAGGGAACCCTCCTTTGGCAGGTGTTTTTAAAGGGACACCAAAAGGAAAGCCATCATTTTGGGGGCTGCCCTAAACACAAACACACCCATGTTTGGAGCCTTTGACATCACCTTTCTTTTACACTGCCGGGACCCGGAAAATCGACCCCTGCTTTACCGTAATCGGCCGGGTCTTGGGAGGGAGAAATCGGAAAAAATCCGACCCTCCCCTTCCCCACACTCCATCCCAGTGGACCCCAGTTCCCAGTATTGGTAACCCGTCGATCCCCTCTCCTTTTGGGTTTCAACCGTTGGTTTCCTTGGTTACCCAACAAATAGATAGATCTATATAGGGACACGGCATCACTGGTCATGATTGCCGCCTTTTTTGCTGGTCGTTTCGGCAGAAAGCCCAAGGGGGGCCCTTTGCACACTCGTGCCCAACCTTGCGAAGCGCACTCCAAATTGAGCGCTTTGGGGTTTGGTCTCAAAAGAGTTTGGCGATCAGCACAAGTGCCGTAATAACCATCAACACAAAGCATCACAACAAAGATACGATAATGAAAACAACAACGATGATCATTTCAATACTTATAATAATCACAACAATACGAATTGCAAAATGGAACCCCAAGTGAAAGGCCTTCAACTAGGTCCTCCAGGAGGTTAGACTAAGGGTACCATTTTTCTGTAGTCTATCTTAGTAGGGAACCCCCCCAAAAAAGGGTGAGAAAGGACACCTAGCTGGGGGACCTATAATTTTCTGTACCAAACGGGTTTTCAGATGTCGAGCGCAAAACTGACCGGAACTTCAGGATCACCGATAGAGTCATCCAACAGCTGTAGCACCGTTGTCAAAGGTCACATCAATCATTGGACAGCAGTTGGGGCGTCCTGGTATATGTATTTTGATACGCAGGTGTTTATGTATATATATATATATATGTATGTATGTATGTATGTATGCATGCATGCATGCATGCATGCATGCATGCATGCATGTATGTATGTATGTATGTGTGTATGTGTGTCTGTATGTATGTGTCTGTCTGTCTGTCTGTCTGTCTGTCTGTCTGTCTGTCTGTCTGTCTGTCTGTCTGTCTGTCTGTCTGTCTCTGTCTCTGTCTGTCTGTCTGTCTGTCTGTCTGTCTGTCTGTCTGTCTGTCTGTCTGTCTGTCTGTCTGTCTGTCTGTCTGTCTGTCTGTCTGTCTGTCTGTCTGTCTGTCTGTCTGTCTGTCTGTCTGTCTGTCTGTCTGTCTGTCTGTCTGTCTGTCTGTCTGTCTGTCTGTCTGTCTGTCTGTCTGTCTGTCTGTCTGTCTGTCTGTCTGTCTGTCTGTCTGTCTGTCTGTCTGTCTGTCTGTCTGTCTGTCTGTCTGTCTGTCTGTCTGTCTGTCTGTCTGTCTGTCTGTCTGTCTGTCTGTCTGTCTGTCTGTCTGTCTGTCTGTCTGTCTCTGTCTGTCTGTCTGTATGTATGCATGCATGCATGCATGCATGTATGTATGTGTATATATGTGAGTGCGTGTACGCGTGTGCATTTGTACGTATAAGCAGATGTGTGTATATATATATATATATATATATATATATATATGCCCCAGCTCTTAAAACAACGATATTGAAGCTTTGGTGGCAAACATGGCCTTTTTCGTCCCCATGATAAACCCGGCACGGATGTTGGCATCCCGCTCGGCCCAGCGACGGGTGTGGTGTTGGAAGTGTTGCTCTTGTTGCTCGCGTTCGCGTCCGAGACAGCGACGTCGCCCTGCAAAGAATCAACAGATCGCCGGGGGGAAAGGAACAAGCCAGGTTTCGAAGGTTTCCTCCTGCTCACTTGGGGCCTGCTCATAGGTGTCCTTGTAGGGGAAATAGATGGCCCTGGTAGATGGTTAAACCACCAGGTAAACCAAGGCCATCTATTTTTCTACCAAGACAACCAAAAAGAACACCTAGGGGCCTGCTGTTTCCCCAGCGCCTGAACCCTGTCCGGTCACTTGCACCGATCAGTTGCACAAATTTCTGCCGGGAATGGGCCGATAGCACGCGGGTAGGCAAAGTGCCGTCGCAAAACAATTTTACCGGAACATTGGCAAAAAAAGATGAAAGGACCCCGACCATTGTGTCGGTTGTTGTGTTTTGGTCCCGCCAAAACGAAGGCTCAATGATCAACGCGCATACAGAAACGAAACTCAATCCTTTCCCAAGACCCGTTGGCCTCCAAAAAACAAAGGCACCCAAATTCAAGCCCTGAAGTTGTAGCAATCCTGCGCTGATTTCTTCAAAGAGATTCGCCTGGAAGACCTATTGGGTGGTTTTTTGGTGTTTCAAGTGGCGAAAAAAGTCGTTTCGCAGGGTTCAATGGCAAAGCCATCCTCAATTCTCTCCATGACCCTTTAAAAACGGCTACCCTTTTTGGGGGGCCACCCCATTTTGAAATGGAGACTCCTTGGTTAAAGTTGGAAGTGTTTATGGCTTAGGACCTGGAAGCGCAGGCTTGGTTGGGGAATCAAAAGGAATATTTGCTCTTCGTTTTGGGCATTCTTTGTGTTTTCCTTTTTTTTTCTTCTTGTATTATGATTATTACTACTATTATTATTACTATTATTACAGTGTTTGCATTTTTTGTTTTCGGGGGTCCATCTGCCAGCTGCGCGTTTGCTCCGGGCCCTGGCAAGCACTGAAGGCCACTAGTTCAAAAGAGAGCCCAGCCAAGCCTATTCTTGGAGTTCAAGGGATCCCCGCACTTAGAAACCCTTGTCGCTAGCCTTGTCTCTGTCGCTGGCGAATTTGTGAAGGCATCCAAAAGCAACCACAGGCGAAGGGTGCATGAGCTTCACCGAGAACACATGTCAAACTTCTGGCCAAATCTTTTTTTGGGGTGGGGTCCCTGATAACATCCGGACAAATCACTGCCAAACAGGAAACGAGGGAAGCCACCAGTGAAGAACCTTCATCATGGGTGAGCTCGGGAGAATATAAGGGTCTAAATAATTAGAACAGGGTTGCCGGATACTTTTCGAAAACCAAAATCGGTCATGATTGTAGGAGCATACTCTCACTTGCCTCAAGAACCCAGAAATAAAGGTCTAACCTGTTGGGGCCATGCCTAAATGACCCAAATCAGGGAAGCCAAAGGGTCAACAGGATGGCTTTGATCAAGCCAGTACTAAGATATGTTCATGAGCCGTTCATACCCTCCCACCAGGCATGGGGTTTCCCCAACTGGTCCAAAGAGCCCCCCATTCGTCACCCATCCACCCCCGTCATTCCTTGTGGGCTCCATCTCTACCAAGAACGCCGACAGCCTAGGTAGCGTGCGAACCCACAGCGTGTCTCGTTTCTGCTTGGTTTGGTTCTGGAAGTAGCAGCAAAAAAGAGCCCCCAACTCTGACAACGAGCACCCCCCCTCATACCTGATTTTCCTTGGTCCTACGATTCCGAAAGGAACACGTATGTGGAAGGGCAGGCCACCTCAAAGGGAAGCCAACAGGAAACTCATCATTTGGCAGGTCCCCATGGGCGGTCCGTAGCGCTTTCCCGCCAAATTCTACCTGAAAGTTCGGGGGAACCACGCTGAAATTGCAGAATCATTTCCCTATTTAGTAGGGAATCCAGGGAACCACCCTTCCAAACCCAAAAAAAAGGTGGATCGAAGGGTTACCTTCACTTGCTTGCCCGGTCCACTGGGCAATGATTCTCAACTGGGCTGTCCGTTTTCAGATCCCCTGCTAAAAGTCGACAACTGGTGGGCTAACACCGCCACATTTCATCAACTAAAAACCGCTAAAAACCTAAGTTGACCGGATGTCCTTCGGCCCCAAGGAAAGGAACACTCCAAGCACCAAAGACCCAAGGGCCCTGGCCGCAAGGCGCGAGGCACTGGCTTCGGGGACTTCGTAGGTCCCTTTTTGGAAAAAGAGGAAACCCGCAGCGACAACGGATGAGGCATCAAGCAACGGCTCATTCAAAACGCAGGTCTAAAAGTCAAGGAACCACTTGAGAAGCCTCACTTCGGCACCATTGGGACCAACACACTGTAAAAAAACGCCTGGAGACTGCGGCATCAAACCAAACTTACTAAGCATCAACAACAAACTTGTCGGGCATGGCTGTGGTTGCCACCCACCCACCCACCCGCCCGGCCTCCCACCCACCCACCCACCCGCCCACCCACCCACCCGCCCAGCCTCCCACCCACCCGCCCGCCCAACACAAAATTACCTGCTTTGCAGAGTTCCAGAACATGAGCTGGGATGCCACCAGAATTGGTTTGGTGCTTTTCTCTCTTAGACCCTTTGGTGCTCATCATCTTGGCGGGATTTCATGTCCACCAAGTGGGAGGCGCTTCCCCACCACTCCGGATCGAAGTTTCCCCAGGCATCCAAACCCCAGGCCCTTGTGCTGAAGTTCTATACCACTTTGTCCAGGGGTACCAAGCAAATGGATGGCTTTCCTTTTGGTTCCCCCTCAGAACAACCCAAAAAGGAACCCTGATTTTGAGAAACATCTGGGCACATGACTATAATGTGTAAACAAGAAATCAGGAATTCCCAAGAACGAAACTTTCATCATGGGGTCATGGGGTCGGGAGCGCTTGCTTTGCCCTCGGATCGGTGAGCTCGTGAACACACAAACTCACATACACAAAAAGCACAAACACACAAGCAAACTCACACACACATGCACACAAACACACATACCCACATACCCACAAACACGCAAACACATACACAACCACACACACACACACATACACAGAAACGCACAAACGTGCAAATACACAAACACACAAACGCACACACAAACACAAACATAAACAAAATACGCACAAACAAACAAACAAATAAACACACACACACACACACAAAAAAAAATGCTGAAACACGCAAAAGTACACATACACGCAAACACACACACACACACACACACACACACACACACACACACACACACACACACACATACATACACAGAAACGCACAAACGTGCAAATACACAAACACACAAACGCACACACAAACACAAACAAAATACGCACAAAAAAACAAACAAATAAACACACACACACACAAACATGCTGAAACACGCAAAAGCACACATACACACAAACACACACACACACACACACACAAACTCACATAGACAAACACATACTCACATACACACAAAAACTCACGTACACACACGAACTCACATACACACAAACGCACAAACACACAAACTCACATAGACAAACACATACACAAACACACACACACACACATACACACACAAACACGCAACTACGCAGACAAACTCACACACATGCACACAAACACACAATCCCACAAACGCACAAACACATCCACACACAAACACACATACACACAAACTCAGATACGCACAAACACACATACACACAAACTCACATATATACAAACACAGAAAATACACACACAAACAACATACACACAAACACATAGCTTTGTGTGTGAATATGTTTGCGTGGTTGTGTGTTTTGTGCGTCTTTGTGCATGTGAGTTTGTGTGTGTGTGTTTGTGTATGTGGGTTTGCGTGTGTGAATATGATTGTGTGTTTTGTGTGTCTTTGTGTATGTGTGTTTGTGTATGTGTTTGTGTGTATGTGTGTTTGTGTGTGAATGTGTTTGTGTTTTTGTGCATGTGAGTTTGTGTGTGTTTGTCTGTGTGTCAGTGTTTTTGGTTTGTGCGTTTGTGTGTATATGAGCTTGTGAGTTTGTGTGTGCATGATTGTGTGCACAAACACAAACACGCGCACACACACACACACACACAAACACACAAACAAACAAACAACAAATAAACAAACACATCAATCCAAACCACTTGACAAGGCGAGGTGAGATTTTGCAGGAGAGGTCACTGAACGGGGACTTCTGATGGCCAACCGGTGGTCCACAACTCCAAAACTGTGATAATAAACATCTTTTCATAGTGGTATTTTTCATCCTAAGATTGCCTCGGGAGATTTGCTGTCAATTGGTGGCTCCAGAAGATAGGAACTACTTTTGGTTTCCAAGGCAATCTTCTTTCTTTCATATCGGATATTTGGAGACCTGACATGAAGGAAGAGAGAAAGAGAAAGGACGAGATGAACATAAAGTGATAGAATAAGTAAATATTTACTATCATATGAATATTCCTTCCATCTCTTCCTTCATCTATATTCAACTTTATACATATATATGTATACATAGTGTTCAACTGTGTGTATATATATATATGTATACATAGTGTATTTCTATATATATATATGTATGGGTGTGTGCCTTTTTAAGGTGCGCCGCCTTTCGTAAAGGGTGGAAGTGAGACTTGTGCGAACCATGCCTCCGAACCATACCCCGAACCATACCCCCGAACCATACCCCCGAACCATACCCCGAACCATACCCCGAACCATACCCCGAACCATACCCCGAACCATACCCCCAAAAATATGAAGGGTTTCTCTCATCTGTTTTGCAGTTTGCTTGACTCCATTCACGCTTCGGATGCGCAGCTGGCGCTGGCTCAGAAGGCAGAGCTCTTGGCAGGAAAGCCGGTTGAGCACGAAGGGTTCTGCTGAAAAACATTTCCTTTCGCTGGGCACACAGTCGAAGTACAAAGCTGCTGCGTCAAAGCCGGGAAGAGCTGCTGGGCATCTTGCAGGCATGCCTGGAGTCTGAGCAGACGCTGTCAGAGCTGAAGCTCTTAGTGAAGAGCCTGAGGGAGGGGGCGCGTTTTCATATATGATATATACATGTTGTTATATTTATTTATTTATTTATTTATATATATATATATATATATATATATGTGCAGGGTAGACAGAATATGAAACATCATTCGAGCATGTTATTTCTGTGTACCACACACACAAACACGTGCTGAAACACGCAAAAACACACATACACGCAAACACACACACACACACACACACACACACACACACACACACACACACACACACACACACACACACACACACACACACAAACAACCACCCAAACAAACAAGCAAACACGTTCACACACTACATCCACAGTTTCCCTGGACTTGCAGCACTAGGTGCCCAGAAGAGCGTGAGCAGCCTGCCGTTCGGCATTGCTCCTCGGGTCGGTCCCGGGGCCAGAGGGTCCCTGGCAAGAACCCGGTCACTTCTGATTTTACCAAATCACAAGTTGTTGATCGATTTGAAGGGGGAGTTGTCCAAAAGTTTGTTCAGCTTACTGGTGGTTTCTATTGAAACCGCCACTTCGGGAGGTTCCGAAAAGGGACATGTTGGGCTTGACTCGCTTCCTGAGTGGACGGCCCCCAAAAAGTCTGAACTGGTTGCTTGCCACTGAACTGGTCCAAACCCAAAAAGTGACTAAAGTCCAGTTGAACTCGGGAAGTGAGTTGGCCGCTTTTCTACCCGACAGAAATGGAAACCGTGCTGAACTGGGAGGTGACCGAGAGGAAACAGAGCCCTGGGGAAAAAAACACATATCTCCAGTAGTGATGGATTCCCTTTGAAACCAACAAGTGAAGAGAACAAAATGTGGCCAAGGAATTCTCTCGGGGCCGGCAGCCCGGGACGGTCTAAGGGTCTTTGCAAAATTACCTTCCCCGTTCTTTCCAGGGATCCTTCTAGAAAACCTCCAGAAACCCAGGGAAACGGCCGGTTGTCGAAAAGAACGATGGTTGGAAAGAATGGGGAATCAACCCTCAGAATCTTGTTAAAGACGCGTCGTCTGAAAAAGAACCAAAGGTGAGCAAAACAGCTGGGGTAGTCATTAGAGGAAGCGGTGTATATAAACACAACTACCTTTTGAAGTCACTGGAATCTGACCGACATCCCACGTGTGGCGTCCTGTAGTATACTTTTGCATTGGTGGCATAAAAGGGCGCCGCCTTGTTGGCAACGAATTGCTTGCTTTCCCCTTCAATGTGCCTTTTTTGGGGGTGCTCACCTCAAGTACCAAACTGTTTGGGAGACCTCAGCTGTTCTTCCCTGAGCAAGTGGTCTAACCCTGTTTTAGGCTAAACGGAAACAATGGCGTTTTCAAAACTGGCCTCAGCGTTTATGTGGCTTAGAGGGAAACAACCTCCCATTTTCTGACTTTGATAACCCCTGGCAAAAGTCGAACAGGTGACCCCAGCAGAACTTCTAAGGGGCCCCTTCGCACCAAAGACCAGCCGTGATGGACCAAGCAAAGCTCTCTGCGTCCAAGGGGCTCCGCCCGAAAAAGCGGCCACTGTGGCACAGTGCTTCGAGCCGGACACGATCCGCGAATCGGCCAATCCTTTGAAGCGGTTACTGATGGTGGCGAAATGCATGGTTGAAACCATTGCTGGAAATTACAGGGGAATTGAATCATTTCAGGGCTTAGGTGGTGCAAAATGTTGCCCATCCGCAGTGTCGGGCAATAGGGTCGCGTTCTAAAACATAGAATGGAGTTTGAGACGACTAAACCAAACTGAGTCAGCACCAAAGGACAAGAAAGCGTGCACTTATTTAGCCCTAGATAATAACGCATGATGGTCCGGACGAGCTTGAAGTTGACATTTCCAGCGCAGCTCCCAAAACCCATGCTTGGTTCTACTCGCAGGGCAAGAGAAAGGTCTGTAAAAGCTTCGCTATAACCCAATAATACCAGGGAGTAGAACCACCTACTAAAAGCCAATGACTGTTTTAGGTGCTGCCCACCTGGACCTCAAATAGACCTTCCCCTTCCCCCCCGGCTTCCCCCATTCTCCGGCTTCCTACAAAAAAAAGCGGCACCAAAGGGTCCATCATTATGATTCGGGGACCCGGTTTAAAAGCTTTCCCTTGAAACCCCGAAAAGCCGACCCTCGAAAAGACAGAATCCGAACGCACGAAAATTCTCGGCCGGGAGAGGCCTTCCCAGATCGATTCAGTTGCCGGTTTTGGCATAGGGGGAACCTACCAAAAGGTGGGGTAACCCTTCGCCATTTGCCTGGTGTCTAATAGACGTGTTTTTTTCTTTGTTTTTTTTCCGGTACCTACAACATGAGCGGAAATGAAGCCATGGGGTACTATAGGAGCGAAACGCAAGGGAGGGTTCCATGTTGGTTATTTCCTTGGTCACCTCTAGTGGCGAACAAACACGCCGTTTTTGGTTTCGGACGCACTGAGCTTATACCTTAAGAATCGCGCGCCTGCCGCTCAACCATGAGGGCTTCACCCCCAAGACCTGCGTTCCGTGGAGCAAATCGACGGATTTCGGTGGAGGATCGACAGCTTCGACCGGATCCCAACCCGCCTCTTCCCACACCCTTTTTCCTGGGATCCCAACACCCTTCTTTTCCTGGCTTTCCCAAAATAAGACCCCGTAACCAAAGGAAGGGGGTAGGGGCCAGGAAGTTGCGATATGAAGGTCCGAACCCATCCAAAAGCACCAGAAACCGGAAAACAATCATCCTCTCGCAGGAGAAGTTGGAACCGGACTGACATCGAAGAACCCAAGGACCATTTTCACTCCATCCCCCATCTTCTCCTACTTCTCAGTTCCAAGCGTCATATTCACACCATCCTATCCCAAGAGCCAGCGCATCCACGATGCATATGCCGCGTCGCCGTAGTCACGGCCCACGCGATATTCGATCTTCTTGGTTCCGTCCGTACTTTCCTGCTTCAAGAGGTAGGACAGCTTCTTGACGCAGATCTGCTTCCGTCTACCATGTCTGAAGAAATCTCTGAAACCAACGTACTCCATCGAGATGATACCGAGATGAGACAGCTCCTTGCAATATGAGGGGATACATACACATTTGTCCCTTATGATCGTGACTTACTTTGGCTCTGAAATACCCCAAAGCCCCATTTGACAAATCATTTCAACTGTGGGAATTGCAATCTGCGAGCCAATGGAAGTTCTTCCGGGTGTCGTTTTTCAGGGTATCCTTTTTGTACTTTGTTGAGGGACACTAAAAGGAAACCACCATTTTGAGCGACCTTCCAACAAAGGACACACCGATATTGATAGATTTAACAACAGCTCTCCGTTGGAAGCGAGCAACAGCTTCCTGGTATCACAGAAGTTGGGTTCCCCAAACCTAGTTCTAAAATATCTAAACCTGCACATGCGTGAGAGCTTCTGGCATACCCGAAATCAAGAACACCACAAACCACAGTTTTAAAGACCCCTACTTAACCTTACTTGGCCCCGATGTGGCCCCAATACTCCCTGCCTTTGGCATTACCCAAGACTTGGAAGGGGGTTCCCAGGCGATTCCTCTATGATAGCTTTTGGGATCCATGTTGGCTTCACTTTAGGGTTGGCTCGAACTGATGTTGCCCGGATGTCCTGGCTCACGTTTGGCAACTTTACCATAACTTTGACAACTTCACCCGGCCTCAACCGCCTCCATTTGCATGTTGCTGTTGTCCCCCGCACAAAAAATGCAAAATAGAGAACAGTAGTGATAGATTCCCTTGCAAACCAGGGGAAAATCGCAACATATTCACTTCAGCAAGTGGGAAGATATCGTCGGTGCCCTTCGGGATTGTTTCTTAGGCTTCCATTTGGTTAAGACCACTGGAAAACAATGTTTCACGTAGTGATAGATTCCCTTCAAAACCAACAGGGGGGAAATTATTAAAAAAGTACTCATTTCAGCAAATGGAACAGGGAAGCAGTAAAACCATGCGCAAAGCACACCCATACCTTCGTCTCCAACGGGGAAAATCAGTCAAATGGAATTCCAGTGGACCTGCCTCCAGTTCCCTGAATTATCGGTCCATGTTAAAGGGCTGGGGACTTCAAGCGGGACTCCGGGATCCTGGCATTATACACCTGAACATTGCAACCTGTAAATGGTGGCTTCCCTTTCTTTCGGTGTTGAAAAAGCCACATGTTTCAAATGGTTGCAAAGTGTATCTTTTCGGGGGTGAGGGATCAAAAAACAACTTTTTAGGCATCAAAAAAGCACGCGCAGCACTTTCGCAAGGTCAGGTACAGATTTCGTGGCAGGCGCAATACTTTCGGAAGGTCAGCCAGATTTCGCAGCAGGCGCAGCACTTTTGCAAGGTCAGGGACAGATTCGCGGCAGATGCAGGACTTTCGCAAGAGGTGCCAATTTCGCAGCAGGCGCAGCACTTTCGCAAGGTACGGTGCAGAGTTTGACGCAGGCGCAGCATTAAATCGCGGGGGTTGGGGGGGGCAGCAGCCCCGCAGGGGCAGCGCTTTTGCAAGAGGTACCAATTTCGCGGCAGGCGCAGCACTTTCGCAGTACGGTGCAGAGTTTGACGCAGGCGCAGCATTAAATCAGCGGGGGGGTTGGGGGGGGCGGCAGCATCAGCGGGGGGGTTGGGGGGGGCGGCAGCACCCCCCCATGATGCTCGAAGAAGTGATGATTCAGCAAAGGGTGCGTTAATCACTGTCAACCTTCTACAAATCAGCGGGGTGGGTGAGGAAAGTCAGGTACAGATTTCGCAGCAGGCGCAGCACTTTAGCAAGGTCAGGTACAGATTCGGCGGTCCGCAGGGGCAGCACTTTCGACAGAGGTACCAATTTCGTGGCAGGCGCAGCACTTTCGCAATACGGTGCAGAGTTTGACGCAGGCGCAGCATTAAATCAGCGGGGGGTTGGGGTGGGCGGCAGCCCCCCCCATGATGTTCGAGGAAGTGAAGATTCAACAAGGGGTGCGCTAAGCTCTGTAAGCATTCTACAAATCAGCAGGGGGGTTGGGGGGGGCGGCAGCCCCCCCCATGATGCTCGAAGAAGTGATGATTCAACAAAGGGTGGTGATGATCGAAGAAGTGATGATTCGCACCCTTTGCTGTAGTCTCTGTAAACATTCTGAAAATCAGCGGGGGGGTTGGGGGGGGCGGCAGCCCCCCCCATGATGCTCGAAGAAGTGATGATTCAGCAAAGGGTGCGTTAATCACTGTCAACCTTCTACAAATCAGCGGGGTGGGTGAGGAAGGTCAGGTACAGATTCGCGGCAGGTGCAACACTTTCGCAAGGTGCGGTCCAGATTTCGCGGCAGGCGCAGCACTTTCGCAAGAGGTACCAATTTCGCGGCAGGCAGCACTTTCGCAATACGGTGCAGCAGGCGCAGCATTAAATCAGCGAGGGGGTTGGGGGGGGAGATTCAACAAGGGGTGCGCAAAGCTCTGTAAGCATTCTACAAATCAGCAGGGGGGTTGGGGGGGGCGGCAGCCCCCCCCATGATGCTCGAAGAAGTGATGATTCAGCAAAGGGTGCGTTAATCACTGTCAACCTTCTACAAATCAGCGGGGTGAGGAAGGTCAGGGTGAGGAAGGTCAGGTACAGATTCGCGGCAGGTGCAATACTTTCGCAAGGTGCGGTCCAGATTTCGCGGCAGGCGCAGCACTTTCGCAAGAGGTACCAATTTCGCGGCAGGCAGCACTTTCGCAATACGGTGCAGCAGGCGCAGCATTAAATCAGCGGGGGGTTGGGGGGGGCTGCCGCCCCCCCCATGATGTTCGAGGAAGTGAAGATTCAACAAGGGGTGCGCAAAGCTCTGTAAGCATTCTACAAATCAGCAGGGGGGTTGGGGGGGGCGGCAGCCCCCCCCATGATGCTCGAAGAAGTGATGATTCAGCAAAGGGTGCGTTAATCACTGTCAACCTTCTACAAATCAGCGGGGTGGTTGGGGGGTCCTTCCTTCCTTCCTTCCTTCCTTCCTTCCTTCCTTCCTTCCTTCCTTCCTTCCTTCCTTCCTTCCTTCCTTCCTTCCTTCCTTCCTTCCTTCCTTCCTTCCTTCCTTCCTTCCTTCCTTCCTTCCTTCCTTCCTTCCTTCCTTCCTTCCTTCCCCCCATAGGAATGAGCATAAGTTTTTTGTTGATGCCTAATAAGTTTTTGTTTGATGCCTATCCCTCTTTTCGGGGGCCCCGGGGAAGTAAGCGCCAAAGAAGAGAGAAGTTCGACCATCGGAGCCGGCGCTCGCATCTTGGCCGTTTACATTTGTTGACAGCCACCTCCAAATAGGTCACAGGCTGTTAAAACAGATGGAGGTGAAAGAACCAACAGTACCAGGTTTTTTGTTTTTTACCGGCCTGTTTCCTCCAAATAGTGTCACATTTTTGTTGTATGCTCTGAAACACCTCGTTTTCCATGGTAAATACCTCCTTTTTGGTATTTAAAGGGGTTGATATGATACCTAAACGACAGGGTATGTGGAGTAGGGAGAGTGATTCCAAATACCACGACCCCAAGTAGCAAGCTCGCCAGTGGCGACGTTCTTTTCGAGGGGAACAAAAATCGGGGCCTCCTCGTCCCAGGCATTGGTCTGAGCACCTCAGTAGCACAGAAGGGATCCTGCTTTGACCTAGGACCTATATGGCTATGGGTCAGAATCCCGGTACTCCGTTGAACACCCAGAAAGCCTTCCAAAAAGACAACAGTGGAGTGGTAACCATCCCCATTTTAGGCAACTTAGGTTTTGACCCACATTTTTGGGCCCTCCAAATGGTCCGCTCTCACCCCCCTTGGCTCTGGCTCTCAAAGGGGCTCACGAGTGACGAGTTGGCAGGGGCATCCTTCGAGTCTTGGCAAAAACCGATGGACCGATGAACAGGTCTCTTCGGAAGAGAAACGAACAAGTTTCGGAGTCTGAATCCAACAAAAGAAAAACAGAAGAACAGGAGAATTCCGGTGGTGGAATGTGTCGCTTCCGAAGAGAAACGAACCAACAAGTTCCAAGTTCCGGATGTTCAATTTCCGGAGCCAACACCTCACTTGAGCGAATTGGCCCAAGAAAGGGCGACATGTGGGCGTGTCGCAAAATGGGAATCGCACCCCCCTCCCCCGAAATGGGTTTCCCTTTTTGCTTTCCCTGTAAACCAACCCTCAAAACACGGGTTCCCCAACAAAATGCGTCGTGGAAATTGGGGGACTGATCGGGTCTTGCCTTGGCTGCCCAATGGCCCGTTATGGCCCGTTTCCTTTGCCCTTACAGCGGTAGGGCAGAACCCAGTGAGTCCAGCTGGATGCCATAGCAAGGGGAAACTAAGCAGCTGGCTCTTGGACATCAGTTGAGATTTTGGACATGGGAAAGAGCAGTTGTTGGGAGGTGCTGGTAGAGCAAAATGCCCGGAAGCACTTCTAGGTCCTCCAGTAGAGATGTTAGAATAAGGGCACCCTTTTTTTCTGTAGTCGATTTTAGTAGGGGAACCCTCCCCCAAAAACAGGGCAAAAGGGCACTACTGCTAGACTTAAAGGGTCGACGACCCATTGTGACGGCTGAGTCCGTGTCGACTTGGGGCGACCATCACAAAGTGCATCTTCGCCGGCAGCGGCATCTGGCGGGATTAAAGTGGCTTCCCGAAGCCATGGGGTGCGTCCGTTTTGGAACTCTCCAAAGGGTGGTTTTCCCTTTAGCTTCCCTTTGAAACAACTCCTTTGGGCGTTTGGGTGGGGTGGGTATGGGGAGGCCAAGGCCCTTAGCGCGGCCTTAGACAGGTGGCCTCTTCAAGGAACACTGCCTACCGGAAAAAAAAAAAAAAGCAATGTAGGAGATCAACGCACAAAGACCACCGCAGCACCGCCCTCCACCGGCGGATGTTGTGTTGCAGGGCATGCGGCCTGACTGGCTCAACTGGACTGTCCTTATTGGAAAGCTCGCTGAGATCTGTCGGTGGGCTTCCATTTCAAGTCTGCTGGACTTCACAAAGCGCCAGGAGCGCGCCTCGGAGGTCCTTAGGGACCGGGTACATGGGGAAAGGCCTCCCAGTCCAGGTTCCTGATCGTGATGTACTGGTTGAAGACCCAACCAACAAGCCACGTCAGTGAAGTGGCTCGGCTCAGACCGTGTCGCCATGGGATCAACGGAATCCATAGACTTGGTTTGTCGTGGAACCCTTGGTCTGCAAGTACTACAATTCCACATCCTGAAATATATGTAGGTACCCCCCTTTGTTTGTGGGGGAAACCAAAGAGAAACGTAAACACAACCCGCCATGTGGGGGGGGGGGGGTGGAAAAAGACAAGCCCCTTCAGGGAAACCATGGCTGGTTTAGGGGTCCCCTGAAAAAGACACACATCAGGATTTGCGCCCCCCTTTAGGCCTACATCAACTCGTCGCCGGATCCGGTCGCTGGAATTTCGACCGAACCCCCGTCCAAAGGTTGACGGCAACAGGCCCAAACCAAAAACTGAGCCATTTCCCTGGTTCGAACTCATGGCATGCTGATAAAAATGGATGTGTCATTTTTGGTGGTACCCCCTTTTTGTGTGTGTGTGTGTGTGTTTAAAGGGGAACCAAAAGGACAACCATCGTATATATATATATATATATGTACACCCGCAAGTGGTTGCAAAGAAAGACGACTTCAGTGTTAGTGTCTTACTTATTAGCTATCCCCAGACGGTCTAGGTCCTTCGACATGTCAGCGGCTTCAGCTTTTTTGGTCCTGGTATGCATGCATGCATCATGCATACCACTAAAACAAGACCAGACAAGAAACAAAGGCGTTAAATCTTGAAGCCCAAAACGGAGGTTGTCTAAACTATAGTGGTGGATCCTCTGAAGCAAGACGTCCTTTCAGGATGATTACTGCTTTACAAAAGTGTCCATGGGTCAAAACCCCGTACCCCCAGTCCCAGTGAACATCCCAATCCCACTAAAATACACCAAAATGGGTGACGCCTACCCCCAAAATGGGATTGGATTGGCTTTGACCCACAGCCTGCAGGTTTACAGGAAACGCTTGTTTCCAAATCGTTTTTCTGGCCGTTGAAATCATACCGATCAGACCAGCCATGTTTTGGTGGGTCTCCCAAACAACGACATATACCCATTTGTGGCCCCGAGAGGATCCCTCGGAGAAAATCTAACTCGTCTCACTTCCCGAGTGGATGGTCCAAAACAAGCCTGAACTTTTTGTTGGCCACTAAAATGGTCCAAACCCAAAAAGCATAAACTCGGGAAGTGAGTGGTTCACTTCAAACGGTACAACTTATATTTGGTTAAGGCCCCAGGAATAAATACAAATATTTCTAGTAGTGATGAATTCCTTAAAAAAATAAATAAAATAAACAATACAAAAAAAAAGCAAATGGAGGACAAGGTGCCCCCGTTTCAACTGCCTTGCCCCCATCCCCGATCCCATCGCATCTCCTGGTTCAGCAGCTGCACCGCCGTTTTGAGCTCCTCTACCTTCACGAAACCCGGGGAGGACCCTCCCGGCGTGTGACTCATATGTCTTTGGGTCAAAAAAATAGGTACCCATACCCATATGGAGTGTGACTCATACTGTGGATGGTTGACATCGAAATCCGTTCGCGCCACGAAATGAAACCATGGTGGAAACCAGAACGTTTGTGAGTAATTTACAGGGGAATTGAATCATTCCAGGTTTCTTAGGTGGTGCAGATGGGTCAAATCGTACCCTAGTGAACATCCGATTCAATCCCCACAATGCACCTAATGGCCATATGAGTGACACTATCACAAAACACACCCAAAAAAGGAGGGAAAATTGGACAACTCCCAACATGGCTTCGCCAAACCAAGAGTAGACGAGTAACTTCGCCAGTTGCTTCTGGCTGAGGCCCGAAGCACGGGCCATGCCATACCAGAACAGCCCCCTTGGCGGTAAAACTAATGTCAACCAATGTCATCTTCTACCCAAAATGAAGGAGACCTACTTTGGATGTGTTCGAAATCCATGTCGCACCACCGTTCAGAAACGCTGGAATGATTCCCCAACGTAAATACGGTAACAACCGTTGTGGCTCTTTCCTTTCTGGTGCTCAGCAGGGAATGACCCAGAGTCTTGGAAATGAACCTAAGACTCCCTTGAAGAAAACCAGAGGGGATGGTTTACACGGGTCATTCTCACAGCTTCTCGAACGGATTTCGCAACCATCCACATGGACATGACCCTCGGCCCCCAGAAAATAAACACTGTAGGTTAGCTCGCGCGCGAACCTTCGAAAAGGAGGGCATAGCATTCCAAAACGCAAGACGAAAGCGCACGTTCCCTGATTCGTAATGTTGACAACGGATTCATAAGCCCATCGTTCTTTGAGAGGTGTCCCCCTCCAAACGTTGCGTGAATTCCCGCACTAGGGCACACCCCTCTTTTAATGAACCGGATCTACTTAGATCCGGGAACATTTGTGTGAGAAATCCTGCGTTCCCATGCGGAGCTTCAAAAACACTTCTCGCATTAGCCCGACTCCACTCCAGCCCCGTTTTTGCCCATCCCTTTTTGGCTGCTGACCTCTGCAGGGTCGAACACGAAGACCTGAGCTCGCCGCCAGGGAATTTGAAGTCTGAATACTCTGCAAGTTCACATAGAACCGCTTTCAGGTTCCGCTAACAAGGATCGCATTCGAGGTCATTTCAGGTTGATGTGCAGAAGAATGAGAGCCGAGAATTCTGACTTCGTACTCCAATTCCCCGGCGTCCATTTTGGTCGAGGCGCAATGTTGTAGAGCGGTAGCCGCACCGGCGAAAGACCTGACCCGACTTCGCGACAAACACGACCGAACACGGGGCAATGAGCGGCGGTTTCCCTGGAACTCGCCCAAACCTGGTCAGACTTGGATCCTTGGGAAATAAAAGACATCCAAGTCTGTGAAACCTGGCAAAGGGGGGGTAATATACTTGGATTGCGGCAACACCTTGGACTGATGCGTGTCTCCACGACTTTTGCGGGCATCGATTTTGTTTCCTCAGGATCGGTCTCCGGGCCCTTAAGGCGCGGGGAATGTTTTCGACCCAAGATGCGCAAAACCCAAGGCGTGTGTAAGGCCCGAACCTTCCATTTGAAGCCCCTTGAAAAGGATGACACTTTGCAGTGATAGAGTCATCTGAACCAGCAAAAAAAAACACAAACACATATTCATCGTTCAGCAAATGGGTGAGTTAACCTCTCAAAAAAGGGTGAGTTACGAACCTGTTTGTGTCTGTTTTGTTCGCGCCCTCAGCGACTTTTCCCCAAATGCGGCCTGTGGGATCCGCGCGCGGAAGCAACGGATCCGTGGGTTGAATCGATCGGCGCCTCCGAAGCCGAAGAACAAGCTGCGCAGCGAGCTGCTCCAGCGGCTGGTGTCGCGGTCCTGGCGCGGTTGGAAACGTTGACGGGGGTCGAACGGAGCATGGATTTGGGCTTGGTCGGGTCTAGTGGTGTGCGTGTGTGTTTGTTGGGAGGCGAAAGGTGCGGCACCCTTGGGGGTACGTGGGGAAAACCACAAAGAGACGCGAAATTCCTTTTCTGCAATCTGCAAGGACACGCTTGCGCCAACTCCCACCATGCATCCATTGCCGCCACCTTGGGCAGGAGCTGGAAAAGATCGGCAACCTGAAGGTCCAGCTTTTGCTCCAAGGTGAGGAGGTCTGCTTCAAAAGCACCCCCGGAGCAACCCAGAGCATAAGCAAAACTACTGGACAGGAGGATGTCCCCTGCGAACACTGCTCCGCCAAAGCTGCGACAATGCGTCGGTAGCAGCTGCCAGGTGCCACCATCCGTGAGGCATACCGCCGAGCAGCCGCCAGAGGAGGTGTGAGCACCGAATTGCTGAGTGCGTGACCCAAGAAAGGCAAATGCCTGCAGGGTCCGCGTGTGGTCGGGCTTGCCTGGGATCCCCTATTCTTAACCGAAAATATTGGGAAATCATCCCTTTCTCCCCGGGAACTTTGAGGGTGCAGGTTCGGTCCAGGTTCGCAACAAGGGGCTAAAGTCCTTCTTTTTCGAGTCCGTTCTATTTGGACTTGCTTGTCACCCCCTCCCCCCTCAGCCGACCTTCGTCACGCTGTACACCGGCGCCGGCAGCGCCGCGGAGCGCCAGTCCTGCCAAAGAAAGCGCCCCGTCCGCC
Source organism: Effrenium voratum (assembly GCA_963377175.1). Taxonomy (NCBI): domain Eukaryota; class Dinophyceae; order Suessiales; family Symbiodiniaceae; genus Effrenium; species Effrenium voratum. Next base: position 2,009,134 of record CAUJNA010001779.1, read on the forward strand.
CAGCGGAACACCACGCGGGGGTCCAACGCTTGAAGCATCCCCCAGGAACATGGCCCCAAAAGGTTTCCTTTTACACCCTGAAAATACACCCTCTTGGGAAGCACCTTTTTTTCGCCGATGTCCAGATAAAACCCTGGCGAATTTGGTGTTTTTTTTATGATTACTTGGGGCATTTCCCTAGGATGGGCTTGTTGCCAGTAAAACGGTCCAGACCCCAAAAACAGCTAAATCCAGCTGAACTCAGGGTTGAATTTGCCCCGCGTGAACCTTTAAAGGAGCAGGGTGCCTGGTTGACGCGGAAGCCAGGTTTTCTGCAAACCAGCCTCAACCAGCCCACCCCACCCAACGCTACTTAATTCTTTGGCTGGTTTATATGGTTCCCAAAAGAAGGCTTTGGTGTCCTTTTGCTTTCCGTTTGAGCATGGAATGTGTTGTTTTTTGTTTTTCAAAGTTATTATTTTTACCTGATGCACCCCCCCTCTTTCATGGACATACCTTCAAGGACGCCTGCCAGTCCAATTGTTCACGGTATATCCGCAAGTTATATAGAACCATAGGTGTCCTTTAGGGAAAATAACTGCCCCTGCTGGATGATGAAGCAACCAGGTCAACCAGGAATCGAAACCCATCTCTTCTCTACCAAAACAACCAAAAAATCGGACACCTACTAATGTATAGAACTGAAACCTGACAGCCTGGTGCAATGCCAATACCGTGAGAATTCCATGGAAGCTCCGGAAGATTTGAGAACCCACCCGTGGGCCAATGCCGGGAGCGAGAGCCATGCGAATTAGGTTCCAGGCTTCAAAGTGCTGGAGTCCCTTGGTGATCTTTACGGACAACTGGAAGCACTGGGTCAACTATTGACCCCTTCTCAGTGCAGACTCGTAAACTAAACCAATTCAAAGCCAACACAAATCCGAAATATGATTTATCTGAACCCTCAAGCTACCCATAGAAAAGGCAACTCACTCCATACGTTTGGTGCCATAACCCATGTTCGAGGGAATTCTGAGGGTCCAGGTAGATTCATGCTGGTTAAGTTCCTGCGGATTTTTGCCCATGCTCAACGACGATGGGCCCAAAATGGGGACCCCATGTGTCATTTCCCACCTGGAGATTCTCTTCTTCGTGTTCTTTGTGGGCAAGGGCCACCTACTGCCTTTCGCCAGGGAGCCCCCGTCCAAAAACGGCGAGGTCAAATGACCCGAAGTAGCCCAAAGGAAGGGGAGCAACAAACGTTTAAACAAAAAAGCAGTTCAGTGGTTGGAGTTCAACCACTAAACCACCATAAAAGCGAAATATAAATAAACATATATATGGAAAACATGGTTTTTTCCCAACACCGACCATGCTATTTTTTGGGGGGGGCCCTCGTTCATATTTTTCCCACAGGAGTTGATACCCTTGGGTTCCTGCCCTCCATGAGGCGGTCACTCAAACTTGACGCCGTTGGGTTTTTTGGAGGCTGCCGCGCCAGCGCTTGGGACTCTTTTCCTTTTTTTGCCAACTGCGGCCCAGGAAAGGGGACTGGTAACAGCTGGAAAGGGCACTTTGAAAAAGGGGGCTGGGCACACGAGGCTTGGCTCAGCTGGGCTCATCCCCTCCCTCATTTCCTGAGCCAGGCTTTTACACCCGGTGTCAAAAAGGAAACGAGGTTTAGAGGCTGTGTGTGTGGGTGTCCTTTGCTAACGCCAATCAGCTGTATTTTCAGCTTATATTTGGCCTGGAGAAAAAAAAGGCCTGGAAAGAGGGGGTCGGTGTCCTTGAGTCCAAACGCCAATCCCAGAATACACCGAAGAGTTGTATGTTCAGCTTATATTTGGTCTGCCCTGAAACACTTAAACTCAATCATGTCGGAGCAGAACCAGGAGCCCCTTCAACCTTTGCGGGGTTCAAAAAGCGCCCCAAAGAACACCCACCCGGACCCAAACTTCTCGTCGACTCGCTCCAGGCGTTGCGCCGTCTTCCCGCTGCCCTTGACCTCCTGTCGGCCAGGGCTTGGGGGGCGCGAGGGGAAAATTCCTTGGACCTGGAGTCTCCATGGCCCTTCAAAAATGAGGTCATTACCCAAAATAATTTGGCCATGGATCCATTAAGGGGTCATGGAGACTCCAGGGATAAGCAAGGACCAAACCCCAGGCCGTGGAATGGTTGGAGCCCTACGGCGCTTTGGATGCTTGAGCTCTGAACTCACCGAGATAAAAGGGCCGGGTGCTGAGTCAGTAGCCAAGGCTTTAACCGTCAGTAGCCACGGTCTTGAGTCCCCATGCTTACAGTTGTCCACTCACCTCACGTGTCCTGTGCCGTTGGGTCCTCCAGTAGGTTAGAATAACGGTACCCTTTTTTCTGTAGTCTATTTAGTAGGCAAAAAGGGTAAAAGGGCACCACTGGGGGACCTAGGCGCGCTTTGGGCCGCGAAATTACAGAAAAGAGGATGAGGGAAGAATCTCCTTCCTAGCTGGCTAGTCATTGCACATCTTCCCCCGATCCCAAACCATCTCCCGCACTAATCCACGCTTACCCAGTCCCTGATCCTTCGTCTATCTGACATGAGCTGTTGCCACCTGGTGTCCAAATTCGAAAATGGTGAAACGAAAAGATCCTAATGCTTCCAGGGAAGCCACGAACAAGTAGATTGCCTGTCTCTATGTGAAAGCTCGAACAGCCTCAAGCAAGGGACCCGCTTCCCTCGCAGATATTTTGGAGTGGTGTGAGGATGTTGCGGGGGTTGCGTTGGGAAACCATGCAAGAATTTCTGGGGTTCAATCCCCCAGTTCCCACCAATCCAAGTTACAACTCAAAGGCTACCTGCGAGTTTGGGGCACTTAAAGCAAAGGGTACTCTTTTTGGTATCCCTTTAAGCCATACAAGATCCTAGCCCGATTGAGAACTTGGTCGGTCCATGTTTCTGGGCCCTCGAAAGTGTGCAAAACTCCATTTGGGGGCTTCTGGCCAGAAACTAGGGTTCCAGGGCAATGCCTTCTGCCGGATATCTCAAAGTAGAAAGGGAACACCCTTTAGGGCCTTCATGGGTCCGCCCTTTTTGGATACAACCCGGGACCAAAAGGGCACCTCAAGATGAGCCTCCAGAAACGGACCCCCCCGGACTGGAGGTCTAGGCGAACGCTTTCCTCGCAATGCGACATGTTCTCAGTGTGAGAAACTCTCATGTCTTATAAGGAACTGCTGGTAGCTCCTCGTTTTCCTTCCCTTCCTACAAACGCAAGCTTGTGTACCCGCCATCTTCGGAACGGCTCCCAAACCACGCGAACAACCAAATGGATTTACTGCGCATGTTTCTCTTGAGATTTGGCTGTGGGTCAAAACCAATGGTACCATTTTGGGGTAGGTGCACCACCCATTCTTGTCTATTTTAGTGGGGATTGGGATGTTCACTGGGGGTACGCACGGGCTTTTGACCCATGGCCATTTAGGTGTTTATTCAAAGAAAGGTTGCCATGGCACCTGAAAGCGGGTCGATCTTCCAAACGACAATTTGCTTCCAGGTAGCCTCCCACAATTGCCTTCTGCTAGTGGCATCAACATGAGGGACGGTACCTGGAAGATCAGGTTCCTCTCGAGGCCATTTCCCTGTCAGGAAGGGTATCTCCCTTCCCGAGTGGATGGCCCAACAAAAAGGTAACCGCGCTTTCTATTTGCCGCTAAAATGGCAACCAACCCCAAAACGACTGACTTTTTTGTCCAGGTGAGCTCAGGAAGTGAGGTATATGGCAATGGGTCAAGACTCCGGTGCCCCGGTGAACACCCAGAAAGCTTTCTAAAAAGACAACAGCGGAGTGGTAACCATCCCCAAAATGGCACCTTAGGTTTTGACCCACAACCATATATCTTTTTGGTTTTCCGGGACCGCCGGGATCGCCACACGTCTGAACACGTCTGCGAAGGACTCACCTTCAGGATCTCGCAGGCAACGGTCTCCGACACACCAAGGCCTAGGGTCTAGGGTTACGGTTTGGAGGAGCGCGAGGAGTGCATTCTTCGCACGTTCTTCCCGTCTGGTGCTTTCTTGGTTCACGTTGGAAGGGGAGCAAACATTTTCCGATGTTAGCTGTTCAGTGGTTGGAACTAAACCACAAGAAGCAAAATGTACAATGTTCCCAACAACAACCATGCCTTTTTGTTAGCCCTCTTTCATATTCCACAGGAGATCCACAGATTCGCCACGTGGCCAACCCGCTTTCTAGATTGAATCGGTCTAACTTCTGAGCTTGGAAACTTCGAAATCCGAAGTGGGGGATCCATTTGTTGGGAATCTTAGCTTAGAGGAAACTTAGGGAAAACGAAATGGATCCCTAAGATTTGTTAGGAAAACCATTTGTTAGGAAACCATTTGTTAGGAAAACAATTTTGGAAAATCGAAATCTAGTTCCAGCACCACTGCTTGTGCCACAGTACGAACGGGATTTTGGACATGGGACGGAAAAGCGTTGGGGTGTGCTGGTTTGGGGATCCAAATCCCTATTTGACACATCATCCCTAGATCACAAACAAAAACAGCCATTTCACAAAGGGTCTGTGTCCGTGGTGTAGCAAGAAGGGTCCTTGGAAAGAATGGGGAACTCACCCCTAGAACATTAAGATAAGGAGTCTCGCGTTGGACCTGGGTTTCATCCAAGGAAAAAATGACCACCTATGTTTTTTGGGGGTAAGTTGAGCTCTTGAGCTCTCCATAACAGCGCACGCCACGAAACGTGAGCAAGCGAAACTAGCGGTCGGGCAACATGCGCAGAACGCCAGGCGGGTAGCGCCCATTGAACCGACCCATGCAATAGAGGCGTTGAGAACTTTGTCACGGCTCCTTTCGCTCCCATACCAATCAAAATTGAACCACCAGGATATGGACCGCAGGTCTTAGTCCTTCTTTCCATTTACCAGAATTCCCATTGGTACCTATTCTTGACAGCCATATCCAGCCAGAACAAAAAAAAAAAAAAAAACATCCTCAGACCTCAAGCCGCTGAGTTCTTGTCGCTGAGGCCCTGAGATGCCCTGAGATGCCCCGGCGCACCAGGCGCTCCACCCCCACGAAGAAGGGATGCAAGGTCTGCATCTGGCCGCTTCGGGATTCGCGCTGAGAACCGGCTCACTTTGTGAGACACCCTCGTTTCCCAAAAAAGAAAGCCAAGGTGACAAACTGGTGTGGGCCAGTATGAGCCATTCTTATTCGTCCCAGATCCCAGCCACCACTATAGCTGTTTCCTACAACAGCTGTCTTCCTCGCTCAAGGAGAGCCAATCCCATTCTGAGGTTCTTGTGTTTTTTTTTTTTTTTTTTAATGCGGTGTCCGGGAAAAACAGAAACAACTCCGTCCAAAATGGGGTCTGTCATGTGGAGAAGACGCACCCCACTTCACCTGCTGCTTTCCTTGCGGTGTCCGGGAAAACACAGCTCTGTCCAAAGGGTCCCGTCATCTCAAGACACACCCCACTTCACCTGCTGCGGCGTGATAAACCTTTGCCCACTTGCCTATGTAGGGGCCAGGACATTTTGCACAAGCCGCAAAGACTCAAAAATTGATCCTCAATGATTGATCCCCCATTACCCACCTCGCTTTTCAAACCCAACCAAAATCCATGGGCGCCTGGCCATTTTCTGGAAGCAAGATCCCCACGAGCGAGGGAAGAGCAGCGACGGCTCAGTGACGGGTTTGCCACTTACCAACCGGGGCGGTCATCCCACGTGAGCTACGGTCAAACGAGTCCCTCGGCTCTGGTAGTTGCAAGTTGGTGTCCTGCCTCCATCCCAAATCAATAGCATAAATTCCGACCCAAGCTGCTCCCAAAACCCAGCGACGTCTTGTTCCAACACAGAAGTTATACTTGTTCAAATTGTTTCTATGAGCCTTACCCCCCCTCCAACTAACATAGCACCAGACATGAACTCCCTTGCAGAGGAAACCAATCTTGGTACCCTCCCAGCGGTGCCATGGCAGTGGAAGGGAGGGTACTAGAATCTCAACAACCCTGAAAAACATGGCTGGTGCTTCAAAAAAAACATGGCTGCAAAGAATGGTTGGAATAGGAATCAACCTCTAGAATGATCCCGTCTAATCCGGGTAGAACCACCTCCTCCACACATACGGAGCTCTGGCGCTCGTCGACGCGTCGAAGCGCGGCGGCGGCACCAAGGGGAAGAGCGACAACTCGGAGTGGTCAGGTCTCACCACGCGGCCGTTCATGCTGAAGACCTGCGAGCGAAGCGAAACAATCGGCGAGTCCCACCTCACATATATGAGGCCGATGGAGGCGATGGACTCAGGATGAAAGATTCGAACCCCAACCCTTGAAACACTGAAAGGGATGTATTTTTCCGAGTTTCCTGAGGCCACGGATTCGAAACAAAACATGTGTCCAGCAACAAGAGATTCCCTTATAACCAACAGGTGGAAGACAAGAAACGATGCTCATCAGCAAATGGAAGGAACTGTTTGGTTCCCTTTTTGTGATCCGCTGGGACAGCTTTTGCCCGTGTTCTTGGTGTCCACATATGTAGTGAGCCTGCAAAATAAGTTGTCAATAGGTTCAAGCGGAACAGGGCACCCTACAAACTCGAGGGGCTGATTTCTCGTTTTGCAAAACCAGCAGTTTTTCCAGGTGTTTGGTGGTTTGCTATTGACAAGAATACATGGAGCAAATGGGGAAGTTACCCTCGAACAATAGAAGGTTTCGTTCCTTTCCGGCTCCTTTCAGTTTCCTATATATAAGCGTCGTTCAAATTAGAATCCCGGTATTGGGGCGCTCCCTACGAGTTCGTGTCTGAAAGATGTTCACGTTTCCTCACGTTCACAAGCCCGATGGTGCCCCTGGGGAGCCCGCTTCGCGACAAAGTAGTTACAGGGCTGACGCTCCCAATGCTTGAGACCCTGACAAACGCCGCTTTTGTTCGAGGACGTGGACAAGCCCTTTGTGGGTTGTCTTGCAAAACACCTGAAAGGGACCTGCGAAGCCATGTATCTAAGAACTGTCTCTAAAGCCCCCCGCCATAGAAGGAACCAAAAGAATGGAGTCCGGCTGACCGACATTTCTGTGGTTTGGGACCAGAGCCCACACCTTTTCTTTAAAACTAGGGGATTTCCAAGCCCCAAACCCATGGTCAGCTCGTAAACACGCACACCTTTTCTTTAAAACTAGGGGTACGCAAAAAATCAAGACTCCAAAACATGCAATCAGTTTGGAGACCTTAGGTACATGCAATACCGAGGAATTTCCAAGCCCAAAACCCATGGTCATTGGACAAGAATAGACTCTCTCTCTCTCTCTCTCGCTCTCTCTTTCTGTCTTTCTTTCTTTTGTTCTTTCTTTCTTTCATTCTTTCTTTCTTACTTTCTTTCTTTCGTTCCTTCTCTTCTCTCTTGTTTTTGATATCTGATTCTCAAAAAAACAACATCCCAAAAACAAGGATAAAGGGAAACCCTAAAACTACTCAGTCAAACTACCCTTAACTCTTGATTCCCCCCCCCCCCACCTCTCCCGCCACACCCAAAACCAAGATGTTATATACCCCCCGTCACGCGCCAAACCAAAAACCAAGATGTTATATACCCATCCCCCCCTGCGCCAAAGCCGGGAAAAACTCCAAAAAGGAAGTTGAACAACATTCTTGTAAAATGGATGCATTGTTGGACAATTTTGGTGCAAACTTGATTTGACATTTTGGACAAATTCTCCCCCCCCTCCCCCCCCGCCCCGGCCCCTGCCGGCAAAACCCAAAAAAAAGAGAGGCTTGAAAAACGCGGCTCGCTCGCTCGCCCGGCCGAAACCCTCCCCCCCCAGACCGACCGCGGCCTCCGCGCCGTCGCGCATGAACTGCCGCAGCTCCTGGCCCTGGCGACCTGAGCCACGAGGCTCCGAGGCGGAGCCCGGCTCCGAGCGTCGGGTGGCCCGGGTGGCCATTGGGGGCTATGCCCTCTTTCATATTCAGGAAGCTTAGACTAGATCCTCCAGATTTGAGAGGTTAGAAGAAGATATTCACAGGGCTCCATTTGTTGGGAATCTTAGCTTAGATCCTCCAGATTTTTTGAGGTTAGAAGAAGGGGGCCCGATTTTGTTTCTGTAGTCTATTTTCCAAGAGCAAGAGCCAAGAGCCCATCTCGCCAGGATTCAAAACCTCACAGCCTGACCTCCACAAAGTGGTCTACCCCAAACCCATGTGATTCTGGGCTGCCCTGGTTTTCTGGGCTGCCCGTTTTCAGATCCCCGCGAAAAGTGGCTAACTTTTGGTGGGTTGAATACGGAAACTGCCACTCAACACTAAAAGGCTAAAAGGCTAAAAGGCTAAAAGGCTAAAAGGCTAAAAGGCTAAAAGGCTAAAAGGCTAAAAGGCTAAAAGGCTAAAAGGCTAAAAGGCTAAGGGGATGGCTGGCAGCCACCAAGGTATATGGCTCCATGCAAACAAGTTATCAGCGCCGAGGCAACCGCGAAAACAGGAAATTCCTTCGGCGACGACCAGTTTAACTGAAGATGTAAGCTTGCTCCCCACAAGAAACGCGTGGAGCAATTTTTGAAAAGGCCAAGAAGTGGAAGTACGCCTTTATGGACGGCCACAAAAAGAAAACAAACAAACCACGGTTGAAGTGGTTTAAAGTCCAAGGCTCTCAGGGAGTCAGCTGAAAATGACTCAAGCTACTCCATCAACGCCGCCGCTATTTCGGCGCGGATCGGCGGATCCTCTCTTCCGGTTCTGAATGCTTGGACTGCAGGGGAGCAAGAGCATCCCTAATTCTTCAGAGCCCCACGTCCGGGGCCCACTCTCCCGTGATGTCGAAATTCCGGCTCTCGAAGTGACTCCCGCGAAACTCGTCCCTTCGGTTCGTGAAGAGGATCTTCATGGTGTGCCCGGCGCTGTCCCAGAATGCCAGGAATTGCTTGGCACTGGGCGTCATTGCATACAAGAGCTGTCTTCTCCTTCAAACAGCCCAGCGGCGAAGACGTGCCACAAACGTCCGGCGAAGTTCACCCCTAATTGCAAGAGGGCCCGCAAACGGCGCCGTTGTTTTCGTCTGTGGCACAAACGCCGACACAACCAAGCCTCAAACTTCGGACTAGTTCCTGTCTGTCACCGCATTCTGGACCTCCAGGTAATTTTATGAGCGTAAGTCCGAAGGGCAGATTAAGAAACCCGTCCTGTCAATGGGTCCTCCCTCCAAAAGTGATGAACACCACCCCCTACGAATCAACCGGGGGTTCTGCTTAATTCAAGGTTCCCAGTACAGGGTTGCACTTGTCTTGGATGACAAGTGTTCCGCCAGAATACACTGGAAAATGTGGTGCCCCTTTAACGAGCTTATTTGGGCAGAGGACACACCACAAGTTGAACTTTAAGTGGGATGTGTCACAAAAACCGATGATATGTTTTGGAACTTCCCTCAAAAAATCAACGCAAAGTGACCCCGAAACGGTTCCAACATTACATGTCCGACCTTGCGAACATGTCTTTTGGGCAGAACCGAAAGCGATTCCCTCAAAGGAAACCACGAGGGATGGCTCATAGTATGGCTCGTTCCGTTCCCTCATTCCCTGGTTTTGCTTCTTCGAACTAGGTTGGATGAAACTAGATGCCACAATTCCCTCATTTGGCTAGGTCCTCCAGTAAAGAGGTTAAAATAAGGGTACAAACTTTTTTTCTGTAGTCTATTTCAGTAGGGGAACCCTCCCAACCAAAAAAGTTGGTAGAGAAGGGCACCTAGCTAAGACACCTAGTTGGCCATATAAATCGTTGCTTTCCCGCAAGGGAATGGTGCCTTTCACCCCGGGTGAGGGGTGAGAAATGGGGAATGTCCGGACGGGCCCAAAGTCTACTTGGACCCTTTTGCTTTTAACAAACGCCAAAAGGGGTCTTGTCGGTTTCCCCCAGTATGAAACCAACAGTGGGTTCCGGGAATGAATTGGAAGAGGCTGCCTTTAAAGGAACCACCAGCTGGATTGGTTTTTGTCCGAGTCATTCCAACTCATTCCGTGCCTATCCTAGTCATCTCAGTTACCACCATAGTAGGTAACATGGTATTTTTATACCTCTAGGGTTTACCATGGATGGTTTCCCTTGTGCCTACTATGAAGGTAACTGGAAGCACTGGGTATAGCAAGTGAACCACTGGCCCCGCACGCAGCGACTTGGACACGGAGCGCTTGGACCTCAAGCGCAAGAAGAAAGGCATGGCACACCGGACGGCTCCTAGGTCCTCCAGTAGAGAGTTTAGAATAAGGGTACAAGCTTTTTTCTGTAATCTAGTTTAGTAGGGGAACCCTCCCAACCAAAAAAGTTGGTAGAGAAGGGCACCTAGCTGGGGGACCTAGGCTCGGAAAAACCGCGGAAAGAAGAAGAAGAAGCCAAGTCCAAGCCAGTGGAGACTTGGATGTGAGAATTCGCCAAGGTGGGGATCGATCGCCACTTGGGGTGTTTGACCCCCCAATAACAAGTTTAACCCCGCTGAACGGGGGACTCAAACGTAGGTTATAAACAAACGTTTACCAGGTGTAGTAGGCAACCCTTCGCCACTTTAATCCACCGATCTAGGCGAATCACAACTACTTCAACAACCTGAAAGGGCTCCATCCCCAAAGGAACCTTGATTGGGCCCGGTTGCCAACCGCAAGACCGTTGGAAGCCGAAATTGGAGGATTGCGTTGTGTCCAGATGGAACCTGGGGTGGGAGGCGCTCTGCTCTGTTGCCCTTTCTTGCCAAGAGCAATTTAGCCAGGATTCAAAGCCTCACCACCTGGTACCAAAGTGGTCAACTACCCCAAACCCACGTGATTCCATTGCCCTGGTTTTGTAGGCAACCAAGTCCCACCCTTCAAAAACCAAAAGGCGATCTACCCCAATGCGATTCCATCACCTTTGTAGGAAACCAAGGGCCTACCCAATGGATCGAAGGCTTGCCTGGGGCGGAACGCCTGGGATCCACTCGGCACGGTCAAGAATTTCCGGGCGGAGATCCGCACCAAAGGGGGCTATCATTGTAGCCTGGAACGATTGAACCCTCAACATGGGGGGGGGCTTAGCTTGTCTCTTTTGAAAAGGTGTTCCTTCATCCTTCCTTTTCTTCTCCCTTGGCATTCCTTTGGTCCTCCTTGCATTTCCCTTGGTGCTCCTTTGGTCCCCCTTTGCTGTTGATGTCTCAATCCAAAAACCAACCGGCACTCCTCAGCAACGCCCTGGCATCATCCGCCCTCCCCCCCCCCCCGGGAGGGGCTCCCGACAGCCCCACGACTTGCTTGGGAAAGTTCTGGCGCGGTCCCGGAGTCCCCCGGTCGACTTGCATTTGCGCTTTCGTCCCCTGGGAAAAAAGGAGATGTTTTGTCCAGTAGTTATTGATTCCCTGTAAAACCAACAGGGGAAAATAACAAACTCACTCATTTTCTCAGGTTCCCTGGAAAAGTATAATGTTTTTCGGCAGTGATAGGTTCCCTTTAAAGCCACCAGGGGAAAATCAAACACATGTTTTAAGCAAATGGAAATCTAATCAGCGTGGGGGGGGGGGGTCCCGGCATTGTTCGCAACCTCTCTGTTCTTCGCTTATCCCAGTGCTTCGCGGGTACAGGAAGAACAGGCAGACCCGCCAATTTAAGAAGCTCCCAAGATTGACACAAACCACGAATTCCAGAAGTATGTCAGGCCACTTAGAAAGGAGAGTTCTTCCAGGCAAGCCAGTATAGTAGTAGCAATCACAAAGCGCAGAAAAAAAAGAGTGTGTTTTGAAAAGAACGATGGTTGAAAAGAATGGACAAGGAATCAACCCCTAGCAATTTACCTCAACGCTTGCGGGAAAGAAGGGGTCTAAAGAATTGGGCCACCTGAACATGATTGCAGGCTTCTCTCGACATGCTGCTCTTTTGATTGACAGAAAGGGCACCATTGCCTCCATTTGCTTAAGTCCCCTGGAAAAACTAAAAAGATTTCCTTAGTGATAGATTCCCTTTAAAACCAACAGGGGAGAATAATAAAACTTCTTAACCAAATGGAAGATTGGGTTCAGGTCATCCAAGTCATCCTTTGGACATCTTTGGACTCCAAACTGAGACCTGTGAAATGCTTAGCAGCTAAGCAAGCTCAAGGTTTTTTCAACTGGACCCTTCAGAACGTTCAATTTGAGGGATCCAAATCTCTTGTGCCAAAGCGTCTTGGCTTGGTGTGACATCTGTGCAAGGGGGAACCTCCGATTGGTTGTATTGGCGTCCCTTTAGAACAGCCCTCCTTGAGCACATATTCGTGACGAGCTTAATCCAAGCTTGGCTGGCAACCCGCAAGCCGTTCATGGCCTTATCCAAGATGGCGTGAAACGGCTGCTGCAACTAGTCACTTCCCGAGATGTCGGCGGGCAGATCAATGATAGCGTGGTGCACATCAGGCAAATCGGATTGGAGGAAAGCAGTCCCAGCATCAAGAGTCATGCAAGCCATCTCTTCTGTGCTTGCAAGTCCGAACTGCTTCCAGGCTAGGTGTGTTGCTGGAAATGCCAAGCGATGCTGCACTTGATCCGGATGCAACCTGCTGAAAGGGTTCTCAAGATTCCTGGAGGGGTCCTTGGAAACTACCATAGTAATTAATCTTGTGCAGAAACTCGCCAAACAAATTGAGAGGCACAAGGTCACATCAAAATCGCAGACCTTCTTGGGTGCCTTACTTTCAAAGAAACACATTTAGTGGGACATGTCATAAGTACCGAAGGTCAACTCTATCGTAGGAACCGAAGGGCTGGGAGCCCTGGCACGACTTGGAAAGTGGCCTCTGATTCGTTCTGGGAAGTCCCAACTCTTCCTGATCAATACGCCCCAGTGATTCAGCACAACTGATTCTTGTGGGGGCAGCCGGAAGCCAAATGATTTCGATGGCTGATGTCTGGACCCCCCTCCCCGTTGCTCGTTTGCTCGTTTGGGAAATCTGGCCTTGCCCTAGCCCTTTCAGAAGGATAGCTCTGGCAAATGATTCCCAAGCAGAAACTAGTGGTTTGCTCTGCAAATCCCTCTCTGGACTTTGGGTAGCCATAGCCATCGGTTGACCACTCAATATGGCTTATCTGCTTACTGAACCGCCTCTTCGCTTAAGGATTGAAGGATCAACTCGAAATCAGCAGCTGTAACGGCATTGGTTCAACGGCAAAAAGAAAGCGTATCCCCTTGCTGGGACCAGGAAACTACTTCCCACGTGCTTTCAGATACCATCATGCCGGGCTGGTCCCCTTCGATCCCCTGCTTCAAGTCTAACCTTTAGAGGTTTAGTAGGCACTCTCGCTAAGCCAACTAAACAAATCAAACAAACTAAGGGGATGGCTGGGAAGTATCAAGTATGAAGGTCACCTGGTGCCTCTCCCCTCGTGTCCATGTTGCCTGGAAGCACTGGGCCACTCGTGTCTCCTAAGTTGCCTGGCTTCAAACAAGCCAGTTTGAAGCCCCAAACTCCATGAATCCTTAGCGGATCCTATTCCAATGACCATTAGCATGAATCCCCACAGCTCGGATTCGGGGACTCAGAGAAAAAAAGAGCACTGCTTGAGGGTTCCTGCATCCTTATAAATCAAGGAAGAGCTGAGAAGCGCAGCCCCGCCGGGACGCTGATCCTTGGGACTCACACCGGGTCCCAAACGTGATTTCGGGTTTCCTGCTGGGTGTCCCTTGAAACCACCCTCAAAAAGAAGAAACACCTCAGCTTCTCCCCGCTTGATGGCTTGGATTGGTGGTTTCGAAGTGTTCTGGGGGTAGTCCATCTACCCTCCTCCAAGATGAAGGGGTTCACATCCAAATCCATAGCACAAATGCAAACCACCCAATAGGGATTAACACCCCCTCCCAGCAGCGAAACCTATTGACTGTTGGTTCTAACATGGTTATGATTTGTTCCAGGTTCTATTGGCCACAACCCAAATGAAACCAGGTAGAACCAAGTCCACTCATGATCGAAGACCCCCCAAAAACAAGTGACTACTAAAATCGCCCATTCTCACTTCCTGAGTGGCAGGAAAAGTCACCAACCTTGTTGTATGCCACCAAAATGGGAACCAAACCCAAAAGTGACTGGACTAAAGTCCGGCTGAACTCCAGAAGTGAGCCTTTGGGGGGGGGGGGGGAATTTTTGGGGCGCTCGCCTGAGTCATAATTAATCAAAACCCGGTATTAAAATGGTCGTAATCCCAGAACCATGCTTCAAGAATTAAGAAGGCGGATATCCGCAGCCATTTATGATTGGGAGTATCCCTTACTAGCCTTTATTAATCCCCGGGTTTTGTCATCTACCCGAATCGGTTTTGAGCAAGTGCGTCGCTCCAACGAATCAACCTCCCGGCCTGTGAGAGCCGCATCAACGTGAGCAGCGGCGTGGAGGACGACTTCACCTTCGCCGTGGCCTCTGCGAACTGCGGAGCGTCTGAGCGCAGAACCAGCGGCTCGGAGCGCTCGTCGCGTCTTTTTTCTTCTTGTTAAACCAAACGGAAACGAAAAGCGAACGACCTGCAGTGAGTACAAGAGCCCCATTTTTCGACCTAGACCCTGAACCTACAAACATCTGCGGGTTCACAAGAACCCCCCCCTTTTCCTACCTGGACCCTCGACCTACCCTGAAAACAGGAGAAACACCCAGAATGTTGGGTTGTAAGAACCCAATTTTCAGTTGGTTTTTTGAGGCTTCAGTACACCCAAACCGACCAAACTGCTAGAAAGAATTTGGTTGAGGGCTCGATTTGCGATTTGCTGATTGGTTAGGGAACCAACAAGGGGCAGCTAGAGGCATATCCAAAAATTTCATCAGCTGGATTCTACCAGGATCAAAGTCACCCCAAGCGGTAGGTGAAAGGGAAGCCGCCAGCCAGTTTCTGACTTTGATACCAAGAACGCGTCAAAGATCAAACTCATTCCCTCAGTCAGGGGGGAGGGAGGGGTGGGAGGGGGGGGGGGGCGGGGGACAAATGGGTGTGTGTCTTTTTGGGGGCACCCGGATGTCACTTCAAAACCACCAAATACCGCAACTTTAGTTGAGTTGCTTTGTTAAGGGAACCCAAAACGACCGTACGGAATGATTCCCGCCGCCCTTTTTTTCAGCTTCTGGCTCGCCCAAGCGCGTGCGCGTCACCTCACCGACGCCAGCTTTCCAGCGCTTTGCCTGTCTTCAGGAAGAGATCATGCCCGCGGCAGACATAACGCCACTGCCACTGAAGAGCATACTCCTTGATCGTGGGGTTCAAACAGCCTCAGCAACAACATGTAGCGAAAAACATTCGCAATGTGTTTCAAGCTTGGCTTCACAAATGAGTTTCAAATGTGTGAGGTCAAGCAGCCGGTCTGCTTACTCTTGGATGCTACGAGAGAGGGCCTGTCCCTGCTTCCAGCTCGGCAAGCTCATTGCAACTCCTGCGAGCCACGAGAAGAAGGCTCGACACCAACAAAAAGTTAGTAAATGCAAACGAGCCGCTGCTCAGTGGCTTGCCCATCTGCAGGTGGAGACGAAGCGCTAGTCTGCATTACATGTGGCGAGCAAAGTCTCGACCTTTCTGCAAGAGTCCACCGCCAGAGTGGCGAGCAAGAGTCCACAACATCTTCCACATCCGAATCTGTGTCCACCGCATGCCCGTTGCCCAGTGACCGAAACGCACGGCGTTGCCGAGCCCAGTAGCGCTTGTGCGCCTTGGCGGGCGGAAAGCAAATTGGGTGTAGGGGCCGCAACAGTTTCAATCCTATGTTGTATTTTTTCGCGGGGGGCAAGGGGGTAGTTCAAAATCATTGCGTCATAATTATGTGAGTAAACTACATGGTCGATGGATCTAACGAGAAACAGACGAAAAAATGTTGTATTGACCCCAGGGTCCCGGTTTTGTTCCCAAGAAATCGAGAACAAGAGCCACCTGCTCAGGGCCTTCAACCTAGTCCCAGCCAGAGAATGCCGCAAGAAGCCCTTGGGATTTGCATGGTTTTGGCCGGACCCCCCTGATCCACATGGCCATGGTTCAAAGTCTTGGGTGCGCTCCGGAGACTGCGGCGGCCCCAGCTCGACAAAGTGGAAGTCTTGCGGCATCGCACGCTGCTTCGCCCGACGAGGAAAGCTGCGTAAGTGTGTGTGCGTGTGTGGCAAGGAGGTCTGCCAGAAGTCATCAACAAATCCAAGATATTCGGCCGGCTGTCACAATCTGCGATGTTTGTCATGCTTTTGGGCGGCTGTAATCAATCCGTAAGCCAAAACGAGACCGACATGTTGGGGCCCGTCCGCCTTCAAAAAAGAATGAGTGACCGGCAGTCCGATTTTTGTTGATCGACTTGGGCCCAACCCAAAGGCCCGTGTGGGCCCTGCTCCTTCCGACCCAGGAACCTTTTAGTGCAGGGAACCATGATAGCTTTACACACACAAAAAAAGGTACACAGAAATACCATGTTCGAATGATGTTTCATATTCTGTCTACCCTGTGTATAAATAAATAAATAAATAAATAGACAAATAAACAAATAAATAGATAAATAAAAAAATAAATACATAAATAAATAAATGAATACATAAATAAATACATAAATAAATAAGTTTAAAAAAAAGTAAAAAATGTTTATAAAATATATGAAAAAACGCGCCCCCTCCCTCAGGCTCTTCACTAAGAGCTTCAGCTCTGACAGCGTCTGCTCAGACTCCAGGCATGCCTGCAAGATGCCCAGCAGCTCTTCCCGGCTTTGACGCAGCAGCTTTGTACTTCGACTGTGTGCCCAGCGAAAGGAAATGTTTTTCCGCAAAACCCTTCGTGCTCAACCGGCTTTCCTGCCAAGAGCTCTGCCTTCTGAGCCAGCGCCAGCTGCGCATCCGAAGCGTGAATGGAGTCAAGCAAACTGCAAAACAGATGAGAGACACCCTTCATATTTTTGGGGGTATGGTTCGGGGTAGGTTCGGGGTATGGTTCGGGGTATGGTTCGGGGTATGGTTCGGAGGCATGGTTCGCACAAGTCTCACTTCCACCCTTTGCAACAGGCTGCGCACCTTAGAAAGGCACACACCCATATATATATATATATATGTACACTGTGTATATATATATATAAAGTTGAAGATAGATGAAGTAAGAGATGGAAGGAATATTCATATGATAGTAAATATTTACTTATTCTATCACTTTATGATCATCTCGTCCTTTCTATTTCTCTCTTCCTTCATGTCAGGTCTCCAAATACCCGATATGAAAGAAAGAAGATTGCCTTGGAAACCAAAAGTAGTTCCTATCTTCTGGAGCCACCAATTGACAGCAAATCTCCCCAGGAATCTTAGGATGAAAAATACCACTATGAAAAGATGTTTATTATCACAGTTTTGGAGTTATGGCCCACCAGGCCATCAGAAGTCCCCGTTTAGTGACCTCTCCTGCCAAATCTCACCTCACCTTGTCAAGTGGTTTGGACTGATGGTTTGGTAGGGGGGCGGGGGTTGCCATGTCATGTTTCCTCAACAAGCAGGCTTAGAATCCCTAATGGTAAAACCTGGAGGGACAAATATTGGTTATCTGCCATGGGAACTGGAAGCGCTGGGAAGAAGCAAAACCATATTTCGAGGAATCTCCTGTTGAAGCCCAGTTCTGCTCTAGAAAGCAACATCGGACGCTAGTTGGCTCGGTTTTGGCGGGGCATTGCGACAGAAATTCGGGCAACATGGGTTGACTACTTGGCTTGTGTCCTGTTTGGGTGGGGGGCTTTCCCAGTGAAACTTGCGAAACATCGAGGGTGTTGCATGCTCTTGCTGGCCCACGGGACAAAGACGCCCACGCATTCCGCCTGCAGCCCCACGTCCTTGATTTCCCAGTTCTTGAGGATCTGGTCTGAGTCCTGCTCCTGACCAATTGGAATTGGGGGCCTATTCGACATCCATCGGCCACGGTAGAAGCTCCGGCCCGGGGAAAAAAACCAAAAACACCCAAGCCACCGTCGCTTGATCGGTGTTCGCCGTCAAAAAAGGCGAAAACAGGAGCCATCTGCAAGGGGTTGGTCTGAAAGAGGCCCCGGAAAAGCACAACAGAAATCAGCCCCATGGAGTTGTGGGAGTTCTCACAGATCTCAAGTGGTTACTAAATTCTGGTTGCAACCCACTCAGCTGAGGCGTCTTGAAGGGCTACAATCATACCCCCTCCCACCCAACAATGAACCTCACCTTACCCCTTAAAACTCCAAGCCCTGGAGAAGTTAATCTTTTACAGACATATAGCCCATGTTACCCCCAAAAATGTTGAAAAGTTGTGTTTTGAAGAGGGGCCCTTGCAAAACATACTTCTGGTGAACAAACCGCGAGAAGGTTGCCACTGAAACGGTTCAATCAAATCCGCTCCGGCGGAACATGGGAGAACTCACTCGAACCCAGTCAAAAAAAATTGAAGATGGCAGCTCCAAGTGGAAGTACGGGAAGCCTGCACGCACCAAAAGAAAACTCAAATCATAATAACCAAAATGTAAAGGAAGAATCACCCACAATAGGGGTAGGTAGACTGCCGGCAAGACTGCCGCCTGGACCAAAGCGGGATGACAAGGCGTCTGAACCTATTCGAGACAAACCCTTAAAAAACAAAACCACCCTGGCTCACACAGGGAGTCACACTTCCCTTCAAAACACTTTACATACTGGGCCGTTTGATACTTCGAAAGTAGGGCGGCATTGTGGCAATGTCTCAAGATCGGGAACAACAAACGGCGGGTTGCCCCGAGCAAAACTACACCGTGCCCGTGCTCGTTTATCCCTGGTTCCGGTGAACTTCTCGTGTTTTCGCGACCCAAGGCAGCCCTCCAAACGCTCGCCTCTTCAGATCCAGGCCTCGGACAGGTTCCGCCGGGTGCCAGGCTTGCGTTTGGAGCCCGGTGGTTCGAAGGTGAAACCGGGAAAGGCTCTACATTGGTAACCCTCTACAAAGGGACCCGTTTTCCAATCCACAGTTTTCCCCATCCAAAGCACCAACCTGACAGCTTGCCTGGTAAGTCTAGTTCAAGTTCGGGGCCCCGCAAAACGGCGTAGCTTCCTTTTGCGGTTTCCTAACACCACTCACAGGGGATCTGCTCAAAACGCACAGCCCATCCCACCTTGTACCGCCCACCCTACAAACAAATTGTGGCCTCAAAACCCTCGAATGGGTCGAGGCATGGGCCTGACCCAAGTTGCCAACCTCAGGCTCAGTTTGGGGAGTCCTTCAGAGTGGCCCAGGATTGAATGGGACCAAACGAACCCCGAGTCACTTCAAAGGCGACCCATTTCGCAGATCGCAGGCACCCCGTGGCCTGGTCGCTCCTTTTCGCCCCGCCAATCTCTGTTTATCGCGTCGATCAACAAGCGGGGTGCGCGGTCACTCCAGACGGTTCCACAAGAATCTGCGAAGAGCAAAATCATTTCACCAAGTTGACATGCGCGTCTCTTTTTGGGCTACCATTTTTACTGGTGGCTACCTGCTACACAGAAACAAAGGATCCACTGGGCTTTTGATCACGATGATGCACCAGTTGGAAAAAAGGGTTGGCAGTATTATACTCAACGTGCGTTATTCCCAAGGCATGGCCCAGATTGGGGTTGTGGTTGAGTGTTTCTGAAAGGATCATTCATTCACTTCCATTTGCTTGAGCCCCCTGAACAAATACCAAAATATGTCCAGTAGTGCAATCGATTCCCTGTAAAACCAACAGGGGCAAACAAATAATAATAAGAAACAAGCAGTCTTAAGCAAACATATTAGCCCCCCGAATTCCCGTACGAACCAAGCATCCAGAACCACAAACACACTGAGGCCCTCAGGCCCTCGGCTGACTCCCTTCGCCTTAGGGCAGGTCAGCAAGAAGCCACAAAGTCACCGCCCAGCGCTCGGTCTTGGACTCCTAGCTCAATGCCACAGGTGTTGGGCTCTCCAGATGTTCGTTTTTGCTGGGAAATGTTGGGTGTGGCTCAAGAATAGGAGGCCCGGAAGAACCCTATGTAAGGGTACGCTAAAACCGGTCCCCTGGCTCTTAAATCTTGCTCGCCACAGACGTTTCGTGAGTTCTCCGATGTCCTGAACCCTAAATGGTTGGATATACTTTATGTATAAGAAGAAAATACAATCTTCTGACAGGAGAGAACTTGCCTGAATCCATTCCAGAACTTGCCTCTTTGAGTGAAGAAAATTTTATTTGGAAGGCCCGATCTCTTGATTGTCCGCCCTTTCCTTGTTTGAAGAAAACTAGAGGACGATTGGCCCGAAAGCATTTTTCCACAGGTGCTCATCCAGCTGCGGAGACACCTTTTTACATCGCTGCGGCGAGCGTGTCTGCGCGCGGCGATGCTCAGTGTGTATGGTCACATGAGAGCTCCATCTCATCATCCTACTTTCCTCTCGAACTGCGCCGCGCGATTTCTCACGAAAGTGGTCTGCGCAAGCTGCATTGTTCCAGGCTGCTGCGCGCAAGTTGCTCTCTGCAAGCTGCTGCGCGCAAGTGCTCTGTGCAAGTTGCTCTGCGCAAGTGCTCTGAGCAAGTTGCTCTGCGCAAGTGCTCTGCGCCAGTTGCTCCGCGCAAGCGCTTTGCGCATGTGCTCTGCGCAAGTTGGTCTGTGCAAGTTGCTCTGCGCCTGCTCTGTGCAAGTTGCTCTGCGCAAGTGCTCTGAGCAAGTTGCTCTGCGCAAGGGCTCTGCGCCAGTTGCTCCGTGCAAGCGCTTTGCGCATGTGCTCTGTGCAAGTTGGTCTGTGCAAGTTGCTCTGCGCAAGTGCTTTGTGCAATTGCTCTGTGCAAGTTGCTCTGCGCAAGTTGCTCTGCGCAAGTGACTCTGCGCAAGTTGCTCTGCGCAAGTGCTGCCGGAGCTGTGGGGGTGTGCTCCGCGTACTACGTTTGTACTTAAAAGTTGCGATTCTCCAGCCGGAGCTGCGGGGGTGTGCTCCGCGTACTACGTTTGTACTTAAAAGTTGCGATTTCCCAGCCTGAGCTGCACGCTCCGCATACTACGTCTGTACTTAAAAATTGTGATTTTCCACCCGGAGCTGCAGGAGCACGCTCCGCGTACTACGTTTGTACTTAAAAGTTGCGATTTCAAGCCGGAGCTGCGGGGGTGTGCTCCGCGTACTACGTTTGCACTTAAAAGTTGCGATTTTCAAGCCTGAGCTGCGGGAGCACGCTCCGCACACTACGTCTGTACTTAAAAGTTACGATTTTCCAGCCGGAGCTGCAGGAGCACGCTCCGCGTACTACGTTTGTACTTAAAAGCTGAGATTTTCAAGCCGGAGCTGCCGCGGACCAGGGGGGAATCGAACCCGCGACCGCGGGATTGCGAAAGCAGGCGCGCAAACCACGACAATTCCAAACACGGCGCCACAGCGAGAGCGCTTCGACACGCACAATCTCCGCAGAGGGTTCGCCGAGACTAAGACAAATTCGCACGGCGCCACAGCGAGAGCGCTTCGACGCGCACGATCTCCGCAGAGGGTCGCGCGCGCACCGCAGAAATCGTAAAAAAGTCCTCAGTTTTTGAACCTCGACCACGCGAATCTCCGCAGAGGGTCGCGCGCGCACCGCAGAAATCAAAAAAGTCCTCAGTTTTTGAACCTCGACCACGCGAATCTCCGCAGAGGGTCGCGCGCGCATGCTAAAAATCGTAAAAAGTCCTCAGTTTTTGAACCTCGACCACGCGAATCTCCGCAGAGGGTCGCGCGCGCATGCTAAAAATCGTAAAAAGTCCTCAGTTTTTTGAACCTCGACCGCGCGAATCTCCGCAGAGGGTCGCGCGCGCATGCTAAAAATCGTAAAAAGTCCTCAGTTTTTGAACCTCGACCACGCGAATCTCCGCAGAGGGTCGCGCGCGGCCAGCAGAAATCGTAAAAAGTCCCCAGTTTTTGAACCTCGACCACGCGAATCTCCGCAGAGGGTCGCAATCCCGAGCGACGATCAAACTCCCGCCCCGGCGCCTTAGAAACCAAAACTAACTTACATAGCTGCTAACGCCGAAGCTCTAAGCTCTACCTAACCTTGGCTCTATGTAACTTGGCTCTATGTAACTTGGCTCTATGTAACTTGGCTCTATGTAACTTGGCTCTATGTAACTTGGCTCTATGTAACTTGGCTCTATGTAACTTGGCTCTATGTAACTTGGCTCTATGTAACTTGGCTCTATGTAACTTGGCTCTATGTAACTTGGCTCTATGTAACTTGGCTCTATGTAACTTGGCTCTATGTAACTTGGCTCTATGTAACTTGGCTCTATGTAACTTGGCTCTATGTAACTTGGCTCTATGTAACTTGGCTCTATGTAACTTGGCTCTATGTAACTTGGGTAACT
Source organism: Effrenium voratum (assembly GCA_963377175.1). Taxonomy (NCBI): domain Eukaryota; class Dinophyceae; order Suessiales; family Symbiodiniaceae; genus Effrenium; species Effrenium voratum. Next base: position 2,031,382 of record CAUJNA010001779.1, read on the forward strand.
TGGCTCTATGTAACTTGGCTCTATGTAACTTGGCTCTATGTAACTTGGCTCTATGTAACTTGGCTCTATGTAACTTGGCTCTATACTTGGTAACTTGGCTCTATGTAACTTGGCTCTATGTAACTTGGCTCTATGTAACTTGGCTGTATGTAACTTGGCTCTATGTAACTTGGCTCTATGTAACTTGGCTCTATGTAACTTGGCTCTATGTAACTTGGCTCTATGTAACTTGGCTCTATGTAACTTGGCTCTATGTAACTTGGCTCTATGTAACTTGGCTCTATGTAACTTGGCTCTATGTAACTTGTCCAAGGGCTCCGCACGGAAGAACCCTTCGCGATGCTTTCGGGAAAACAAAAAATCATCATGTCCAGGAGAAAGTGTCCTTTTCTTCTTCCCAGTGGATCCCAGGCATGCCACTGTGATAGGCAACCAGCTATTTTCCTGTGGCTTTTTGTTTCGGGCCTTGGTTGCCGACTATACAGCTGGGCTGACGTGTAGCTTTTAGTGGGTTCAATGGAAACCCCACTCAGCCAATCAAAAAGCTAGAACGCTAAGAAACAGGAAGGCTGGGAGAAGCCACGTATATAGTCTAGGTCTCCAGTAGAGAGGTTAGAATAAGGATACTGCAGCGAGTGCTGCAATGGTAGCGATTGGGCTCCTAAAGTGAATGCACACGATGATGGTGATGTTCACGAAGTCACTCGGTCAAGTCGGCTGGCGACTGTTTTCCACTCGGTGCGAGGGCCTCTATGGCTCCTAGCGAATGTAGCCTAGGCTCTGCCTGGGTGAGCAAAAGGGGGCCCCCTGAGCCACATGCCATGCATGTATCAACCATGCTGAATCCGTGTCCTGAGTTTGGCTGTTGCACCAGGACAAAAGGGAAATCAGCTGTTTTCTACGAAAAAGCTGAGTCTAACTCAGGCCATGCGCTCAGGGGTGGTCGGTGTTCGGGATGGAGAGCGTCATCAATCTGCTGAACGGCAGATTTTCCTACCTTCTTGTTCTTCTTCGCGGCAGTGAAGCTGGGATCATAGGCGATGCACCAGCGCCGTTTGCTGAGGAACTTCTGCAAACCTAGACGGCACTCGGCTCTCTTCTTGGTGAGGGCATCGGCAAGGTCATAGTCGGATGCTAGCCAACGAAGTTCGCAGCCAACGCGTTTCAGATTCTCTCTCAGCTGAAAGGCTTGAAGGGCTGAGCGAAGGTTGGACAAACCAAGCAGCGGCGACTCGTTGAGCTCCAGCGCATCATAGCCACCTCGGGAATCTGTGCAAAGGATTCCCCGAATAAGCAGAACTTGTTGTTCAGCAGCGGTGGTCAGGTTGGTGCGATCATGTTGTCGGGCAAGGCCGCCACCATGAATCTCAGTCCAGAGAAGACGGGCTCTGAAGTTCAGGTCCTCGGCCTCCAGGATGGATTGCACTTCGGCATCGTTGCTGCCGATGGCTTTGCGCCGCAGTTTCCATGTGCGCCATGCGATGACCATCATGCGGGCAACACGACCATCCAAGCATTCGGGGCCGCTGACCAGTGTGATCATGCCAGTGCTGTCCCCTTTCGGACGATTGCAGTGTGCCTGGTCGCCCATCGAGATGAAGACCAGGTCTGACCAATGCTCCGCAGTGGGTACCTTGTGGAACTCGAGGTTGTAGGACTCACGCCTGACCTCGCCAATCATCTGTTGAATCTCGCGGGCGGTCTCCAACGTGCCATTTGTGACCACTTCCGTGAGCAATAAATTGCATCGGGCGCAGATTTGTTGCTGTGTCTGCACCGCGAACCACTGCATTGCACCAAGGGAAGTGCGGCATGCTCCAACTTCATAGGGAGACAGGGGTCCATTTTGCCGTAGGCGATCAGGTGAAATGGCAACATCGGGAATGGTCTCGATGTAGGCGTCCTGGCTGACGGAGATCTTGAAGGTGCCGTCATCGGCGTTCATGGTCTCCACATCGGTGCCGGCGTGCCTGTAGGAACGCATTTTGACGGTTCCCCACTTGTAGGCTTGATCAACCTTGTGCATGATGTCGAGCCATTCGTTGGAGTTCCTGTCCCCAATCCGGTGAAAATCATCCACGTGGCCGCCCATCATGCCAATGAGGCGTGGGAAGCGACCGGTGCTCTCCTTCTCGAACTGTGACAACCATAGCCAAGGGCAACGTTCTCCAAGGGCAGGTACAGCTCCTAGGCCAACCAAAGTCTTGTGCAGGTCTAGCCATAGGCCTCGGGGTGCTGTTGTTGAACCATAGATGTTGCGAAGGATCTTGAGAAGCGAGCCTTCGGGAACGTTGAGAGCTTCTTGCAGCTCCTTGACTCCCGTAGTCCACAGGTTGGCGTCGGCCTCAGTGGGCTGAGTCTGCAGGAAGGCTGTGGCAAGGTCCAGGCCTTCTAATGGCCATTGGTGGTGAGCTGAGGCAACGTGCAGCAGGCTTCTTCCAAGATTGGATTGAACCGGTGCCGCAGTCTTGAAGGTCGGGTCCAGCAGGCTCGGGTGCTGGAAGCCCAGCAAGACGATTCTTGCCTTGGCCTTCTTAGCGCCATCCTTGGTGTGAAGGGTGTTCGGGTTGTCGAACGGCGTCCTGGGAGGCTTCTTCGCGTTCGGCAGGTGGAACAACTTTCCAGGTCAAGACCCAACGGGCCTTGAGAACTCTTCCACTGCCGTGGGCGTCCTTGAGCTCGTTGTCGTTGAGGAATTTGCGAACGGCTTCGCTCTTGATGAAGGAGTCCACTTCCTTGGTCTTGGCTCTTGCGAAGAGCGAGCGGTCCGCACTGGACAGCTTCTGAAGGCTGACCTCGGAGTTGTTCATTTTCTTGACCAGGAAGTTGACCGGGTTGTTGATCAGGGCCTTCCGCTCCTTGTTGGAGTTGAGGTCGAGATCGATGTGCATGACGATGGCTTCATCGACCTCCTGGAGAGCGGTCAGGACGTCGTAGTGCGTAATCTCTTGAGCAGCTTCGGCTTGAAGAGCTTCAACCCATTGAAGATCATAGTGTTGAGTCACGAGATCATCGTTGTCGTTCTCGAGGCGAGGCTTCTTAGATGCAGATGGACGGGCATCGCTGCCATCTCCATAGTCGTTGACTCCGATTGGACCAGTGGTGGACGTAGCATCAGGTGGTCGTGCCGACTACTGGGCTGGCCGGGTTCGTTAAGGACTTCAGTGGGAGTTGCTGGTGGTGGTACAAATGAGGTTGAGCGAGGTGTCCTGGGGTTGATGCTGATGGGGGCTCAAGGTCGTGCATCTGTCCACTGTTGCTTTCCTTTCTCAACATCTGGATCAAATGCATTGTCCGCCGACATTGCTCGGCGTGTCGGATACTACGGCGTGTCGGATACTTACTAGAGGATAGAGGATAACCCCCCCCCTAACCCCCCCCCGCCCGACGTCTATTACGTAGGTTTTTGGGGGGGGGGGGGGGG
>CAUJNA010001779.1:2034905-2199905 GCA_963377175.1 Effrenium voratum
CATTACATTACAGTAAATTACATTACATTACATTACATTACATTACCTTACATTACATTACATACATACATACATACATACATACATACATATGTACATGCATGCATACATTACATACATACATACATACATACATACATGCATGCATGCATGCATACATGCATACATACATACATACATACATACATACATACATACATACATACATACATATGTACATGCATGTACATACGAGAGAGGGAGAGTGGGGAGAGCGAGGCTTGGGGGGATGGGGAGGATGGGAGCAGAGGGAGGGAGAGAGGACGACAGAACACACGAGGGAGACAAGGAAGAGAGGAAGAAGGAGAAAAGGGAGAGGACAATGTCGGCGGACTGAGCCGGAGGCTCTAAAGTTTCTTTCTGTTCCGGTTGATGTGTTGTGGATGCTGTGGTGACAAGATTGTTCGCATCAGTGCGGATGTGTACATCTGCAATTTTGCCCGTTATGTCTGACCAGAGGCCGCGAAGAAATAATGCTGAACCGTAACAACGCATTAGTCCGTGCAACTCTGCAACAGTAGTGGACATGGTTGTGGCGGTGATCTTGTGCGTCTCATAGTCGACCAGTGAGCGTCTCGAGTTCGATGAGCCCTGGCGAAGATCTCTTTGTTCTGCAAGAAAGATAACACGCGCACGTTGGGATGACTTATCCTCGTTGTGAGCGATGTACCTGGCGATAGTCGGTGGGACCATAGGTCGTCTTCTTCACAGCTCGCCGAAGAGGTACGATAGTAGTTGGATCTGGTGCAGGAGGTAGATCAGGAAGTTCGATCTCTTGCTCCGTCGGCTCCTCATTTGTGATGTCCTCAAACTCGCGCTTGGGAAGGATGTCGGCCAGGGTCTTCCACTTCGTGGGGTCCTCGCCGGACGTGAGGTCGTGCTGGAGTTGCTCGGTGACGGTGACAGGTCTCACCGAGTGCACTGAGCAGCGTAGGGAGTCTGTTCCCGATCAAGACCCATAGGATGTGCCTTCTGTGGTCGCCTTCTTCTTGATGGTGAATCAGCTCTTGGAAGACGACACGTCCAAGCCCAATCCAGTATGGCTTGCCGGATTTCTTGTGACCACCTCGAGGTCCTCGATGTTGATCGGAAGGATGAACATGGCGCCAGACCTTCACCAACTCGAAGGGTGTGAAAGTCTTCAAGGGTTGCCGCACGGAGGTGTTGGCAAGCTTGTTGGGTGAGGATGTAGTCGGAGGTTGGATCGATGAGCTGGTGCGTGCGAATGTCCTCATCCGTGATGGAGTACTCTGTGCCAAATGCCCATTGGTGAGCAGAGTATCCAGCCGTGTACTCGGTCGAGCTCACGGCTGAGCATGCGAGGATCAAGGTGGTGTATGCGTCCTGGTCCAGAGCTTGTAGGTGAATGGCAGTTGCTGTGCGCTTGACATCTTGGATTGCAGCTTCAACCACCCCATGAGCCCAAGGTTCCTTCTCCGGCGGGAAGACGGCTTGAATGTTCTGGTTGTTGAGGAGCTCAGCGAGCTTCTGGGAGGTGAAGGTTTTGGCAGAGTCAGCTACCACGATCTTCGGCTTGGGGTAGTGCATGAGCCAACCAACTGTGAAGGCTGCAATCACGTCTTCAACGTTTTCGGCTTGTTGGGTCATGTTGTCGTAGACCTTGATCTTGACAACGGCTCGGAGCTTGGTGGCCAGGTCGATCATCAGGAGGAACTTGGCCTTCAGCTTGGTGCCGGGGATGTGCCACTCAGAGGTGTCCATGCCAACGGCTTCCCAAGCCTTGTAGAGCTGGTGAGTCGACGCAGGTGGAATCTGGCCAGAGCTGGTTCCGCCCTTTTGTAGTGATTCACATGCCGGGCACTTGAAGTCCAGAACGGCTTGGACCTTCCATGGTGGTTGGCCGGCATCACGTACAATTCGTGCCAGATTGCGATTCGTAGATCGATGAAAGCGGGCCACCTTCGCCTTCCACTGTTGCAGCTCCTAAGCAGTTGGACCATCTCCGCCATCGGGTTGCGGGGGTTGTGGAGCAAGCGCTGGTGGTACTTGAGGTGGATCCGAAGATGCGGGAGCTGGTAGTTCGTGAGGTTGTGGTGGAAGTGCTGACTCTGGTTCTGGTAGTTCATGAGGTGAAGGCTGAGCTTCGGCAGGTAGTCCATAGAGTTCGCTCATCAACTCCGTATCGTCCTGGTTGCCATGCTGGTGCTTGAGGAAGAGCAAACGAAGATTGCGGTCGGAGATGAGTTGTCTCCGCCAGCAGCGGGCAATGGACTGAACCATCCGCCAAGGGTAGTAGGCGGTTTTGCTGGTTTCTTGACCTTGGATGTAGGTGTGGGAGTGACCTCCAGGACATACCTTGGCGCGAAACTCCTTGTGGAAGTTCTCGTCGTTGGTCTTGATGAGCCACTTCTTGTGAAGGAAGAACTCGCCGGACTGCTCCTTCATGCCATAGTTGCATCCATCAACTCGGCAATCTAGCCATGGGATGTCGTGCTTGTGGAAGTACTGGCTCAAGTCGACCATAGGGTTTTGTGACCATCCTTGACATGGATGAGTCCACTCGAAGTAGATCAGGGTCTGCGGGTACTCCTCCAAGGTGAACTTGAGGAAGTTGACCACTTGCCAGAGCATCCGACGTTCTCGACGGCGATGAGATTCTAGAAACGCTCTGGAGTGTTGTAGTTGACGCTGGTCCATCGACACCATTTTGTGCAGGGTAGGGAGAACCAAAGACGCCTAGGACGGTGTCGACGTTGAAGTGCTTTGAGCTTCTCCCAAGTTTCTGCCTTGTAGATGTCGTAGCCGGCGTCGAGGTTGATGCGACGTGGTTGTAGACCATGTTGTTCACAGGCCTCGCTGAGCCAGCTGTGTGGATTTCCCACACACCATCTTGATCATCAGTGCAAAGCTGACTCACCTGAGATGCCATAGCCAAAGTCAATGACACGCCCATGAACTTCAGCTTGGTTGCCATAGAGCATGTCAAGGGCCTTGAGGTACTGGTCGATGTGGGTCCAGGATCTACTGGTCCTCGTCGTCCGATTTACCATGGTGCTCATCTTGGACTGCATCTCCTCGGAGTGGGAGACGTCCATCATGCGACTCTGGATGGTGTGGAGGATGTGATTCCGCTCCTCCTGGGTGAGGTGACTGATCATCTCCTCCGTGTTGTCCGTGGGCTTTGTTGGATGTACCTCGTCCCAGGATGTAGCGGGGCTTGAGGAGCGCGTTGATGCCTTGGTCCTTGTCTTGGTAGGGCGAGTGGTCGGCGAAGGACGGATCATCTTGTGGTTCTTGATCTGGGTCCGAAGAACCTCCTCTGCGTCGATCTTTTTCTGCATCGCGAGGCATATGGTTGCGTCGGTTTGGAACCTTCCATCAACGGCTGAAGTTCCTTGAGCATGCGACGGACCATCTCGGGCATGTCCGTCTTGGTGGCCGTGGGAGCCGTGCCTCGGAATGTAGGACATGCGGGCGTTGCAGACCTGGCAGTGCACCCACTGACCGTGAGGGTTGCTCTTGGCGACATCCTCCAGGTGATTTCCGAAGCATGGCCACTGATTGGGATCCGCCCTGGGATCTCGGCGATCCATCATCATGGCCCGTTCGGGATCCAAGGGTCTGGCTGTGCCCTTGGTTGGTGGAGTCACAGGCTCCTTCGCGGTGGTCCCGGTGGACTTCTCCGAGCGGTACGCTGGCATAGGCCTCCAAGGCGTGGTCCAACTCCAGGCCACCCAAGAACATGTCGGAGGTGTAGGCGTTGACAGGGGCTCGAGGTGAAGGTTCGCCCTTGCCTTTGGATGGTTTGCCCTTTTGCCAAGCTTGGGCTTCCATCCAGTGAAGTTTACCCTTTTTGCGCTTGCCCTTGCCGAACCAGCTGTAGGGCTCGAGGTCGTTGTAGTAGCCGTGTGTGGACTTGCCCTTGGAGTAGCCCTTGGGTCCGGGGTGACGGCGATCAGGACAATCGCGGGCAAGGTGACCGCCACCACAGTTGAAGCAAGGTCCGGGAGAACCATGTCCCTTGCCGGAAGAGCGGTCCACTACATGGCCGAAACCCCGATCACGACGAAGAGCTGCTGTGGCACGTTGGGCTTCTGTCCAGGCCTCAGCTGCCAAGGACTCAGCAACTTGTTCGGCATGTTGTGCATCTTGAAGCGCAGGATCATCAGGAGCAACATCAGTGTGGTCACCCGTCTCAGTGACGTTGGTCGCGGCATGATAGTCCTCAATGTAGGGGCTCCATGATGGGTCTTCATCCCAACTCTCAGCAGCAAAGGAGTTGTCCCACGACCAGGCGACATCGGGATCAGGATAGTCCTCCATGTGGTGGGCCTCCGGATAGTAACCTTGATGAGCGGCGGGTTGATGCTGCCGACCAGTGAACTGCTCATCCCACAAGGTCTGAAGTGCACGGGTGATCACGTCGAACTCCAAACTGCCCCTGGTCTCATTTCTTCAGGAAAGAGACCGGCTGCTTGCAGAAGACGGAAACCTCGAAGTACACCAAGGACGAAGCTATCCGCCAGGCCCAATTCGCCCAAAGCTTGCTTTCCATGGTCGCTTGGTTGGACGCCAACGGATTGACGATGGCTTGAGGATTCTGGTGAGCCTTCAGGGACTCGTTGGTAGCGTCCCCCGGGTGAACCACTTTTGGCTTGTTCTTGAGGAGGTGATTCGCCCTGACCAGGCTCTTCAGCAACAGTTTCAACGGTGGGTCCAGTGGCCTCATCGTGCCACTCGGCCCAGCTTTCACCGGTTTCATCCCAATGTTCGGTGTAGTACTCCTCGTTGGGGAGGCCAAAGTCCTTGTCTTCCTGACGGATGCCCAGCTTCTCCTCGTGGAGCCTCAGAATCGCCTCGGTGAACTCGCTGTAGCCCAAGGCTTCTCTGACCAAGAACGAGTTCATTGGCTCTTGATGACGGCGATGAAAGCTGAAGTACTGCTGGCAGATAGCTGCTGCATTTGGCAAAGACTGCCTCACCAAAGGACTCTGGGCCAGCTGCTGAAGGTAGATGCGCGTGCTGTTGGGTTGGTCGAACATGTGGTGATTCCATGACATTGCCAGCAGCCTTGCGGGTCCGGTGAGCTTGCCAATCAGCTTGTGAGTGCAGTACCGGCGCTTGTACGCAGGTGTCGCGCTCACATACCAGCACACTTCTCGAGTGTAGCGTCTCCAGGATCTGGCTGATCCATCCCATGAAGGCGTATGACCATCCTTGTCCGCCATGATGGCAAAGTGCCGTGGCAAGGGAAAAACAGTACCCAGTCCTCTTGAACTGGTTGCGCAAGGTCACCAGCACCTAGCCGTAGAGCTCGCTAAGCAGCTCCTTGAAGGCTAGGGCAAAGGCAAGGAAAAAGGTTGAGGCCACCGAAGAGAAAGAAGATGCGGTAGCACGGTGGTCCTCGGATCTTGTGCTCCGCTACCAATGCAGCGAGTGCTGCAATGGTAGCGATTGGGCTCCTAAAGTGAATGCACACGATGATGGTGATGTTCACGAAGTCACTCGGTCAAGTCGGCTGGCGACTGTTTTCCACTCGGTGCGAGGGCCTCTATGGCTCCTAGCGAATGTAGCCTAGGCTCTGCCTGGGTGAGCAAAAGGGGGCCCCCTGAGCCACATGCCATGCATGTATCAACCATGCTGAATCCGTGTCCTGAGTTTGGCTGTTGCAGATACCCTTTGTTCTGTAGTCTATTTAAGTAGGGGAACCCTCCCCCCAAAAAGTTGGTAAAAGGGCACCTAGCTGGTGGACCTAGTAGTACTCGTAACCAGTGACTCCATTTCCCTGGTTTTTTAGGTAGCCAAATGGCTTTTCGGAACCTGAAACCCAGCGAGTCCTGGATGCCGTGCCACGCCTCCCGGGAGCGAAACATGACCACGCGCCCCAGCAGCGGCTCGATGTCTACCTGAGACAAACTCCGAAAGCATATGAGCCATGGGTCAAAACCCAAATCGTGCCCCCCAGTGAACATCTCCATCCCCACTCAAATGGACTAAAATGGGTGGTGCACCTATCCCAGAAATGGTACCATTGGTTTTGAACCATGGCCATATGAGCCGTGGTCAAAACTCCGCTGGTTTGGCCGATTTGGTCATGGTTTTAATAGGAATACCAAACTACCTGGAGGAATGACGCTGTTGTTGCTTCCTTTTTTTCCAGATCGATGAGCATGCTCGCAAACTGTTGGGTCCCAAAAAAGGGGTAAGAATGGTTGTATTCTAAAATGAGGAACCCCAAAACTGCCGTCAAAACAAAAGACTTGGCCCCTTTCGAACGCGCAAATACAAGCCGCTCGCTTTGCCTACTTTGGGCCTGGGGGAAATCGCGGAAGGCGAAATTGGACAAGGGAACTCAAATAAACACATATGGGTGTGGCTCAAAATTACACAGGGGCAAACCGCAGGTTTTGGTCCATGTGCTTCCACTTACCTGGTTTGATGTTGGTACCGTTTTTGTTGAGCCACAGCCATATGACAGGAGGGCTGCTAAGTAGGGTGAAATGACGCTCCCGACGATCCAGTTCCAAATGTTGTATCCCCTCGCCCGATTAGGGGAAAACCTACAGACATTACCCCACTATGCAGAAGATTCAAAGAATATATCATATTTGTACTCGACACTGAACCTACGGGTATGCCAAAATCGGGGGACACCACACCGGCCATACATACATACATATGTGGAAACAACAAGTTATATATGTTTCAAGTGGATTGTGTGTATACGTGTATATATATATATACATACTACGCAATACTTGCCAACAACAAGTGCTGAAAGGGGCAGGGTACTTGGTAGCGGTTAGTAACCGTGGCTATAACCAACCAAAGCCATTGTGATAAGCTTCCTAAGTGGGCTGTAACCATGTCTACTAACCAGCTACTAAGCAACTTGGGTTGAAGAACCTAACCGTCTGTAGGTTTTTGTTGAATAGGAAAGCCAGTTGATTTCAAAAGGTCTACATTTCCGGACATACCAAAGGCCAGCTATGCGCCTTACTCTCTTGTCCATCATGCGTCTCTTGTCAAACTTCCCGGAGCCCCCCCTCTCCCACCCCCCCACCCAGGGTCCCAAAGCACTTTTATGGATTTCGGGGTGGACGACACATGAAACAGAATCTGAACGTATACTTGGAGTACCCCAGAAGTGGGCCGAGGTTTGGGGCAGGGGATATCTTAGGGGCCACTGGCGCCTCCAAGGTCTCTAAACCAACCAGAAAGCCATTGCCGGGGCCGGTTTATATTTTCTCTCGGGGAGTTGAGGCAGCCACAAACTCACGTAGTATCTAGAGAATGCTTTAGTTTCTTCCTTTTTGCTGGAGTGTTCCGCAGGAGCTTCTAAACTGCCATCCAAAGGGGAAGCCACAATTTTGGCAGGATCCTCTCGTTGACAGTCCAGACACAAAGATTGACCAACTTGAGGGAAACTAGAGACAACCAGTTTGACACCGATGCTCCCATACTATTTACCACTACATCCCATACTATTCACCCTAACACACTAACCCCAACAGGCAGGAAAAAAAGGAAGGAACTGATGGAGGTCTGGGAAGATGGATCCTTTTGGGTTTCTAAAGGGGAAACCACAAGGTTGGGGGGGGCTTCCCCAAAAAAGACACAGCCAAGCTACCATGTCCTTACAGAACTCCTGGCACTCCTGAACTTGGATACCCACTCCCTCAGGGCTCCGTTCCAACCACCAGCTACGTACCAAAGGGTGTCTGATACTCCCCCAAAATGGTGATCCCCGCAAATTTGGCGTGGTTGGTTTCTATTCAGTTTCCCTTTCAGCAGCCAAAAGACGGTCCGACTCCCATGTTGACATGTCAGGTGTTGGATACCCCCAGCTCCCCAACGGCTTGTGAAGATGACCCTTACAAGCCACCCAACTGGTGGTTTCTTCTCGATTTGACCCCTATAAACCACCCAACTGGTTTCTTGTAAGGGAATCCCTGTGTCCCTTAAAGGGATTCCCTTAAAGCAGCTGGGTCCCAGCAGCACATTCCCTGGCTTCATTCCACAATTTTGAGTCTTTGAGGGGTTCCCTAAAAAAAGACACCCTAAAAAGGACCCACCCAAAACCACCCAACCGGTGGTTGCCCTTTAAGGGAATCGGTGAGCACGGGACTTCAGGACCGCTCGAGTGCTCGGAGGCGCGAAGGTCTCGGGGTCGCAGGCGCTGGAGGTGGTGGACTCCGAGTGGTCTGCGGAGATCTGCAGCAGCTGCGGCACCAGACGCCCCGGGCCGCCCTCCTGCGGCTGGGGTTGGGGCGGAGGGGGGGGAGGTGGGGGGGAGGCGGATCGTTGTTTTCGGGTCTCTACAAGGGGGGTGTGGTGGACACTTAAAGGGTCGATTTTGTAACCTCCTTCTTTTGGGGTATTGGGTTTTTGAGGCTATGGTTGCAAAATAGACTGTGTCCATGGCGCGGGGGGCGGGGGGGAAAACTGGGGAGGCGGTCTAAGGTGTGGGGTGTCTAGAAGTGGGTAAAGCACAAAGAGGTGCTGAAACATTTTAAGGTGATGACAAGTGAATGTAGTATCAGGCAAAAAATCGGCATATCCTCGAACTATTTGATACTCAGGTGGAGTCGCGGTGTTTGTGGGCGAAAACAAATCGCGTGACCCTGAAAACACCGCGCGGCCCCAGCAAACAAAACGAAAGCATGCTCCAGGGTGACAAAACGGGCAGTGACGCTGTTGACCCGTGAAGAGCTCAGCAGGAAATCACCTGGTGCTTTGGAGGTTCTGAACCTAGGGATCCCTTTAGGAAACCACAAGTTGGGTCTGGGTGTTGGTCGGTCATTCTCTGCCTAAAGCAACTCTTCAAAAACCGCTGAAGGGTTCTATCTCCCATTGACCTCTGTCCTATTCGGGTGTGTCCTGGAGGGCTTCGCCCGCAATCGACCGCAATCGTTGGATGCCTTTACTTCCCTTCAATCCAATTCCCCACAAAACAGGAACCAGCACCCGAAATTCCACCCACAGGCTTCTGTTTGGAGGGAAAACGTCGAATGCCCCGATGATGGTTTATAAGGGTCGTTCACTGATTCCCTAGTCCATGCTCAATTGGGTTTGTTTCATATTTTGAGGGATCTGGAATTCATGATGGCGTTCCTTGGACCCCCAAAAACTGGAATTCGGTGTTCCTTTTGGTTCTTCACGGCCTGAGCCCTCAAAACTCCCCTAAAAATGGGAGATTGCAACCCAAAACAAAGGGTGAATTCCCTTTGTGGGTAGTTGTGCCGCGACCTCGACCTCTACAAGGAAAAAACAGATGGTCAAGGCCTCGAGTTGCGATCTGCTGATTAGTTGGGCCAACCCACAAAAGGAATTCACCATCATTTTGGTCAGGTGGAAGCCTACATCCAAAAACCACGCTGCTCAGCAAAGATTCGAAGCCTCAGCCGGCCCCACCCATTCTGCTGCTGTCAAAGTCACCCAAGTGGTGGGTGAAAGGGAAACCACCAACCAGTTCCTGACAACCATGACAGCCCCTGATGACACGTTCCCCGTTTGCGCGACTGACAATATTATTGGTAAGCAGGACCACCCAGTTGCCATGTCCTCTTGGCGAACAAATAGTATTGCTTGCGGGGCATATTGAGCAATGAGTTTGATGATATCTACATGAGCAAGTCCCAAGGTAGATCGGCAACATTAAGAAAGCACTGATGGAGTTTCGTACCTAAGCTATGCTTAGCAATCCTGGTGTGTGGGGGTGGGCTGATTTCGCGGGCCACAATCGCTTTGCCGCTTTTGCCAACTCACCATGCTATATAGATGATTTAGGAGGTTCCTCAGCAAGCCTTGTAGGCTCAATTCCCCCTGTCAGTGTCCACAACAGTGCCCTGAAGTTTCTGAGCCCGGCACTGCGCTGCCGCTGTCCGCAGTTTTGAAGACCCGCAGTTCCCCTAGCCGAAGCAAATTGATTGCGGCACATTGGAATCTGTTGTAGCTGCACCAGTACTGGCTCGGATGGTATGCAACCACGGGAACCCCTCTCATGTAAAGCCTGTACAAATACCTGGCTACCTACTATGTGGTGGGTGCACCAGAACTCCCTACATTTTTCTTGGAAACAACACCGAGGAAGCGCGCTTCTTCTGCTGGCCCAAAAGGTGATGTTCAAAACCACCCTTCGAGGGAAGATAGGGACCCATGTCCAAAGAGGTGTCTTCCATTTGACAAATGGGTGTGGCTCAAAATTAAACAGGAGGGGTTACGCAGGTTTTGGTCCATGTTTCTACTTGCCAGGGTTCCATTTTGGGTACCGGCTTTTCAGCCACAGCCAAATGCCAAAGATACGGACCCTCGTGTACTTCCTTCCGTTTACTCTTCTGGGATGAGCTGCCGGGCATCCGAGTCTTTCTTCCCAAACCTCAGGCAACTTGAGTGGTGCAAACCCACGATGGGCTCAGGGCTGATCGCTTGCCATCTTCCCTCAACCCGACCAAACTATGCCCCGAACACTTATCCGCCGCCAACAAACTGGAACTGCACAAACTCTTTTGGGAAGACTGCTTTCCTTTTGAAAACTACATTCCTTTTGAAAACAGGGTCTGCGAACTTGCATGTTTGCCGTGTTTGGTGGGGGCGTGCCCGCCCAGGTCGCGACTCTGAAACAACGAATCTCGCCGACGCGCCGACTCCAATGCCGAGCGCCGCCCAGTCTTAATCAACCCCTGCGTATTCATAGGGAGGCGGGGCCTAGTAATAGGTTGGTGGGGGCCCCTCCAAAGTGGCCTGATCCACCCCCCCAAAAAAAAAACTGGGGTTGATTAATACGGGGGTCAACATCGGACAGCCCACGCCTCCATCTCCGGGCTTCCAATCAGGATTCAGGTAGCACAGGATCGTGAGCAGCCGGGTGTTCTCAAAGCCCGCGCTGCCGCCACTGTACATGTCCTGGTGGAAAATAGCCCTCCCCGCCCCCGATCCATCGCCAAGTAACGTAGGGTTCCTCTCCCCGCCCCCCATCCATCCCCAAGTTCACCCGCAAAGTTGATTCGTCCGGGGTCTGCACATCAGCTTTTCTTTGGTCCAAAGTTTAAACAGCCTGCGAAAGCGCGAAAAGCCTCTGCACTTGGACACCGAAAGGACGTCAACCATTGCCGAAAATTGTCCGAGAAATCAGAAGGGAAAAGGATTCCAACCATCTGGTCCCCTAATATTTGACACACACGCATATGGGTGTGTCTTCTAAATTGGGCCCCCCAAAAAATGGTGGTGTCCCTTTGGTTTCCCTTTAAACAATCCCAAAAAGGTTGCTACAGACCCGTATTTCGTGGAACCCGTCTGTTAAATTGGGCACCATCTTGCTCCAAGAGCCAAGAAACCAATTTTTTGGTCCGCCCCCTAGTTTGACCAGCCCCCCCCCCCCCAGCCCTCCGCCCCGCTCCGCTCCGCCCCCGGTCTCGGTGCTGGAGCGCTGCCTTGTGGGGCACGTAGTGGGCGCCAGGGCCATAAACCGCCGCCATAAGGGCCGGCACCATGCGCAGGCCTGGAATCTGGCTAACTAGGTCCTCCAGATTTGAGAGGTTGGAATAAGGGTACCGTTTCTTTTTTCTGTAGTCTATCTACCTAGCTGGGGGACCTAGCTAAAGGTCCTGAAGTGGTTCTCACTTCAGACCAAATACCGGACACGGCCCGGCTCTGGGGTGTCCGTTTTCAGATCCCCTGCGAAAATTTAAAACTTCTAGTGGGTTAAAGGGAAAGCTAACTAAACCCTAAAAACAAAAAACAAAAAGCTAAGGGCATGACTGAGAGCCACCAAGTACAGGGGCAGAATCCTTGGTAAGTGGCTAGAAATCGTGTTTACTGGATAGACTTCCCTGCTTAAGTAGATGGGCCGAAAAAAGTAAACAAACCCAAAAAGCGGTTCGAATTCCTGTTCGCCTACCTAGGAGACTTACAACCATGATAGTTGGGTTGCTGCCCTTGCTACCCTCCCTGCCACATGGAACCTGACGTTTCGAGGCGGAAGACCATGCTCCTTGCTCCTTTAAAGGGAACCCCTGGTGAGTTCCTCGTTACCCAAAAATCGTCGGTTTTCATGTGGTGTTTTTGGAAAGCCAGTTGACAAAAATGGCCACGAAATTAAATAGGGAATCACCTCAAAAGTGGTTGGAACCGAATCCCCAAATCCTTTTCTTTGCTGATATTCTCTGGCCTAGGCTTCACCCCATCCTGGCCACACTCGCTGATGGAATGGAAGACACGATTTCCCTCTTCGCACACACACACACACATAACGTCACATAACCTTCACAGTTGTGAAAGCCATGTTTTGGGGCCTTCTCGTTCTGTCCAACCTATCCCCCTCTAGTAAATGGTAAATGGATGGCAAAACAACCGTCCAAACCACCATGTTTGATCAGTTTCGGAAGATACATGGTTTCAAAAACGCAGTGGAACCCATCTATCTATGCCCTAAGGACACCAGAAAATCGCTGAGTCGATATCTGAGCACAGAAAGAAAAAAAGAAGAAAAAACGCCCTACCACCCGCCCCCCTTTGGCTCATTATATGGCTGTGGGTCAAAAAATAGTACCCAAAATGGGTTGCCCTGGTAAATGGCAACATGAACAAAAACCGGTCTGGTTTAGTTTTGACCCATACCCAGAATTACATAACCGGAGGACACCTATCCCCCCCCCCTTCCCCCCCTTCCCCCCACTCCCCCCCCCGCCGCCCCCCGGCCGCCCACCTGGCGCCGCGGAGCTCTTCGCCTCCAGCGCCCCCGGCAGCGCCGCCAGGGCCTCGCCCAGGCGCCGCAGGCTCGGCGGCGCCTCCTCAAGGCGGAGCCACAGATGCCGGCTGCCCGGGTTGCACGTGCCTTGGGGCGGTGATGCATGGCATGGTGGTTTAGGCATGTGTACATATATAGATATATATATATATATGGATGTGTGTGTGTGTGTTTGTCTCTCTCTCTCTCTCTATATATATATACATATACACCGACGTACATTGTTGTGTATGAAAAAAGAAGAGAGACACATGTGTATATACACCTATATATATATATATGTGCATCCCCCCTTGGTGCGTTTGACCTGTATTTTCCAGTGTGTTGTGCCTTTTTTTGCTTCTCGGATTTGTGTCAAAATTGGGGGGGGGGGGAGGGTCATACGTATATATGACACGCATGCATGCATACAGATGTGATAAAAGCAATGACATCAGCATCTGCAATTTGAAAGAGTTTGAATGCATCCAAGAGTACAAGAGCAACTCATATGTTCTTAAAAACTTTTAAAAATTATGGGATTCAATATACAAGAATCTGAGAACATATTTTCTATAATCTTGAATCTTGAATCCCATATTTTTTAAAAAAAACTGTTTAAACATTTGTGGATTCAAGATTCAAGATTCAAGAATCTGAGAAAATGATTTCTGGGAATCTTGAATCTTGAATCCAATATTTGTTGTACAATATTTAAAAATCCAGGGTTGTCCCAATGCTCTCGGTGTTCAATAAGATTCTCGGAAAAGTTTTCCGTGAAATATGTCAATCTCGAATCTTCAATCCAGTGGCAAAAATACGTTCGAGGTGATAGATTCTCAAGGAACGTGGTTGTTTGTGCACTCCTCAATATTGAATCCTCAATCCAGTGGAAAAGCACTTAAGTGTTAGAAGAACTTGACTGTTATTGGGTTTGGCCAGGATTGACAAGTGTATGCAAGCTAACCAAACGGCACCACACACAAGCACGCGATAACTCTTTTATCCGAGCAGTGTGTTGGTGCCAGGGACTCATCTTCCCCTGCCAGATGACAAAGGCTGGGTGGGCCCCATGGGCCACCCAACTCACAATCTCAAAAACTGAAGAACGGGTGTGCAGACTGATAGCGCCCGCCCCTGAGCCGGGGCCCGTGGCACCCAGGCCACAGGGGGGTCTGCCACCAGGGGAAGTGAGTCGCCCACCGGCTCCGGTCACGGGAGCATGGGTGGGCCCACGCTAAGGTCAAATGCATCTCCATTCAGGAGACGCGGGAGAAAAACG
This sequence comes from Effrenium voratum, assembly GCA_963377175.1. NCBI lineage: Eukaryota > Dinophyceae > Suessiales > Symbiodiniaceae > Effrenium > Effrenium voratum. Next base: position 2,048,915 of record CAUJNA010001779.1, read on the forward strand.
AACTCCTCGCAGAGTTCCTGCTTGGGGACCCTTTGCAAAGGGTCGAACCCAGAGAAATCTGGGTGCGTCAGCTCATCAGCCCATTGATTGAATTCACGGGGCACGTGGTTGGCCGCCAGCGAGCAGCCATGGGTGTGGAGCAGGAAGACCAGCTCCATCAGGATCGCCGCCGTGTAGGGCTTCTTGGATCCAAGGTTGAGCATCGCCATGACGTTGCCCTGATTGTCACTGCCCACCGGGAGTCGGACCCGGGAGGACAGAGGGCCTTGGTGCGTGAGGATCATGTTACAGAGGAAGAGCGTGCCCAGCATCTCCAGAGCCGCAATCCTCCGCTTGGGATCCCCATTCTTGAAAGCCCAAGGGTACTCCTCCACGTGGATCTGCTCGTGGAACCAGTACACCTCCTTCTTTTCCGGCTCCACTTTGTTGGAGCACCAACCTCCCACAAATGCCAGTCCTTCGTCCGAGGCACTAGCATCGCTGCAACCCCACCAGGAGGACTTCGGCAAGTAAGGGGAGTACTGGACGAAAGGCGTGTTGAAGAGGAACCGCAGCATGAACGCCAGCATCCTGACCACCTTGGGGGGTTTCCCCACCGTGGTCCAGGCCCAAAGTGGCTGGAGCATCGACTTCGCCAGCAGACATGCAGCCGTCGCCCATTGGATGCGACCCAGGGCCTTCTTGATGTCCTTTGAGTGCATCGCCTGCCCTTCCACCATGGTCTGCAAAACCTCCATAACCAGGATGTGTTTGTTGGCTGCCATGAGAACCTGCGGGATGTTCGGGTGGACCACGAAACCCAGCCACGTGTTAACCTCCGCCAAATGCGTCTTCTTCCAGCTAAGCGGGGTGCCCAAGGCCAGGAGTGTTGCCAGCAGCGCCACCGCCAAGTTTACTGCCCCCTCGCTTCGAAGCAGCCACAGGAAGTCATCGACAAAGACGAAGTTCCAATCCACTTGAGGGAAAAGTGCGTGGAGGACCCTGAGTAGAAGGGCTGCCAGGCGTCCCCAGTAGGATTGGGCACTGGCCATGCCTTGTTCACCCACCATTCTTCCCCCAGTAAAGCCACCTGGAACCGCCAGTCCTTCCTGAGGACCTTCACTCTCCGGTGGGCCTTGGTGACGTCCGCCTTGAGCAGCACCCACCTGGTGCCCGGCTCCGGCCATAGCCAGCCCCCAGGTGGAGGTTTGACGACCCCCCTCTCGGGGCCAGGGGCACCCTGAGAGGGGGGTCCCTCCGCAGCTGCCGCATGTAGCCAATGAAGAGCTTGGACCCCATCCAGCACCGTCGGAGCCGTCGTCCTTTCCACCGTCTGGTTCCTGAGTGTCATTGGCCCCTCCCACCGAGCCATCGTAGATCGTGCGGATCTTGTCCCCCTCGTCGATGCCTGCTAGGGGGCCGGGACAAAGGTCCTCGATTTCGCAGCCACAGCGCGATGCGGCCTCCACCTTACTGAAGGGGCCCTCCACCATGCCCATGGGGACCTCCTCCAGAAATGTGCCCCGGATGAGCTCGCTGAAGTGATCCGCCGAGGGGTAGTTACCCCTGCCCGTTGGGTGAGGGAGTTCCTGGAACTCCGGCTCCTCCCCTTTCAGCTCCTTCTTGAGTGGCCAGATGCCCGGCGAGGTCAGGGGTGGGTCCGTGACCCCCAGTGGGACCCCGTGCTCCAGATCCCGGAAAAACTGGTGGTCGGGGTCCTGAATGTTCAGCGCCACGCTGTGCAAGATGTCCAGGAAGAAGGGGGCAGGCCGACCAGCTGACGGCGCCAGAATCTCTCTGATATCCTCCAGCAGGTCCTCCGGGAAGGGATGTGACCCATCCCCCAACGAGAGCGACTCCTGGAGCTTGTTCCTTCATGGCGAAGTGAGGACACAGATCTTGGCCCCCATCGCTGCTGCTTTGGACAGTGGCCGGGTCCATGGGGCCAACCGTCCCAATGAGGGCTTTCCTCCTCCGTCCCTTAGGGGGCGCTGCTTGAAGGCCATCTGGAGGTACATGACCTTGTCGGAGAGATTGGGGTCGTGCGTGATTGGCAGGATGGTGGGCCGATCCGAGATCTCCATGCCATGGTGTGCCCATGGCTCAGGGGAAAGAGTTCCCCCCCCCAGTTCGACCGTCTCGCCAGTCCTCTGTGTCGGTGTCCGGACCTCCGGATTGTCCGAGGCCGAGACCGGAAGTGAACCCAAGGTTAGTCCTGCCAACGCTTGTTGGCCAGCCTTCAGCCTCCGGGACTGGCGCTTGTTGTCCCCCGGCGTGCTGGGAGAAGGTTCCCTCTGCCGCCTCGGGGGGGTCGTTGGGGGGGCGCCGTGCCCCCCGGCCTCAGCGCCTCCAGGACGGGTCCCGCTCGGCAAAGGATGGCCGCTGCGAGACCCTGCATCATCTGCTCCGGGTACCGGCTGAGGTCACTGGAGTTGAGCTTTTCCCCCCTGGGGTGAGCCCCGTGGTTGCAACGCAGATCATGCCAATGGTGAAGGGGAAGGTCCGTTGACAATGTCGTGGACTTCACAACCACCTGGCCCAGGCGGCACTCGTCAAACTTGATGAGGGAGTGGTGGAGTGCGCTCGCCCATTGAATGTAGGCCCGTGTGACCCAGATCGATGAGCACCTCGCTGCGCTCGGGCTCTTGCTGCACTCCATTGGGTCCATCGGGTGCTCCAAGAAGGAGGAGCCCACCTGCGGGACCGTTAGCTGACCTAGCCCCTTGTAGGCCAGCGAGGTCAGGTACATCTGACGGAGCATGAGCACGCTGTCATTGTCCGTGTCCTCCATAACCCGGGGCTCCAGGTCCTCTAAGCCCCACAGGGTCTGCTCTGCTCTGCCCCTCACCGGCGGCGGGCCCCGGTTTGGGGAACCATCTGAGGATGCTCCACGTCCTGCAGTTGGGGCCGCCCCCCACCAAGGCGACCTTGCCCGCCATGGCCATGGAGCACATCGTAGAGTACGGCTCCTCGCCCAGCATGTCCTGTCCAAGGTCTCCACCCTTCCGCCTGATGTCCACCGCCCAAATGTACTCCGAGAAGGCCGGGTTGTAGGCATGGAGGTAAGCATCCAGGGCCCCCGCATCATCCTTCCCAGCGTACAGCAGGATGAGGGACGGCTTTGACGACTCCGGCACCGGCCGTGGCGTCCACCTCAGTCTGAGCCTCAGTCTTTCCGGGACGTCCTGCATCCATGGGAAGGTGGGGCTTGCCCCCCCTAGGGATTCCGTGTGTCCTTTGTCTAACCCTCCCGTCATCTGTCCCTGGGCTTGCTGCTTGCCCTGGCGGTTCTTCCCGCCCTTGGAACGCCCCTTGCCGGGCGGATCCTCACCTCTGGGTCTCTCTGGGGGGTCTTCCCACTGCCTCGGTGTGCGGGGGGGAAAGGGATGCTTCCGCCCTTCTGGAGTGCCCTGGCTGGGACCGCTCCTCTTCCTCGGTGCGAGGGGCTTCCGGGGCCGGTGGCACCCTGGAGAAGTCCCCTCCAATCTGAGGCCGTCCTGGCCTCCCCCGCTCTGTCTGCCTTCCGCTGTGGCTCTGGTGGGGTTGGCTCACCCCCCTGTGCACTGGTGGCCTGTGGTCCCAACTGAGACCGGGAAGCCACGGGGCCTATTGGCACCCTGAGTGGCCTCCTGTCACTTGGGAAGGTGAGGGCATGCCTGTGGCACATGCTTCGAAGGGGGGGCATCGCACACCCACCCATCCTTCCTGACCGGGCAGTTGTGGGATCGGCCGCAAGATCCCGAACACTTGTGGAGGTGATGATCTCTGCAGTACGCCACCCCTTTGGGATTCTTGAAAGCCCAGTGGTCCGGCCATGGAACCGAGGGGGTGTTGGGGGACTTCCCCTTGCCGCCCTTGCCCTTCGGTTTGGACCGGGTCGGTCCCGAGGGCCAGGAGCCTTTCCCCCCCTTCTTGGGCTTCTCCCACTGAGTCTGCCACACCTTGGGTGCCTTGCCCTTGCTCTTCCCCTTTTCCGGCGCCCTGTTGAGGTGCTCATAGACCTCCCGTTGCCAGAAGAGGAAGTCGCCCCTGATATTCTTGAGGGCATCGGAGAGAGTGGTATTCTGGTGCACCATCTCGTGGATCTTGCGCCATGCATTGCGCTCTGCAAACAGCAAGGTGGTGTCGCTCGGGGAAGGCTTCCTGCCGGCGATGTCTTCCCCATAGAACCAGGCATACCAATCATCCAGCTCCGCCTTGGTGACCTTCAGGTTGCCAAACTGTGGCAGTGCTGCCGTGCACATCAGGAGCGTCGTCCTGAAGGTTAGGTGCAAACGTTCCAGCTGGCGCCGGGATGTAGGGTGGCTCCTCACCTCTTCTTCATCCTCCCTGTCCCAGCCGTCCACCGTGATCTTCTTGTGGGTGGATGAGGGGCGTTCCCCTTCTTCCGGGAGCGCGCTCACGATGTGTTTTGCCGGGATGTAGCCCAGCTCACCCTTGGCAATCATGCGCCACTGCTTCTTGAGGTAGCCATCACTCCCTTGGAACTCCAACCTCGGCTTCGGGGTCCCATGCGTGGCCACGTAAGCATCCTCCAGCTGGCGCCTGTCACACAGGACCTCCAAGGGCGCCTTTGTCGGGCCCGCCTGGCCCGCCGGGTGATCACCTTGGTTGCCCCCCCGGATCAAGCTGGCTGCCACCCGGACTGCCTGAAGGAGGCGCATCGCCGTGAAGGCCGAGGTCTGGGCGTTGAACCCGTTCTCCCCATCCCGGAATCCCAGGTCCCGGGGACCATTCTCCCTAGCCGCCGCCGGGGTGTCCCAGCGATCCGCCAGGTCTTCCACCGTGACGTATCCCGATGCGCCCATAGCCGCCTGGGTGGCCCAGGGGATCTCCTTCCCCACCAGGATGGCCGCCAGTGGCTTGTGCAACTTTGCCACGTCCTCCTTGAACTCCACTGGGACCTCCTCCGGTGGTTTGGCCGCCATGACCTCTGACCTTGGTGTGGGTGGGTGGGTTTTTCACACAAATTGGGTTCAAAGAACCCAGGGCAAAGCTTGAGCCAAAATGGCATGCGCCATTATGGTCAAGCATTGCCAACACAGTTCATGTTTCCACATGCGTTTCAACATTAACAAAGTGTATGCAAGCTAACCAAACGGCACCACACACAAGCACGCGATAACTCTTTTATCCGAGCAGTGTGTTGGTGCCAGGGACTCATCTTCCCCTGTCAGATGACAAAGGCTGGGTGGGCCCCATGGGCCACCCAACTCACAATCTCAAAAACTGAAGAACGGGTGTGCAGACTGATAGCGCCATTTCCGAAGGACAGTCTGGCACACCCGCCATTTCCGAAGGATGCCAGTCTGTGCTGAGGGCCCTGGCCAGAGCCCCACTCCGGGCCTCCCATCCCCTTGGTCGCCAGGGCCGGGGGCACCTCGGCTGCCAACGGTAGGGCCACCACCTTGGTCTCCGACTGGGTGTCCACCGAGTCATCCGTTTCAGAGCCCGAGTCCGCCGAGGAGTCCGAGTCCTCCTGCAGCGTGGGGACCTCCGCAGGTTCCAGTGCCCAGTCCGCCGGGAAGCCATGCCTCTTGAAGCAACGCTCGCACTTGCCATAGGCCTCCTGCTCCGTCATGTAGTCCAGCACCGAGCTCCTGGACCTTAGAAGCCGCCGGTCGCCAACCAATTCAGCAGGTGGATTCTGGACTGGCCGGCGTTGCCTGTGCGTTTGACCGCCGCCACCACCCGAAGGGGGAGGTCCGGCGTGGCGGGAAACAGGTCCTTAGCCTTCACTGGTGTGTCCTCGGGTCCGTGTTCCACCACTGACCATGAGCGAGTCGATGGCGCGCTCCCTGAGGGTACCGAAGGGGATGCCTCCCCTTCCCTTTCAGTTTGGTCCTCGCGGCCCTCCGGTCCTGCGTCCGTGATGTCCACTGCTGGCGGCGGGAGCGGGTCCGCCCAGTCCGGGTGATTCAAGTCCTCCCTGCGTTCCCTGCCTGGCCCGAGGTTCAGGTTGGGGACCTTCTGCGCTACCTGGCCCCAGATCTCCACAACCACGTTGCGCTTCTCCCGCACGTAGACATCTGCCGTGCTCTCCGTGAGCCAGTTGCCAAGGTACATGCGGCGCTCCCGGGGGATCCCCATCTGGAAGGCGCAGTCCGGGATGAACACCCGGAACGAGTGCCACGACAGCGGCTTCACCAACCCCGGGGTGACACCCCGACGGAGAATAGCATCCTTGAGCCATCTCAGAGCCCTTTCCGGTGTGGAAGGCCGCGGGATCAGCCCTGCAAAGTCTTTGCTCACCGTCGGGAGCAAGTAATCCATGTCCCGGAATGCCTCCTCGGATACCAACCGCCTTACCGAGGCCACCCAGGTAGTCCACCAGGGGATTCCCGTGAAGCTGTACTTCGGAGCAATCAAGGGGACCGGGTTGCGGTTGATTCGTGCTGCAGAGACCGTCTTGGTCTGCCAGGCCTTCAGCTCCACAGTGTTGCTGGTGTGGATAAGGTCCTTGGGGTGAACGTGCTGGAGGTCATTGAAGCGAGCGCTGCAACCAACCTGGAATCGGGCGAAACCCAGGATGAAAGCGTCCAGCACCTCGTGTCTGCTCTTTCCCGGGGCCTCCTGCGTGCCGGTGGCACCCAGGCAGTCGTAGCCGGCCCCCTCCTCCAGAGCCCAAATGACCTCTTTGCTGGGAACCACCGCCTTACGCTGTGGCCTGGTGACCGTGTCCGTGAGCGCCTCTTCCAATGAGCTCTTCTTGGACTTAAGGCGATGGAGCTCATCTATCTTCAGCAATCCGAAGGTCTTTGAGAACCACTTGAGGGTGTTCCACACCTGCCGCAACTTACACGGGGTGACCTCCTCCTCGGCGAGCTGGTTGAGGAGAGAGCGGACATGTTGTTCCTGCCAAGGAATGACGGTGAAGCCTCTCTTGCGGAGACTCTCGTAGACCAGGCAATGTTGCCTGAGCGTCCGGAACCTGCTGTCCCCCAAGAGGTCCAATGCCTCCTTGCGGAAGTCCTCCCCCAGGATGTCCTGCATGTATGCAATGTGCTCCGCAAAGGGGGCGAAGTGGGCAAGGAGCCGTTCCGCCCATTTCCCGCGCATATGGAGTTCCAGCGCTCTCTGGGTCGTGGGCTCCATTTCCCTGATCTTTCCGGGCCGCCAGTGCCTCCACTTCAGAAGCTCCGGCTGTTGGAGTGGGGGCGGGTCATCTCGCGAGAACCACCTCAGTTGGTCCTGGCGGTCCCATTCATTCTCCAGCGGGGAAAAGTTCTCGCTCGGCTTGCCATCCGTAGCCGCCATGAGGAGGAACCATAGGCTATCCCAAAGGTCGGCCAGGTCCGCCGCGGACAAAGGCTGGGGAAGCCTGCCCGCCGCCGACGCCACCAGGCCGTTGAAGTAGTCCGTTGGTACCACTTGGTCATCTTGGCCCACCGGAATGCCCGACAGTTCCAGGATCTGAGCGAAGCGGATGGCCGGCTCCCCGCCCAGCTGCCTCCCTTCCTCTGCCGTGCCATGGCGCAGGCACATCAGAACCAGCAGCTCCCCGTCCGTCTGTCTCGGGGAGAAGGACTCATCCGCCAACGTGTCCCACAGGACCCTTGGAATGCGGTCCCAAAGACGAGTGTAAGGCGGGCGCAAAAGAAACTGTGCAGAGACCCTAGCCATGATGAAAATGGGGGGGTTCGAGCCTCCTATTGAACGGCCGGGACCCAACCGCGGCACACTGCACGCATGTTCCAACCCCACAGGATGCCGAGTGCAAATGGGGCAGGCAGGCCACATGCAGCCCAACAGGACCCAAAAGTCAACCCCCGAAAATCCCCAAAAAGGACCACGGAGGGGGGAAGACCAACCTGGCGGGGGATTCCCCAAAAAACCCCCAAGGGGACCTCAGGGAACCCAGAGTCAGCCGCAGCCACTTTCTCCAAACTGTGGCCGTCCTTGGGGCAGCCAAATGCAGCCTCCAGATCGAGGCAAACCGGCAGTCGTGACGCGTTGAACAGGGGGGGAAACCCAGGTGAAAGAAGAACCCAACAGGGGACACCCTTACTCCTCCCCCCACCCGAGATCCCCATCTCCTTGAAGATGTAGCTCCATTCCGCCTCGCTGCGCGGCTTGGGGATTCCCAGGCTCTCCAGGAAGGGGACCGCCTCCTTCCTCATCTGGAGGATGTTGCCCATCCACTTGTCCGAGGCCGAGCCCTCCGCATTGCGGCCCCGGCGCTGCGTCTTCACGATCAGCGGGAAGGTGGTCCAGGCCGAGTAGATGTACTTGAAGGTGAACCTGTGGGCGTACACCCAAAACACTCCATCGCCCTTCGCCCAGAAGATCCCCACCACCTGCTCCGGCGCCGGGCGCTCGCCCCGGTTCACCTGCGCTCGGATCTCCAAGGCCGTGTAGATGACAGGGTCGATGTGGTCCTGCTCGCACGTGAGTGGGTGGGTCCTGCGTTCCAGGGCCAGAAGCTCCTCCGGAGTGAGCTTGAATTGCTGGTCCGCGCCCTGGGGGATCTCACCGCTTGAGTGCTTCTTCCAGATCCCCCCAAACATCCGTAGCTCGCCTTGGTGCCTCTTCATCGCCCAGAGGAGCAGGGACAGCTTGCCCTCCTCCGATTTCAGGTCCTGCTGTGGCATTGACTGGGGGCCGGTGCCGCCAGATCGGGCATCTCCTCCAGCAGCGCCTCCTGGTTCCATGGGTTCTGCGCCTCTCTGAGCCTCCTGATGTAGGGGACATACTTCTCCTTGATGTCACCCACGTTGGGGATGTTCTCGGGGTCATCCAGCTCCAGGGGGCAGAACAGCCCCCTCTCCAGTGCCTGCCTGAGATCATCTGGCCACGCCGACACTTCCAAGGGCTTGAGGGTGCTGATCTCGCAGCTTGGCCTTGAATCGCTCCAGGTTGACCTTCCTGAGGGCCCGGGCTCCCTCATTGGCCACCTCCTCTGACGGCAGGGCCTGCATGCCCTCCTGGAGAGGCGCCAGGATAGCCATCTCATTGTCCAGCATCTCGTCCGTGACCAACTCCTTGTGCCGCCGCCTGGCCGAGGACTCCTCCGGGGTCGGTTCCCGGTGGTAGAGCTGGAAGCTCTGAGCCTCCGCCTCCTTCAGGGACCGCTGCACTTTGACCTTGACCTCCTGGTGCTCCCGGACCTTCAACGCCTCATCGTCCGCCTCCATGGACAGGATCTCCTGCCGGATGTCCACCCGCCTGTTGAGCGGGACCACGTCTGCCATGGTAATCTCCTCTGCCGTGTCCGTTTTCGGAGGAGCTCTCCCCAGGACCGTGCCGTCCACCAGGTTGCGGTCTGCCTGTGCCCGGGTACCACCGGGGCCAGCGGCACCCAGGCTTCCCCCTTCCCGCTGCTGGATCCAGGTCGGCTTGCCCTCCACAATGAGCAGGTTGTACTTGACGCCGTCCGCCTCGTAGGTAGCCGAGGGTGCCTGGAAGGGGACGAACTCCTTGCCCGGGCAGACCCAGCATTGCTTGGCTGCCTCCGGCCACCCCGTGCCGCATGCCTTGCACATGAATTTGTAGTCTGAGTGGCCGGCATCGAGTCTGTGCATCCGCTGGGTGCCAATGCACGCCTTGTTCCTCTGGAACTGTGAGGCCCAGACCTCCTCCTGCCGGATCTGGATCTTCATCGGAACATAGGCCTCCAGGATGCGAATCACCAAGTCCTCCGTGAGATTCTTCCCGACAAACTTGTGGAACAGGGAGACCGCCTCCTCCACCGTGACGTCCCGCAGCAACGTGGCCGCCGATGCCGGAAGGACCGGGAAGAGGTCTGGGAGGTCCACCAACTTGAAGTAGCCGGGACGGCCCTCCACCGGCACAAGGGAGACCGGTTTGTTCACCTGAGCCGTGGTCTTCTGGGAAGCCGCCACGAAACCCTTCAGCCTCTTCGTTGGTGGAGTAGCCCGCTCCGTGGCGTCCGCATCTTCCATGTCCTTGTCCTCCTCCTCGGCGGGGCCAGGGGCACCCAGGCCGGAAGTCGGTGTGGAGAAGGCCACACGGAGACGCTCCAGTGCACTGGAGAGGTCGTTCATCACGTCGGTAGCCGAAGCCGACGGGGGGGCCTCGGGCTCGTCCAACACCAGGCCGGCCGCCACTGCCGCCTCGCGTGTGCGAATTTCCTGGGCCTCCTGGCTGGCCATTTCCACCTCCTCCGCGGTGAGCTTCTGGTCCTCAATCAGCTCGAAGGAGGTTGCCGAGGTTGCCGAGGAAGCCATTGCTAGATCGGAGTTAGTTCGGGGTATTTTTTCACACAAATTGGGTTCAAAGAACCCAGGGCAAAGCTTGAGCCAAAATGGCATGCGCCATTGTGGTCAAGCATTGCCAACACAGTTCATGTTTCCACATGCGTTTCAACATTAACAAATTATCAGCAAAGTTTTCTGCGTAATCTTCAATCTTGAATCTTCCATCCGGTGATGGAGTATGTTCAAGTGCTCAGCGATCCAGTGGACACACTTTCAAGTTATTGGTTATGTCAGCTATGCTCATCTTGACCCCTTTCCAGGACATAAACAAAGGTAGGTGTAATGTTCAAAAACGCTGTATTGTCCAGTATTTTATGAGGAGGCGCGGACCATTAGGGGTACTATGTATGTGTGTATGTATGTGTATATATAGATACACATATGTATGCACGTTCACACACCGTCACCCCCCCCCTCTTGCACTACCTTCTACTACCTCCACCTTTTGAGATAGAATGAATTTGTCTCCGGTGCAAATAGAACTTCAAATGAAACTGGTTTAGCTAGAATCCCTGTTTCGAGATAATTTTAGATTTTGAACCTCTCTTCCCTTGAAATGTCCCTTTGGAACACCGTCTACCAAGTTCAATGTCGGACCTTTCTTATCCTACAAAAGGGCCAGAATGTGAATAACACAAATCGTATTTTGAATTTCCTTGTAGAAGTCCTGTAAATGTATCGCCATATTTAATATGAAGTATATTTGAGAAGTAGTCTCTATTTACCCATTATTATCAAACGCTACTTGAGTTGCGTTCGTATTAGATTATATGAAACACTTGGATCATCTTTGGGAAAACACTTCCAAGTAACTTATTTTGTTATAGATTAGTTGGAGTTTGCCCGAAAATATACTCACATTTTCATGTAGCTCCTATTTGGAAAGGATTTGCTTGGTTAAGCTGTAATTGAACATAAACACATTTTTGAAAACTATATCCTTATATACTAAACTATATTCAAAATTCCAATTCTAGTTGAAGTAAAACTCCTATTTGGAAAGGGTATCATATTGGGACATTATGGAGGACTCCGGGCTCCAAGTTATCAGGTTTTGGGGACCCACAAGTGGAAATTTCGAGAATATAAATTTTGAGTTGCTAGATTTGCCATCCCCAAAAGGCAATAAAACCAGGGTCCATGGGGGGGTAGCATATATATATATATATATATGGATGTGTGTCTGTGTTTGTCTATATATACATATATACACCTACATTCCTTGTTGCATATGTGAAAAGAAGAGATACACATGTATAAATAATTATATACATATATATATATATATATGTGTTTTCTCAATAGAGAGCCAGGGGTTCCACCATTGGGTTGCGTTGCTAAGGACACCTGCTTTGCAGTTTCTAACATACTTCAAATGGTTTCTCTAGTTGGGCCAACCCTTTTGGACAACTTGGGACTCGAGCGGCCAAAAGTTGTTGTGAGCCATGGGAAGATTCGTCGCTCTGATTCTTGTGGCTGAAGCTTGGAGCTCCTCCCAAGTTCCAAACCCCAAATGGAACAGAGCAAAAATGGTTGCCACTCAAGAGAACATGGCTTATATGGCTGTGGCTCAAAAAACCGGAATACCAGAATGGAACCCTGGTAAGTGGAAACATTGACCAAAACCTGCGTAGCCCCTCCTGTTCAATTTTGAGCCACACCCATATAACCGCTGGTCAACCAGAAGACGTGTCGTGGTAAAAGCTCCGTGGCCATGTTTCCCCCAACCACGGGAAATTGTTTGTTGGTCTTATTTGAGGGAACTGTCACAGTTTCGTGGTTTCTCTTTGGGTTCCCTAAACATATCTTCAAGCCAACCAAAAATGGGGGGTACTGCTGACTCCCGACAAATACACCCTTCACATACTAGAACGGAGGGCCCTTTAGGGGGGAGTCCTTTCTTTCATGAGAACCCCCCTCAACATTGCCCTCAACAAAAGTTTAAAATTTACTGGTGGGTGTCCATTGAAACGATCGCCACATTTGGAGAGCCTGGTCTACTTTGGGGCAATCAACAGAACCATTGTTGCCTACCCCAAGGCGCACATAAGCCCAGTTCTTGACTTCCTTGAAAAGGGAACACCTGGGTTAAAGTCTATTTTGGGGCAATCGACAACTGGAGCCAGCACCTTGCAAAAATCCTCCCCCTCGTGAAAACCCTTGGCGCGACCAACGCGACAAGTGTTTTTTTGCCGCCGAAGGACTGCTGGAGAAGTCGCTAAGCCGGCCTTGGCGCGCCAAATCCTGCCGGCTGTTGGGGTGAAATCGGATCCAAGCAACATGATTTTCGCGGTGTCTCAGCTGGTGGTTGACGAATATTCCGCGAAAAAGCCCCCCAGTTTTGAGCATGGGCAACTTTTCCGGTTTAGTGGGGGAAGTCATCTTTTTTGGGTGGTTTCCCTGATGGTCATCTCATGAAAAAAGGACTTTTTATCAACCCCTAGCTGCCCAAAGGACAGTCTTTGGGACCATTGCTAGAAATGGTTGCCACCAGGGGAACCTACAAGGTCATTTCAGGTCGGTTTTGAACAACTAAGGTGCTAACATCATAACCCAACCACCCCCCCCCCCCCCCACACAGCTGCTTTTGCACAGTGCTTAGGATGTTGGACATGGGAAAGAGCATCTGCTGGGAGGTGCTGGCATATTCCCAACAGAATCAAATCCAAATCAATCACATTTTCCCAAACCCTCAAATTTCTGCACTCCTCCCCCTTGTTTAGTAAGTTATTCACAGAAACTCTTACTAGACCTCTGGATGCACCAAATTTATCCACTACATTGAAGCCCCCCCTCCCCCCCCCCGGCCGCGCGTTGGCCCAGCCTCCAACTCCTCCCGCGCCCGGCACGCCACTTGCGGCGCGATGTAGCCATCCAGCACCGCCGCGCCCACGCCCAGGCGCTCCAGGCCGTCGCCGGGGTCCTGAAGAGGCGAGCGTCACACGCGCGAAGTCGCGCGCACACCGACTGCCGGGAGCCGGGACCAAGTTGGGCTCAAGATGGGAGCGGCATTCCAGTGGACTTGACCCCATTGACTTCAACCCAGGGAGTTCCCTTAAGGCGACTCCCCCATAGGGGGTTCCCTTCAAAAAGCAACCCGCCCTTGGGGTTAAGTCTGAGCTTGTTTTAGGCACAAAAATGGCACCTTGGGCCGTGGACCCCCGAACAAGGGGCGGCTGGCCCTGGTTGCCCTTGCTTTTTGAAAGGGAGGCGTCGTATGTCGGCTCCTTTTCAAATCGACCTAGGCGGGTATGCTTTTGTTTTTGTTTTTTGTTCCTGGGGGAGCGGGCGATGGCTTTAGCAGGTCGTCTTCTCTGTTGCATTGATACGCTTAGGGATCCCACGGGAAACCAATTTGGACAGATTCCATGTGGAACAAGGCACCTCCATCCTGAGTTTTTGACTTCCGTGAGCTCACACGGATGTCGTGCGCTTTTTTGTCAGCACCATTTCCGCTTGGTTTAAGGCGGAAAGGACACCCATCAGTTGTGGGGTCCAATTCCCCGGTTTGACATCCATTTGGGCTGTGGGTTCCATTGAAACTGCGTTTGGAACCCTTAACTGGTGTTGTCTTGTTTGAGGCTCGGCACTTTCGGATGGGAGCTCAATAGTGGTCTTCTCCCCAAAGGCCGCCTTTGAGGGAAATGGAGCGCCAGCGATCGATTTCTTGAGGGCCGCCAAGCTGTTTCGGGACATGATGGACACAAATCCACGCACCAGTTGGGATGCAGAAGACCAACTTCATGGGATAAATCAGCCCAGGTATCCCCTATACAGCCTCGGAACCCCCCTGCTGCCCTCCGATCTCCTCCCAATCAACCCCCTAGGGGCAGATAGCTTTATAAAAACATAGAGACCAGCAACAAACCGCCGCCGCTGCCACGGATTTTCCGCCCATCCACCCTGCCCTTGCCGCCTCTCGGCCCGCGCCGCTTTCCGCCGCGGCGCTTTCCGCGGGCGCCCAGAGCTGCCGCGCCAGGCGCGGGGAGACGGCCGCGTCCGCGCGCGCGGTGCGGAAGCGGCGCACCGGCAGACTCAGCTCCTTGAAGGCGCTGGAGACCTCGTGGCGCGCCCCGCGTGAAGGCGCGAAGGCCCGAGACGGGAGGCGCGAGTCAAGGTGGGATGGTGCCCTTCCGTTGGTAGACGTGTCTGGGTTTGGAGAGGGGGCTCCAAAAGGGAAACCAAAGGAAGAACCGATCAGCGAGGCAGAGGATGGAGTCGCCCTTCCTTTGGTAATGTTGACCCCGAATTAATCAAGCCCAGTTTATGAATAGGGGGTGGCTTTTGGCTCCTCCAAAAATGGCCTGATTCCCCACATTTCACCCAGGGACACCCCTGTGTTGCTCAACCCCAGTTGGGGTCAACATTAGATCCGTTTTGGAGTGAGTTCCAAAAGGAAACCCAAGGAACAACCGGACGCCATTTTCCAGATCAGCGAATCAAACAAAGGGGGGGGAGTGCCCCGATGTGGTTTCAAAGGGAAACCAAAGGAACCGGCCTTCTCCATGTACAGCGATCACTCCCCATTTCCAGGATCCTTTCTAAGCAAAAAAAACACAGCCAAGGAGAACGCCGATCAGAGATGAACAGGCGCCTAGCCCCATGGTGACGGTGACCAAAAAGAAGCAAAGGAAGAGCCACAAGTCTTTGCGGTCCGGTGCCCAACTCGAAAGAACACGGCTCGCTCGGGGTCCATGTTTGGGTCTGTGTCAAGGGGCAAGGGGCTGATGACCCAAAACCCCAAATGGAAGAGGTCACTCCCTCAGATCAAGAACAAGCACATCCCAATTGCAAGTACAGGGCAAGACACCCCAAGAAGACATGGCTTCCCCAGCCTGAAAAAAGAAAACGAGGCCTGGGTCACTTACAGTGAGAGGTTCTCAAAGTTGCCTTTAGGTTGGGAAACCGCTGCAAATCACAATTTAGAGGATCAGTTTGAGGACGTCACTCCGAGCCCTGCTTTAAACCACTCTCATTTGGGTGATTTTGAGGATGTCACATCCAAAAGCGCCACCGTCCCCTGGTTGTGGTTGAAGTTTCGCACCCGTCAGCGGCGGCATCCGCATATGCCCAGTTTTACTCCCTTGTTGGTACCGCTGTTTTGAGCAAGGACCGGTTTGGCACACAGGCGGGACCGCCCAAAGGACACGTCCAAATTACTTACCCTTTATGGGTTGTTCTACAGGGAAGCCAAAAGGAAAACCACCATTTGGGGGTGTTCTCCCCGAAAAAGGAACCACACCCAAATAGATGGTTTCCGTTGGGGGGGTGGTAATTTCCAGGTGCGTTTCATGATGTCATGGCTTCCTTGAGGTGGTGGTTTCCAGGTAGTTCTCCTAAAGGAACCACACCCAAATAGATGACTTCCATTTGGTTGAGACCCCTTTTCACGTAGTGATAGTTCCCCTTTAAAACCAACAGGGGAGAATAATACAACATATTCTTAAGCAAATGGAAGATGGTTTCCTTGGTGGCGAAACCAGCTACGTGTTTCCGTCTCGAACGCCTGCACAATCTCCAGGATCTCGCACAAATACCTGGCGAAGATCTCCGCCAGCTGGTTCCGGAGCTCCTCCTGAGGCTCCCCAGCGAAGCCTTGGTACGGGGGCTATCAAAAACTATTACATCAGATATATTATTTAGTATGTTTGTTTTCTCCTAACTTAAACTATTTTAAAAAATAAAATAAAAAAATGAGTAGCCAAACCTTTAACATATTTGTTTGGAAACAACTCACGGGATTTGTTTGCAGCACACTGAGAATGGACATGCCATGCCAACGGTTTTCTAGAGGATAGGTTGGACAGAACCCAAGAACCTAAAAAGATGCTAACAACAGTGAAGGTTTGGAATCGTGCGGTTTTTTTCTCAAGGTTGCCTTGTGTTTCCGCGATTTGTCCCCCTCACCCTCAGCAAACCAACACGAGACTGCCCATAATTTGGAGAGCTGCTCAGGTGGGTGTCTTGCTTCTGAAAGGTGTCCTTGTGCCAGCTTCCGGAAAAAAAACCCAACAGCTTGACCAAGGACTTTTAGGCCCATGCTCCACATACCTTCAACGGCTGATTGTATAGGTCCATACATGATGGCTTTCTTCATCGTTAGTTGTGGCTTAATTATGGGAAATGTCAGCCCCCCCTTGCGGGTCCAAAATGGTGTCCCATGAGAATCAGCCTTTGATTCCTGAACACCTGGCGGAAGAACTTGGACGTGTCACGAACCCCTCGAAGCCCTCAACGTCCACCGCCTAAGGAACCGTACGGCTGGGAACCGCTATACGCTAGGCATGGGAAACATCCACTTGCTTTAAAAGAAGGGCCCATCCCAGTAGATATGGCCCTGGGTCAAAACCCCGTACCCCCAGCGAACATCCGATTCAATCCCCGCTAAAATAGACCAAACTGGGTGGTGCACCTTTCCCAAAATGGTACCATTGGTCTTGAACCATGGCCATATGAGCCATGGTCAAAATTGCTTGTTTCTCCAGAGGCTATGGGAATTGCTTCGAGCTCCTCCCCTGGAGTTTGTGCGGGGAAACTCATGAATTCCCCCAGTATGTCCCGCCCAAATTACGTGTTTCGACCCAACCTTATATCCCGAACATGAGCCGCAGCTAGCCTCGAACTGGGCATCCTGAAAGGTGCCAAACAACTCCTGCTGCTTTCCCCCTGATTCTCCAAAATAAGACCTCAATGGCCTCCTCCGAAGAAAAAAAAACAATAAGCTCCCAGGATTATGCGGAGGTTTTTTTTAGATGCTTCGGGACTTAGCTACAACAACATCCGTCATCGCCAGCGAACCCCCCACTTCACGCTCTTATAACCTTTGTACGTTGCTCACCACTTGGCGATTGCCCCTGAGACCTCCAAAGTAACGGCGGATCTGTCCTTGCCCGCCAAGATCCAGGGTGTGTCCAGCCTTGCCCAGTGTCATGTGACGAAAGGTCGCCCTCTCTGTAGAAAACGGTTTGGATGTGCTTTTTGTGGAATTCACCTGTTCTCCCCCCTCTAGGTTCTTTTTTGATACTCGTTTAGTACACCTTTAATATCCTACAGGTTGGTGGATCCACAGATTCGGCCACCTCCGAACCGTTTCCTAGACTCTCCGTGTCTCTCAAAACCCACATCGAGCGGGGCCGGAACCCCAACGTTTAGCCCAACGTTTGGGTCCACCAAGGAGGGCTTCTGAAGGCTTCAAAAGTACTTTTCTACAAGTTGACGTTGGAAGGGGAGCCAAAATTTAAATTTTAGCAGTTCAGTGGTTGGATTTCAACCACTAAACCACAAAATAAGCGGACAAAATGGGAAACATGTTTCCCAACAACCATGCAAGCCTTATGAAACCAAGTCTTAGCATCCAGCTTGAGCACTTGAAAAGTGGCCAGTGGCCGCCACAAGGGGAACGGAGACAACCCCCCCCCCCCCCCGATAGAAAAGAAAGAAACCACCCGCTTCTTATCGCATCCAAGCTGTGGGCAAAAGGCCGTCAGACCTTTTGTGGTTCACTGAAAAAGGTCC
Organism: Effrenium voratum; assembly: GCA_963377175.1. Taxonomy (NCBI): domain Eukaryota; class Dinophyceae; order Suessiales; family Symbiodiniaceae; genus Effrenium; species Effrenium voratum. The sequence goes on from CAUJNA010001779.1 coordinate 2,066,626, forward strand.
ATTCGTCTCCATCCGGTCACAACAGGACCATGATTCTTCTGTTTGCTTCAGTGCCCTGGAACAATCATACATGTCCAGTTTAGTGATAGATACCCTTTACAACAGGGGAAAATAAACAAAATCATTTCAAATACCCAGTTCGTCCTGGTACCACGATAGACGCAAGTAGAGAAACAAGGGAACTCCCTCATTTGCTGTCATCCCCCATGGTTTTGTGGGTGGGGTGGGTTTGCTTGCATCCATTTTAGGGCATTTATCGTATGTTTTGAAATTGAAGTAAGTCAGACCCAGCATTTCCTCAGCTTCCTTCCAATTGCTGATTTGGATTGGTGGCTTGGTAGTAATCATGGGCGGTTTCCCGTTTACCCTCTACAAGGCGCTTTCAAATCCCTTTTGTCAGGCTCCATATTGCTCTGCTCAGTGGATTCTAGTTACCCCTTAGTGGGTAACAAGCCGCTATCCTAACCCACCAATCCAAACCAACTAAGGGTTACTCAAAAAGGGATGCGTTTTCTGCGGTACCCATTGGGGGTTGGTTTAACGGAAACCCGACATAAAACCCACCATTTTAGGGGATAATCCCAAATGGATTTCTTCGTTTACCCTTAACCTCCAAAAGGGTTGCCTGATTAATGTCAACCCCAAGATTCATGAACCCCTATTTCTAAATATGGGGGTGTCCCTGGTTTCAGGTCACCCTTTACATAGTGTCTATAAAGTGGCATCTCGTTCAACCCTTCAAAGTAGTGGTTTGGGGGTAAGGGTTTTGCTGTGCGGCAAGTTAAACTAGTCTTTTACCCTCGACCTGCAAACTTGCTGCCGCTCAGTAGGGATTGACCCCGAGTTTTGGGAATGAACCTAGGAATTCCCTTAAAGCAAGCCATCCCGTCCCCTTAGGGGATGGGTTATGGGGGTCATTCCCTCAATCCAAAAGGGTACCCTGTTTAACATCATGCCAGGAATGCTAAACCCCTATTTATTAACATGGAGGTGTCCCTGGTTTTAGTGACCCCCATATCAATCAACAAGGGCTTCTTACATCGGGACATTCCTTGGCAGGGCTGTGGGAAATGACATACAACAAAAAGGGCTTCCCAAAGACAAAAACAACTAACATGGAGTGCACAGACCCCTGTAGAAGGACTACTTTCCTCTTGGAAAGGGGGTCTGTGCACTTCCATGTTAGTTGGTGGGAAGTACTCCCCCATACAAAGGGTAACCCTCCCACAAGGGGGAGATTCCCAAAAGTGTCACAGAAGTAGTTGGCTAAACCCCGAGTGATCCCACAACTTGCTGGTGCTCAGCAGAAAATGAGGGAATGACCCTTGAAACCATCCCTTGTCCCCGGGTTCATTCCACATTCCCTACTCACCAGAAAGAGAACACCACCGTTTGGGGGGTCCTATTTTGGAGACCTCATTTGGGCAACCGTAGTGGGCTTCGATTAAAGGAAACCACATGCTCAAGGACCCCCACCGTCATCTCCACCACGAGCAAGCAACTCGAGAGGTTCAAGCCAAATTCTACAAAGGCCCGGTTGCCAAATACATATCTCCAGATGTACTTGCTTGAGTCAAAAACAAATCTGGTATTAAAATGGTCGACCCAGAACCATGCAAACCATAGAACCAAGTCCGTCCCATCCGGCGACTTCAGCTGGGCGGCAGCTTCCCAGGGCCCACAGCCTGCGTCAGATCCCCCGCCACCACCTCCAGCGCCCTCTGCGCCCCGCGGAGTGCAAGCGTGGTCTGTGGCTCACCGCCCAACGCCTCCACCAGCGAGCCGTCCACCTGGCACCGCTTGGATCTAGATGAAAATAGGTGTTGTCTGTACATATGTGTACACACATAGACGCATATGCATCTGTATGTGTAACTATATATGTGCTTATTAATTAATAACATATACATGTAGATAGTTATACATTTATACATTTATACATGTATGTGTGTATGTATGTATGTGTGTATGTATGTATGTATGTATGTATGTATGTATGTATGTATGTATGTATGTATGTATGTATGTATGTATGTATGTATGTATGTATGTATGTATGTATGTATGTATGTATGTATGTATGTATGTATGTATGTATGTATGTATGTATGTATGTATGTATGTATGTATGTATGTATGTATGTATGTATGTATGTATGTATGTATGTATGTATGTATGTATGTATGTATGTATGTATGTATGTGTGTGTTTATGTTATGTTATGTTGTGTGTTATGGTCTGTTATGTTATGTTGTGTTGTGTTGTGTTGTGGTGTGTTGTGTTGTGTTATGTTATGTTATGTTATATATGTATGTATGTATGGACGGCTGGATGGCTGGATGGATGGATGGATGGATGGATGGATGGATGGATGGACGGACGGATGCATGGATGGATGGATGGACGGACGGACGGATGGATGAATGCATGGGACGCATGGATGCATGGATGCGTGCATGTACGTATACGTATGGTATATCTACCCACCGTACCGCAAACCGGATGAATCAGTAGACCAACCTTTTTTCGTATGAATATGCACAAAGGTGTGCTTTTGTTAGAGAGAATGAGGGTGGCCCCAACCCACTGCAACAAGACAAACCATGACCATCTAGCACAACACTTCGGGCTTATGGCTCAGTGTAGCTGTTAAAAAGGGCGCGGGTTCGTGGTTTCGCGGCTTCAAAGGCCTTCCAAGCCAAGTTGACTAGCCGAGAATATGTCAGCGGCGTGACTTGGACCTGGGGCTTGGGGTTCGGGTCGGCAGTTGGGAGTTGGGGGCGATTTTCGGCTGGCAGATCATCGGCTGGCGATTTTAGGTTTTTGCATTGGCTCAGCCCTTTTTGGCTCAGCCCTAGCCTGGTCTTTGGCTCAGCCCTTTTTGCTGACATCCAGGCTGGGTTGTCTTTGGTTTGGGGTTGGAGCTGATTTGCGTTCGGTGTGCTGCTGGTTGAGCCGCGGCCTTCGGGTTCCTTTGACATGAGCACGAGTTTTGGGCTAGATTTGGTGGTTTAGGCTCCAGAACCAATCCTAAACCAGACCAAACTCACTCAAACCCCAAGGCTTGGGGGTGCGTGCCAACCAACCAACCAACCAACCAACCAACCAACCAACCAACCAACCAACCAACCAACCAACCAACCAACCAACCAACCAACCAACCAACCAACCAACCAACCAACCAACCAACCAACCAACCAACCAACCAACCAACCAACCAACCAACCAACCAACCAACCAACCAACCAACCAACCAACCAACCAACCAACCAACCAACCAACCAACCAACCAACCAACCAACCAACCAACCCATCAACCCATCAACCCATCAACCCATCAACCCATCAACCCATCAACCCATCAACCCATCAACCGACCGACCGTCAGCCAGCCAGGAAACAAGACCTAAGAAAACCCAGCCCTAGGAAAAAAAAGAACACCTCATCCGATCTCATCACCCCACCAAAAGCAAGTCAAAATTCGAACATGGCCCAAGGACTGTTTTTTCTCTTAATGGAATGAAAAGACTTCGGTGGGCTTTCCGACAAATTTGCCGCCTCCAACACCTGCTCCAGCGCTTTCACCATCCCCGGCGGCGCGCAGCGGAGGCTCTCCGCCAGCTCCGCCGCCGGCGCCGCGGCTCCGGATCCGCCGCGCGCGGGCGATCCGCGCGCGGATCGGCCGCGCAGGGCGCGGCTCGCCCACAGCGCCGCGGGGGCCAGGGCCGCGCAAGGCGATCGTGCCCTGGGGCTAAAAGGGAAACCATAGGGTCCGTGTTTTGGTGGATTTTCCTGGGTTTCAAGACCAAATGAACCAAGCCCATTCAAGAAAAGAGGTCGGGGTTGGGCGCAATTGAAGCTGAAAGGCCGGTTTGTGGGGTAAAGCATCCGGCGGCTGTTTTGCTAGATTCGAGTTCCTTTCTGGAGGGCTATTGTTGAAAAAGTGGGAAGTTTGGGGCGGTGGAGAAACTTAAGTTTAGACCGCCGGAGCCTGGTCGCTTGTTGAAGGGAAACCCGCCCCTGCCTGGTAGTGAGCAGGCGCCCAGCCGCCTGATGCCCCGCCACGGTCACGGAGAGCAGAGGGATCCGCGCGAGCGGCAGAGCAGCCATTGCGAGGGAGCCCTGGACTTGACAGCCCCTGAGAATCAAAAGAAGCTTATCGAGGCTTTGTTTGTCTTGGTGGCTTCAGGACAAAAAAAGGAGAAACGCGAGTTGTGTTTTGCTTCTTACCTGCTTTTCCAGGAACTTGTCCAATTGTGAATGCACGGAGGCCTGCAGATAAGCTGGTTGGTTGGGGGTGTGTTGGATGGGTTGTGTTTCAATGTAACCGGATTGGCGTATCTGAGATATGAGCTCCGGACACATCTACAGGAATTTAGCCAAACACCTACCAAAAAATGAGGAGAGGTTGGGTTGCGTCAGCTTAGCTTGGGCTGGGTGCCTATGCACAATTCTGCACACAGGTTAGGTATTTATACATATATATATAGGCAAGTGGCTGGGAGGCATACTTGAGCCAGGCTCAACTCATCCAGACTTCCTTCATTCATCAACGGAAATGGCTACAAGAGGCCAGTGATGCAAAATTCTGAGGCGGTTGCTATGCGTTTGACTTCGGACCAAAGGCGCTTGCGCCCTGACCGTTCGGGGTTCCGCTTGACAAGGCTTTAAAGTCCTACTTGGATTGTCTGCCGAGTAGCTAAGTTTTCTAGTGACCCTTGTCACAAGGCTATGCAGGGGGTTAACTGGGACTAACTGGGGATGACACACCGCTTCGCTAACTCCAGAGAAACCTAACACAGAACTTAAGTTTTGTCAAAATCACCAATCGCAGTTTCCTCAGCGGCCGACTCGTCAGGCTCATCACCTGGCCGATAGGAACTGGGAACGGAGACCTATACGGCTTCCATCGGCACAATTGGGGCCTTGGCCCTCAGGCTGAATGTATACGTCCATATATGAACCCCTGGTAACACTGGTAACCCCTAGTTTATGGGTGAAAAAGCAGTTACTTCTGGCTAATGTTTGGGAAATATCAGCCCTTTGCGGGTCCAAAATGGATTCGCATGGGGTACTGTGTATATATATATATATATATGTGGACCGAAATCCAATCAGCCTTTGGCCCTTGAAAACTGGAGATAGGAAACCAATTCTCCACGTGATCGTGAGGCTCGGAGCCTGAACATGTTGATGCTTTGCAACGTTGGAGTCCTTCCAACTGTTTGGTTTCCTCAACTGAATGCCCTGTGGGGATGTCAAGGATATACGCACTAGGGTGAAAGTCATGGCATCATTCCTTTCTTGTCAAGAGGGATCCAAAACTTGGGACTTGTGACTTCACCCAGCTGCAGCGGCAAAAGAAAAAGAGAATGTGGATGAAGCAAGGGAGGTAAGGCGCCCGTTGTTACATGGGGCTGTCTCACCAAAACACACACGCGCGCAAAAAAAACAAACATATTGGTTGAGATGTCCATTTGGTTTTCCCTGAAGCTCGCCCTAACAAAGGCACCCTCAAAAGACGGAAACCCGAATGCGAAACTTTCCCGGGGTGGGGCCGCAAGGCCGTGCATTACACACTTGCCTTTTTAACAGCCTCCACAAGCATAGGTGTTCTTTTGGTGAATGGAATATATATATATATATATATGTAAGAAAAACAATACTAACCCGATGGATCCCATCTATTTATCACCAACCCAACCCGAACAGGACCCCTCCGCGCCTTTTGGTTCCCCTAAGGCCAGGGTCCAGGTGATCCCATTTTCTCGGGGGTTGATGTGCCATTCTGTCAGCCATGGTTCTTTCAAAGCAGCTGTTTTTCCCTGGGTGTCTGATGGCTTCCTAAGAAAAAGACGGATTCCCCTAGAAGCTTCCGCCTCGCCGGTCCGAACCCCAACCGCACTCGCACGCCTCGGGCGTCGTCTTTTTCGGCGCCCTGGGAGGTTCCCCCCAACCCGGCGGGGACGCTCAAAGTGCTCTGTGTCCGACGCAACGCCACGCCCAAAAACTGTAGGCTTCACTCAAAAACAGACAACATCCCACATGGGCTTTGTTGAGGCTCCGTGCCCTTTTCAAGTACTGAAGGCAAACCACCATTTTGGGACCCGGCCCACCGCGAAGTGGATCGCACAAAGACACAGCATGCCCAAACACTTTCCTGCGAGCGATTCTGTGTGTCAGGTAAGTGCCACGGTTGTAATGTCAACCTCGGAATCAACCTGCTGTTCATCAATAAGGGGATGCTTCCCCAAATATAGCATCCGCCTTGTCATTACCCACTTAGGAGACTTACAGCCACGGTAGCCATGCTTACAAAAGCATGGTTAATACCCATGTACGAAGTACCCAGCCTATAAGTATGCCCGGCTCTCTTTTTCCCAGCTGCAAAATTTGGAGCGCATTGGGGGTGTCCAAAGATAGGAACCCGCCTGTTGGATTTGAGGGAAGTCAATTGAAAACCCACTGTCCCAAAACTGGCAGTTGTCCTCCTGGTGTGCTTTTGAGCCACACCCAAAAATGCTAATTACCCTCAAAAAGAACAGACAGCGTACTTGGAAAACCCCCCCCAGTCCACGAGTCTGTACAAGAAAAAGCCCTAGGGTCACTGAGCAGCTGTGACGGCAGGCTGGCAAGAGGTCAAAAATGCATTCGCTCACTTGAGAAACTCCCCGAGGAGTAGCTGAAAACTCGCCTTGTCCAGGCTTACCTCACCTGGGCCGGACTCAGACTCAACCCCCCCCTTAAACTGACTTTGGGCTGGTTCAAATGGACAATCAAGGAACCCAAATAGAGTTCAAAAGTTAAAGAGGCATGCTATGTCTGGCAATGTCACCAGCACTCAGACCGGAAAATAGCTGTAAAGCTTGTTGCCAGCGGTTCCCCTTTACCAGCGCGCTCATCGCTGAATTGTAGGCGATCACATCTGCTTCCATGGCTTCCTTCGTCATTTCTTCCATGTAGCCTAAGGCTCGCTGCCATTGATGCGCACTCGCACAGCTGCTGAGGGTTGCGCTGCAAGCCACAACATCAGCTTCCAATTTATCCTGCCGCATCCTCGCTAGGAGAGCGACAGCTTGACGCCACTGTTCCCCCCTTCCGCACGCCCCGATGGCTGCACTGTAGGTCCACAAGTCTGCTCGCATGCAGGTCCCTTCAAGCCTGGAAAGCAGCTGCAGTGCCACTTGCCACCTTAGTTGCCCAGTGGATCTCCATGGGCAACCCGTTTGAAGAAGCAGTGCCAATCAACAGCACAAAAGACTTGCCCTCTATTGTGCCACTTGGTTTGTTCTACAAGGGAAAAATAACGCAAACACACAAGTGCAGGGTCAACTATAAAGCGACATCCTCAAGATTACCCTCATGGTGGTTTCCGCCCCCAAAGGCGACTTCGAAAATCCCGACCAAAATGCCTCGCCACTTTTCGTGGTGGCTCCAAACCCCTGGGCAAAAGGGCCAGTCTGACCTTCGGTATTCAGGAACAAAAATGCCAAATGTGAAACCAAAAGCTCGGGTTCTCCATGGGTTGTCCATCTGGGACGATCAAAGACCGCAGCACTTGCCCCCGAGCTGTTGCAAATCAGATGTGGTATTGTGGTCCATATGGGTGTCTTTCTTGAGGAACCCCTTTTCGTTGCTTTTCAAGGAAATCTCCAGGCAACCATTGCCATTTTGGGGGCTCCCCCGCCAGACAAACCCATTTTCGGTGAACCTCAAAACGAAAATACCGCCAAAAGTGCAGGATGTTTCTATGACGGGATCCCACTCGAATCAAATCATTCGGGTTGCAACGCCCAAAGTCGGACGACTTTAGATGGCCATGTCCCGGTCCCGTGGTTGCTTTTGGTGCCAACCCTGCGCATAAGATCGATCCCGCGGATGGGCATCTGTCAAAGAATTCGATCTTCGAAGTTCCTCTTGGTTTGGCTTTAGACCAATCCTAAAAAGCGATCCCACAATAAGAAGCTTTGCATCCCTTCCTTTGGTTCAAAACCAGGTGCCCTCGGGGAAAAAGAAAAAAACAGTCGCCCGGATGCTTGCCACCCGGGCCGCTGCTCGGCCCTGGCGCAGCCCGCGATCCCGGCATTCCAGGCGCTCAGGTGACTCGTTCCGACGTTCAAGCGCCGCAATACGACCTGAAAATGGGCGAAGTGGCAGAAAGCGAAAATTTATCGGTTGCTTTCTGCTCCCCTGCAAAAGGTTAAACTGGTTGTGGTTTAATGGAAAACCCACCAGTTGGCAAAAAGTTAAAGTCCTAACATCCAAGCAAAATGCACCAAAGGAATGAGGGGATGACTCAAACCACTGTGGTTTCCGTTGAGGGAATCTCCTTCCGGTTCATTCCCAAACCGTCATTCCCTGCTGAGCACCAGCAAGGACAAGTCCCTGGAGAAAATTGTGTTCGCCCCGCCCCCCGCCCCCCCCTTCAAGGCCCCCGGAGAAAAAAAAAGGAACCGGGAAGTGATACCAGCTAATTTTCATCTATCACAAAGTTGGGCCGTTTCCGGGTGTGTATATATATATATATATTTATATTTATATGGTAGGCCCCCCCCCCAAGCAAAACCACCTTTTCCAGGAAACACTGGAAAACTACAGGTTGTTCCACTAAAGTCAGTGCCTGCTCTCTGTTTCTCTCTGTATGTATGCATATGTCCACATGTTCATGATACATATAGATATATATATATAGAGATATGTGTCTGTTGATCATCGAGGTGCATGCGATTGTTGTTCAACTGGTTTGCTTCACTTCTCTCTCTGCCTGCAACATGTAAACCACACATTTTGCCCCAACTCCAGCCCCGACTCTTGGGCCCCACAAAGGGATTCACGCAACATCAGGAACGCTCAGATTCTGCAGATTCTGCTCCATCTGTATGGAGCCCCAATACAATGACCCACGATGTTTGCCCCAGTGCGCCTATTGGTTTGCACATATGATGGTCCATCTTACATTTGACACGTTCAGTGCTACCACAAAAGATGTAACATGGGTATGTGTCAAAGCAGGTGGACCCCCAATATTGGAGTTCCTCATCTTCCCCTTGGAAAAACCGCGGTTTTAACGGGTGCATACTGAGCCTTAAAAGAAAAAATATCTGGAGCCCGACCCAAATCGTGGAGACACGATGCGCCTCCCAGTGCTGTCCTCTCCCCCAGCTGCTCATCGCCGCCACACTCGCTTCCACTTCGTTGAAATCGGACTCGAGGAGTTGAAGCCCTTGCTGCCAGCGGTTCCCCGTCCTGGGATGCCACTTCCAAATGACACAGGATGCCCTAATTGGTAGGGAACAAAGGAAACCCTTGGAACAATTCCCATGGTTTGTGGTTGACTTACTTGCAATATTTAGGGCATCCACCGTATAGTGCCTCAAGAATTCCAGTTGCCACTATACTGGGCTGTCCGTTTTCAGATCCCCCGCTAAAAGTGACTCACTTTTAGTGGGTTAAATGGAAATCCCCACGAAACACTAAACACTACAAGGCCAAAAAGCTAAGGGAAGTATAGTATCCATCCATGGAAAACCGAGAGGTATTCCTACCATAGTGGTAGCTGAAAGCACCGGGTAGCCTCAGAATACTTGTTATTTTCCCCTATTGGTTTCAAAGGAATCTATCACTACTGATAATATTGGAATCTTCTCTAGGGGACTTAAGCAGAAACAAATACATAAAATCTCATTCGGTCCATGGAACCTCACTCCAAGACGATGCTCCTGCGATTTTGGGGTCATTTCGGTGGGTTCCGTGCTGGCATTGCCGGAAAACTCTGACCCGAATGACCTTCCGGGTAAGAAGCGCAAGGGGAGTCCCTTAAAACCATCAGTTGGATGGTTTTTCTCGGGGTCCAAGAAAACGGGGGGGGGGGGGGGGCGTTGAAAAGGAGGGGCTCGCGTTCGTTTTGGGTTGGCGAGGTTCAAGCCACTGGGACTGGCTTGGGTTCCCTGAAAACCGAATTACGCTGAAAGCGACCGACAAACCTTGGAACCGGACCACCCCAAGGAGGGTACCGAGCCTCACCACCACAAAACGACGTCAGCCAGGCGGCTCCAAGGCTTTTGCGGTGCTCGTCCACAGCACTGAATCTTCAGAGGCCCTAAGCCGGCCGGCTCCTTGGAAGGGGCTTCGACCAAAACCGTGGCTCTTGGGAGGCAGGGGGAGGGGGGGGCCGGGAAAACCTGGGAGGGAACGGCGAGGCGGTGTTCAGGGAGGGGAAAAATGCCATTCGTGACAAGTACCGTGCAGAAGCCGCAAGGCCCTGCTCTAACACAAGTTTTCGCACGGGCATGCAGCAGGGGCTTTGACACAATGGAAGGTAGGGGCAAGCAACAGGGGCTTCGTTTTGGCCCGCGTATCGCAAAGGCAAACACGGAAGGGCACACATCAAGCCAAATTTGGATGCGTGCATACAGGGGACGAGCGGCTTGCGGGGTCGTTCGGCTTTTCGGGCCGCGGCAGGGGCTCGGCAAGGGAGGGGCACTGGGGCAACCAAAAGTCGTGTAGCGCATGTTAGGGGAAAGACACATTGGGAGGCTCGAAGGGAGCTCCCAAAAACCCGCGTTTGAAGGAACGCGTTTGAAGGGCTCCCAAAAAGCGCTTGTGGGGGAGGGAGGGGGAGCTCGCAAAAGCAAAGGGCATGCAAGACAGGCTGCAAGGAGGGAAGGGAACGCGTCAAGCAAAATGAGACACGTGCAGGCCATGAGGGGGCGCACAGGGGCTTCGACGCGAAGGGAGGTATGGGCACTCAACAGGGCGCTCCGGTTTGGGGCGCACAGTGGCTCAGCAAAAACCAACGTTTTGCAAAATAGGACACGTGCATACAGGGCACGAGCAGGGGCGCCAAAGAACTTGTTGGAGAGAGTTTTGGAGAGAGTTTTGGAGGCGCCCCTCGAAGATCTTTTTTGCATGCAAGAAGGTCTCCCCAAAACCGGGTTTTTAGGAAGGATGTTGCAGAGATGCGAGGCCCTGCATCACCTGCATCATCCGCTCTGAACTTTGTCCCTTATTGGGTGGCATGGCCTCCTTCACCCGTTCGACCCGATGGTCTTTGAGTGGAGCCGTGCCCCCAAAATGGCGCGGATTCGGCTTGCCGTATGGTTTCTCGCTTAATCCCACTTCAAAAAGGGGCCCCCTAAAAACAGAAGACCGCATGTACCAAAAAAGGTTGCTTCGGGGTGACCCCCCAGACCCCAAAGAACTCGAGCTCATGGCTCTCGTGGTATATACCCTATGTCTAGATTGGTTAAGGCAAGGCCAAAGGTGCAAGGCACGCCGCATGAAACGCAAGCTTGATCTTCAGACCAAGGCTCCGATCAGTTGCAAGGAGTGCGCCCAAACTCCTCTCTTCGTATCATCCAATGCCGATGCGGTGCTTGCTGCAGTGTAGGCCCGCACATTCGGCTCCAGCTTCGCCCTCTCCAGCCACTGCAGCAGCCACGCCGACTGCTGCCACCGCGCTTGGCAGGCCGTGAGCGTGTTGGCCGAGATCTGATCCGCAGGCACGCGCCAAAGCCGCGAAAGCTCGAAAATGCTTAAGCTTTGCTGCCATCGAAGGGTGCTGCCACAGGAGGACAGCAGAGAGTTCAACGATTCCGTGGAAAAGCTTGAAGGCAAAGCTACAAGCAACGCACTGCGCCAGCTGGCGATCTGTGTAGCGCTGATGGCAGATGTTGTGGTAAAACCATCTGCTCGCACACCTTGCGACTCAAGCGACCCTAACAATCCCAGCACCTGTTCCCAGCGATTCCCCTTCGTCACAGCGTTCATTGCCGAATTGTAGGCGATCGCATCAGGCTGCAAACCTTCCTTCTTCATTTCTGCCATGTAGCCTAAGGCTCGCTGCCATTGATGCGCACTGGCACAACTGCTTAGGGTTGTGCTATAAGCCACTACATCTGCTTCCAACTCCTCCTGCTGCATCCTCGCTAGGAGGGCGACTGCTTGCCACCACTGCTCCCCCCTTCCGCATGCCCCAATGGCTGCACTATAGATCCACAAGTCTGCTCGCATACCGGTTCTTTCAAGCCTGGAAAGCAGCTGAAGTGCCACTTGCCACCTTGCCCAGTGGCTTTCCCTTTTCCGGGGTTGGTTGATTTTGGTCGGTGGTTTATCTAGGCCGCCTTACAACCCAAATGAAACCAGGTAGGAACCGAACCACCTGGAACGAGTAACAATCAGTTAGCATACCCAACCAATAAGTACAGGTTGGTACGCATTTGCAGATTTCCCAAGAGATGGGCTGGCCACAATTGGGGGGCGTCCTTGCGCTAACTGCGGGTTACTGTCACTAGGTATTCTGAATGGCCTGAAACGGGAATCCTCGGAATCGGTGAGACGCAACGGAGTAAAAAAGAAAGAAAAAGAAGAAGAACAAAAAAAACACTTCTCAGTCCTGAGCCACTGGGTAGCCTTGGAACTCGCGCCGATGGCCACGCTGAAAGTGATCAAGTCCGCCTGCAAGCTGCGAGTCTCCAACCTCGGATATCTAGAAAACGGTGTGGATGTGGCTTTTGCAGATCCATCTCCCCTGTAGAATTTTGAAGGAGTACGAAAAGCGTATTAAAAAAGGACCAACAGGGGGGAAGAACTGGTGAAAACTACCAAAAGCGCGTCCAAGCCGTTTTCTAGAGGATAGATCCAGACGCCTTGCAAGTGACCTTTTCAGATGGGTTTTAAAGGGAGACCAAAAGGAAACCACCTACCTGGAAGGGTTCCCAACTTTGAGAAACGCCCAGATGAAGGAAACCCAAAAACCTCGTTGAAAACCCACAAGCAGATTACAGCTAAGCTGAGTTGGGGGGAGTGTAAAACAACTCCGGAACAGTTCAAAAGGTGATTTAAGTCTGGCTATGCAAAGAATGGAAGTAAAATCAAAGGCAGTTGACAAGCTTTGGTCTGGCTAGGCACGTGTCCATCAATGCTAAGGCCTGCTGCCAGTGCCCAGCACGGTTGCAGGCAGTCATCGCAGCGTTGTAGACCTGAGCGTCTCACGTTCCAAACCTTCAAAGGCTTGGAAGGGAAACCCAAAAGGAAAAGGCCCAGACATTTATATGGTGCACATCCATCCAGAGTACTTGGTCTACCCCAACCCACTCCCTTCGGTACTTGTACTAGGTTCTAATCATGGGATGGTGTCCCCTTCCCGAACAAGTGGCGAACCAATCTCCGTTGCGGGAACTGGGCTCCAAGCCCGGGCTTGCCGGCACTTCGAATCACCCAGATCCCCCGTTCGGTGTTTTGCCCGAGGGTGGATGAGCCATGCTTCTCGTGGCCATGGGATATGTTCAAGAGTTGGAAGCCCCCAAATGGAAGGACATGAACATGAATCGGGACCCTGAAATGTGTATAAACAGTCTCACTGATGGGTGCCCTGTTGGAAGAATCGTTGGCACATGCAATAAGCCCCAAACTAAACCAGGCGAATCCATCCTTTCTTGCAGCAAACAGATCAGAAGGACACCAGACTGATCCCACCGTGTGTTCAACCATGAATTCGTCTCATATCATACCCTCGGATGGGAAAATGCCAGGATGCACAAACCAAGTTGGTCGAAGCCTGGGGCTAAGATAGAACATGGAAACATGGGCCCGTTGCTTTTCTTGCCAACCCGCCTACTTTCTTTGACCTCTTAACGTTGATGGGCCCCGAAACCCAGGCTTGGGGGGGGACACTGATTGTCTGTGGGTGTTTCTGAAAATGAGGTGAACCCCCCCTTCAGGTGGTTGATTTTCCGTTCCCAAAACAAAGCCATCCGCAAAGGCATCCATTTTGAGAAACACCTGGCCAACTTAGACCCAGGTTCTACCTGGCTTAGTATGAATTATAGTCATTCGGAAACCGGAAAAATGGAAAAAGTATAAAGGTTCTGCCTGGTTTAGTATGAATTCTAGAAATGCGTCAACAGAAACAAGGGAAGAACAACACGCAGAACGGGTCGATGGATCCGGGTCACCACCGTGTCGGCTCTGAGGCCCACATCCTCCAGCACCGCCAGCAGTGCCGCAACCTCCCGCCAGCCTCACGTTGAACAAGGCGAAGGACCCCGAGTGAGTCATAATCCTCCGTTGTTGCGTTTTTGCCGTGGAAAAAATAATACCTTTTTTTCAGAAGGTGATGATGTCCCTTCAAAACCAACAGAGAAAATGACAAATACTCTTAAGCAAATGGAAGTAATCAAAACCGATCAGTGCTAAAATGGTGTATCCAGAACCATGTAAAGAATTATCAAGGAGGCTGCACCCATTTATGGTGCGGCTATCCCTTACCAATCTTCATCTAGTTGGGTGTTGATTGTAGCTCAAGTGGACCAATGACATACCTTTGCGTGTGTCCTTTTGTAGGGGTCCCTAAAAATGGCACAATGGTGTTTAAATTGGTTTGCTTTTAAGGCCACAAAAATCGGGGGGGGGGGCTCAACAACAAACACACCCATTTGCGAATATGTCCCTTGGAAAAAATGAGAACATACTCCCAGTGATGGGTTCCCTTAAACGCCAACGAGGGAAATATACGTACAACACATCTTAAGCAATTGGACGTAGACTTCTGGATACGTTGACCCAAAGCCTGTGCACGTTTCCTTGATCTACCCCAATCAGTTCTGATTGTCGGTTGGGCCAAGCCTGTGCTTAAACCATGGTTTAAGCACCCCCCCTGTGTAGTCGGCCTCCAAAGGAATCCGTTTGAGGTGTCCTTTTTCTGGGGCAGCTGCTCTGCGCATGGTTTGAAATGAGCGTCCGTCCTTGCCCTTTTGAGGGACACGCCCTCCCAAGTACACCTTGGAAACTGCAGCATTTGGGGGGGTGGTCTCATAAAGCCGAAATGCCACTTTGCAAGCAGGTGCAACTGCTCCTTGGCTCTTTACACTCGGGCGCCAGTTGCTTTCAAGTCGAAGAGAGGGCCAGCCACAATTCCGATGCACCTGGATTGCCTGCCGTCTCGGGAACCCCTATGGTTGGTTTCCATTTGGCTTCCCTTCAAGACAAGCTCACAAAGGGTAGCCTCAAAAACAGACAAACCCTGGTAGCTATATCTGCCATGGTCAAAACTCAGCGCAACTGTGGGCCATGGTCACAACCGTGGCCGTGGAATGGGTTATCATCTAAATTCCCTAAGGGCTCCATCCCGAACCCCACCATATGGTGCTTCTTTCCCCACCGCTTGGTTGACGTTGGAAGGGGAGCAAAAATTTAAATTTTAGCAGTCAAGTGGGGATTTGCCACTAAACCGCAATGAGCAAAAATGTAAAATGATTCCCAACAACAACCATGACCCCCACCCCAAGTTTTGGCAGTGGCTAAAGTTGGAATTCCCTTCCTCCCGCGCCTCTGCTTGCTCGGATGGCGGAGGTGATTCCCCCCAGGCTCGGCGAAAAGTTGTCCACGAGGTTTCTGAGATTCCGCACCTTCGAAGCCTAGCAGTGGGCAACCAAGTGAGAAACTAACACCAGTGGAATCCATCGGTATCAAGCTGACCCAAAAGGACGCCTATGTCAGGGGCCCTCCTGGTGGGTAAGCTCATCTAGGTGCTCCAGTAGAGAGGTTAGAATAAGGGTATTTGTTTCTCTGTAGTCTATTTTAGTAGGGACTGGGGGGCCTAGATGCTTTTTTGAGGGGGGTCCCCTGGATATACTGTAGACTATGCTTCAAGTTGCTCCGGTGCCACAGAAACTAGGTGTTTCACCAGAAACCGGTCCACTCTGAAACCAACAGGAAAACCCCCAAAAATGTGGGAAACTCTTCAGGCGAAAGCTTCCTCCGCGCCTAGGAATCATTGGTAGAGGGGTTCAGTTCAAAGGAGGTTGCGCTTGGATGGCCAAGGCCGCGGCCCACGGTTGGTAGCATCTCACTGCCATTTGTTTCAAGCTCTGGCGACGCGATCGCTGAGTGCGCCATGACTGGCGTTGCTGGAACTCGCAATCCTATAAAGCACAGAAAAAAGCTTTATCAAAATCGGTTCCCTTTTAGTAAGGACATGAGCTAGTTTAGAGGGGTCGTCTGATTGGTGGGGTACCCCGGATTTCTCCGAGTTGACATTACATGAGCGGCTTGAACTTCCAAGTGCTCCAACTTCCGGGGGATCCCGAAGCTTCCAAAGTGGGGTTCAAACCCCGAAACCACCAATCCGCACCACCACTTCAGCCCCAACAAGCAAATGGAAGGTGTTCCTCACCGGAAAACGAAGATTCCTCAGCAGCTGAAGCAGAAAGAAATGCAACCGTACCCCCACCCCACCCGCAGGAGAAGGGTTTGGCGCACTTACCAAAAGCCCGGGAACTCATCGAAAGGAGAACTAGCAACAAAACTGGGGCTTACATGTTAAATTGGGTGTAGGCCCAAGCATTACCTACCCCGGCCGTTATAAGGCATGCTAGCCCGGGGGCAAATCAGCTGCCATTCTTCGCAACCACAGTCACCTAATGGGAGGCCAAATCCCATTTTTAGGGACACCCAGTTGGGTGTGTCTCAACATTAGCGGGACCCCACAATGGTTGGCTTCCTTTTGGTTTCCCTTTCAAACCATCCACAAAAAAAGGTCCCAACAAAAAGACTGACCCAGTTGCAGGCCACATGTGCGGCATTTGCGGTTCCATTTTCAGGCCAAGGGGCGCTGCTTTGCGCACATCGCGCGGCATCGCGAGGCATCCACGCGCGCGGATGTGACGCGGGGTGAAGACTCTTCAGAATTGCAACGTGGGAACAAAGAAACAAAGCAAGCAAACAAAGAAATGTGCAGAGGAATGTCCTTCGAACAAACAAACACGCAAACAACCAAACAAACGAGCAAACAGGCAAACAAACAAAGAAACAACCAAACAAACAAGCAAGCAAACAAACAATCAAACAAGCAAGCAAACAAAATAAACAAATACTCAATAAATGGTATGCTTGTGGTGGAAACAAACAAACGCGCCTTGCTAGAGGAATCTCCGAATCTCCTTTTGGGAGCTTGGGCAGCTTTGGTGTCGTCCCGTTGGTGCGTATATGTTGGCTCAGTGGTAGATCACCTTGGGGGGGCGAAATTTCTCGCAGCTGTCTTCTCAAGTTTTCGATCCAGGTGACCTCCGAATTAAATGACAACCCCTTTGAGGAACTCCAAGTCTTTGCTTTAAAGGACCTGGTTCCAAGGGGTTGCCCACCGGGACCCCTTGCACTAAAATTTTGAGGTTCCCCGAGCTGCCGTGCCACTTGCGGGTGGGACCCAGTCTACGCCATGAGCAGCTTGAGACGCACATGCACACGCCGAGGCTCTGGGGGTTGGCTACTAAGCGTTTAGCTCTCGCATCCACTTGGTTGCAGTAGACACATTCTCTTGAGTTGGTACCCCTTTTTGGTGGGAAAGAAAGGGTAATCTGGCCATGGACATGAGGGGAGCTCAGGAGCCATGGACAAGACACGTAGACCACGATCCCAGTTGATCGGAGAGCCAAAGCGCCCTAACTCCCCCAAAAAAAAATCCTCGGGAAGGCAGCGCAACGCCCCACTGTTTCCCCTGCCTTCAGGCCTGGGAGCCTGGGGTTGAGGCCAAATCACTTGGCTTGATCAGGTTCCGGTGGCGTGTGAAGGCGCAAAACTCCGGACAAAAATCGAGTCCTCCCAGACGCACAGCCCAAAAGACTCTTGATTTGGCCTGCTTAAAAAAGAAACTGGGCTGTCCAAACTGATCCTGATCCCCCTGCCAAAAGATGAACTTTTGGGTTGAAATCAAGCCCGAGCACTACATCAACCAAAACCTCAAGACCTAAGGGGATGGCTGGGAGACACCAAGGAAGCAAACCTTGTGTTCATTCTGCTTCATATTGTGTCTACATACAAGAGAACATTGTTTAGGGTTGGAGACCCTTGGATGGAGAATCCGCAAAATTCCGGGAATAGCTCTCGGGACGGTGGGTGCACCCTTGCAATCCATCCCTGGCGACCGCCAACAGGTGGTGTGTATTGGGAACCCCCGGATCTAGAAACTCGCCCCTGGATCCGATGTTAAGCAACCAGGGCTTCTACTTAGATCCGGGCTTCTCATTAAATCTCCCAGCAGAGAGTAAAACAAAGAGAGCAACCGCTGATGGAAGCAAGGAAGGAAACCTTCGCCAATAGACGTCACTGCCGCTCAGTCAAAGAGTCGGGCGGAGTGACCCCAAAGAGGGACCAGCGTTCGTCTCTGGAAAGTGGTCCGGAAGACTGGAGCGAGCTGCAGAAACACCTGGAAGACCCAAAGCCACATCCAACCAAGGCCTGGAAACTGGATTTTGGGAAACTGTTTGGTGGATGTAATATGGGTGGACAAAACCATGCAGTTGGTAGATGGTTGCTTGTCCCAGTACTCACAGGGCATCCACTCCAACTGGTGCAGGATTTCGTCCATCCACAGTAGGTGTCCGCTTTTAGTGGTCCTTTGTGGGTGACATGTCCCCCTTATGGGTTTCGTCATGCAGGCTTCCCAAGATGCATGTCTCCGAGAGTGGCATAGATCTGGACTCTGCAGATGGAGTTCCTCAAAGAGGATATGGAACCCGCAGAATGTGTGGCTTCTTTTCAGTTTCCATTGAAAACCAACAAGCACGTATTATATAAACCTCTCATGGATACCCTTTAAAACCCAACAAACAAACATCTCATAAATGTGATGTTGGTGGATTCATAGGTTTCCTCCAGGGCCAATCCGGATATGGTCTTCGGTGACCTGTAACAGCCCGCATCCTTTTGCATCCCCCTCTAAGTTTTTGGCTTGACCTTGACCCCCAGACCCCTGCGATTCTCGGGTTCGCTCGTCCCGGGCATCGTGCCTGGGAGTCTTCCTGGCAAGGTTCAGAAGTGGAAGACCCGGGAAAACGCTTCATGGGGTCAAACACAAAAATGGGCGATCGGCTTGGGAATGGCTTCCTTTTTTTTCTCCAGACTTCCGCAAAACGCATACGTGACTGGGGTGTCCTTTTTGAGGTGATTACCCTTTTTACACTTCCAGTTTGAAGATTCCCTATTTTTCAGACACACCCGCATGTTGGCCGGCTTTACCCGCTGTTTAAAAGGCTTTTTACATGTACCAGGTAAACGCTTGGTGTATCCTCGGACCCTGCTTAGCGGGAAAGCAAAGAACCAAAAAGTGACTAGCAACTTTGTCAGTCGCCCACGAAATGCTTCAAAAGCCACCCCATACCAAATGCCAATATGTGTTAGCGAAAACGACCTTGACCACGTCCCCTGCAAAATTTACAAAGGAACCCCTACAAACCTTCTGATTTACCGGGAAGTGGTGGATTCCCTGGTGGGTTCGGCATGGATTTCAAGCTTCCCTAGCCAACCAGCCGTTCGCGCGCAGATAGGATGCCGCGGGACCCATACGAGGTAGCCAACTGCCAGAAGGTTAGGCTTCAGTTTCACTCCCTGAGGTCTTCAGTCACTTTTTGGGTTTGGACCATTCTTGTGTCACTCAATCAGTTGGAATATGTGTTGGCAACTTAGGAAGTGAGAAAGGCAAAGTTGGGCGTTGCCATATGGTTTGGAACACCCGACCAACTTGTTTTTCCTTCCAGGTGTGACTGGATGGTTCTTTACGAAAGATCTAGCGACCTGTTTGCTCCGGCGGAGAGAGCAACCTCGAGTCGCTGGGTCGCTGGTGAGAACGACCTTGAGACCCGAGGACTTCAAACTCAGAAGGGGTCTCAAATTGGCGTTCCCTCGCATCTCTGTTCCAGAACCACGAACCCCGCCGTCGGATTTTTGCTTCACGCGTTTTGCGCACGCCGTGTTTTTTACCGGTTTCGCGGCAAGGCACAAAACGTCTCGAGCGATCGGAGAAGGTTTGATCAATGCTACTACCAATCACTTCGCACCACCTAAGAAACCCTGTCATGACTCCCCTAATACCAACAAATCATGGTCTCCCATGTTGTCAAAGTGGAGTGAAATGGATTTCGTCCATCCACAGTAGGAAATCTTCCATTTGCTAAAATGGATTCCCTTCCTTCCAAAAACGTAGCACCTGTGGGAGCTACCTGGAAAATCAACTGCCTCTTGGAGGCACCCGCTAACATGCTAGTTGCAATCCCCATGTCTCAAAAGGGGTTCAAATCTCCACCAATCCGAACCACAAACGGGGCACCTGATTCATGCTGTGGATGGACGAAATCCATTTCGCACCACTATTAAAACCATGGTAGAGGCCATTGTTCGTTGGTAGTTACAGGGGAATCCTCAGAAGCCAGGGTTTCTGAAAGGTGGGCGCGAACTGGATTTCGCAACCATCCACAGTGTATGAAAGGAACTGGACAGGATTTGGGGTCATTGCCCAGGAAGCATCGCCCGGATTTTTCCCTGAAATGGCCTTCTCCTCCGCGTGGGTTTTGTACCTTGCGATGGAGTGAAACCCGCAGCAGGTGCCATGCATGTTCAACCTACTTAGCAAGGCTATACTATAACCATGGATCATGAGTGCGACAAAGGTTGACGTACCGTGGCAACCCACTGACTAGGTTGAACATCCAAGTAAACCGAGCAAAGGCGAGCCACTTCCCCCAAAAAGCCATGAGCACCTACCAAAAAAAAGGACCGAGAGCTGCCCCCCGAACAAATCTCGGCACAACCCTTTTCAGTACCCTCACAAAAGAAAGAGGCTTCTTTGAACCCACCAAACACTCTGGGCCCTCCAAAATACGGGTACTCCAAAGTCCCTCCAAAAAAAACCAAGCGAGACTCGATGCCCGCAGAATCCCGTCTCATGAACGAAGCTGGGCCCTCCAGCTCGCTGCTCTTAATGGCCAGCTCGAAGCCGTACCTCGCGGCTTCGCCCCAGCGACTTCAACGGCTTCAGAAATCCGCCCGGTGGGCTGAGAGGAGGAGATTCATCTGGCGGGTTGTTGTTGTTGGGTGGTTTTGGTTGGGCTGGGGTGTTGTTGGCTTTTCAGTGGGGGCTTTTCTTTTTGGTTTTTGAGCTTGGGTCTAGGGTCTTCTTGGTGTTTGGGGGGGGGTCTAGGGCAGTTCAGTTGGGGTTATTTTTAGGTGGGGTCTGGGGCTTTTCAGGTCTTCTGGAAAATAAAACATGAGCTTGCTGGTGCGATAGGCAGGAATGAGAAATGAAGGAATGACCGAGACAAACCATCCAAATGGTGGTTTCCTTTATTCGGTCATCCCCAAACGGTTCATTCCCAACACCCGGGACCATTTCCAGTAATAGATTCCCTTTACAACCAACAGGTGAAAACAACAAAGATGTATTTCTTCAACAGGTGCTGGAAGTGTCAGCCGCCCTCGGATATCTCACTGCGCTTCGCCATGTTCCTCGTGTTTCCAGCTCCATGGTTTCAGATAGATCAAGAAACCCGCTGGGTATGAATTCGAAGATATCTCCCTATGTTTTTCCGCATACAAACCAAAAGAAACAACGCCAAGTCTCCAAAAAAAGACATCCCATGGGACAAAAGCTTCGAAGGTATTGGTATGCCCCTTCATGCCCATTCCTGGTAGACCTGTCACCCTTTCTTTCCGAGGTGAGTGTCCCCGAAACTCGGCAAAAACACGCGCTTTGACCTTGAGTGTTGCTTTGAGCTATTTGGATCTGTGCCAAGATTGAGGGAACCCCATTTCAATGGGGTGATTTCCTTTCGGCTCTCGACGACCGCGCCCTACAACGCGTTGGCACGTCCATGAGCCCTCCAAAATGGGGCAAGTACCTGGGATTTTAAGGGTAAGGGGAGATACAAAGAGGGCTTTTCACACGAGGGTGGGACTCCAGGTAGGTGGTGTCTTGGCTTCCTTTCCAAATCGAAAAATAGAGTCCGACAGCCCTTAGAAGGGCCCGAAAGGTTGATACGGCGGTCCATGGATTCCTAAGGGTATCCGAGGGAAACTTGCGCCCAAGAAGTAAGTAAGATTCGCAGTGAAACCCAGGGGCCCTTGTGACATGTTGAGTCTCAAAATGGTAACCCCAAACTTGTTGGGAGTTCAAAAACGACGAGCCGCTCAGGGGTCCCCTAGTTCATGCCAAATCTATTGAGTCAGAATCAAAACCACGCATTCTAAATTCAGGAAGGCTGAACGCGAGTCCGATGGATGATTAAGAAATAGTAGCAATCGCTAGGTGCATCCCAGTATCCATCGGGGGTTATCTATTTGCAATGTTCACAAGATGTTCAATACCTGAACACTTGTAGATCCCCAAGTAAAGGATCTTACGTACCATGGTGAGCTCGCTTTACCCAGCTCATCGGTGAGCTCGCCATAAATTATATATGCAGATCAGCCACAAACCTGCGACACAAACCCATGACCGGATGGCCAAGAGAAATTCGAAGGAAACTGCCCCTGCTGTGAGGAGCACCCAGAAAGCCATGTATTCCCCTTTTTTGCATGTTAGAATCACCTTCTGGACTTCTGGGCGCATGTAAGGTGAGATTCGAAGGGCTTTCCTCAATCAATCTCTACTGATGATGTCCATTCAAACCATCGCCACTTTGGGAGGTTCCCAAAAAGCGAAATGGAGGACCCCCCCCAAAGAAAAAATATCCAAGAGATCTCTTCGGCTGTGGCGCTTGGTGTGACGGTTTGCTTTGGCCGACAAATCCCTCGGCGCGGCTCCCGTCCCCCGCAGCTCGGTGGAAGCGGACCCGGTGAGCAGGTCGAAGCCCGCCGCCTCGCCGTCGCCGTGCCTCGAAGAATTCGATCCAATCGAATCGAAACCGAATCGCAGGATCCGGCTCCTGACAAATTCGCCGGAAGGGCGTCCTGGGGAAAAAACAAGAACATAGGTCCGGTGAAATTGACTCCCTTGAAAACCATCCAGGGAAAAAACTGTTTATTACAAAATCATGTATAAGCAAATCCTGCAAATTTTCAGAGAACCCAAAAAGGGGCTGCTCCGAGAGGAGCTTCCTCTACAACTGGTTGTGTTTCTTCAAATTGTCACATGGAACTCGGAAAACGCAGAACCATTTGTAGAGGAAGCTCCTCTTGCCCAGTGACTCCATTTCCCTGGCGTTGTAGGTAACCAAGGGAACAATGGAACTCAGACAGCACTGCGTCAAGGGATCCTCATTCTGCAACTTGCCACATTTGGTCAAGGGATCCTCAAACGCGGGCAAATCGGAAAACACAATTTGAACAGGAAGCTCTTGGAAAAGCCCGGGCTATGTGGCTGTGAGTCAAAAATAGGTACCAAAAAAGGAATCTTGACTGAAACCTGCGGTCCCCTGGTAGTTGATTTTTGACCCATACCCATGTGGCGTTATGATTGGCTAAGAATCTCTCAGAGGTTCAGGATCTTTGGCTTTGACCATGACACATAGGAACCCTGTGTTAACCCGTTCCTTTGATCAGTTAGTCGAGAAGGGACCTAGCTGTCGGGGCTTGCTTCTTTTCTGTCGGGACTATGGGAATGACCACCCTCCAACCATAGAATGGCTGCCATTGGGAACGAGCTAGTTGTGAATCTCTGGCAGTGATCATTGCCTGTTGCCTCAGCAAAAGAAAGCCTTCGAGCATATCTCCTCAAATGACGAGCAGGTCGAGAATTCCTGCAATGAGTATACGCAGAGCTTTCAAGCACTTTTATAGCTTAGTTCCTTCAGTGAAGCATCCCAAAATGGAAGTTGTCATCCGCAAATCCCCTGCATCAGCTGGTCAGCGCGAGTTTGTGGAACCAAGTTGCTTCCTTGAGGCGGTGGGAAGGTTGCCCAGCGATTAGCACTCCCACGAAGAGGGCCCTGAGAACCAAGCTCAAGAGGGCTTGCAACAAACATCCACTGAGTGACAATCCAAACCCATCCGTATGAACATGGTCGACCCACCATGCTTCACGAATTAAGAAGGCGGCCGCAACTATTGACGGTTGGGACTGTCACTTACTAACCTTCACTTGCCCGGGATTGATTGTGACTCACTTGCTCCGCGCTTCCTGATCGCCTTCTTCACACTGATTGTGACTCACTTGCTCCGCGCTTCCTGATCGCCTTCTTTGTGAAGTCTTCTGACGTCTTTGCCCATACTGGAAGATTGGAAGTGTTCGGGGTATTGAACGATTGCAGTACCCTTCTACAGAGGGTACCCTGCACACCCCTGGTCACATCGTCATGTTCAAGCCATGGTTCACGAACAAGCCAAGGGCAAAGGGAACCCGAAGGAAAAGCACCCTTGCAAATAAGCGAAGCTGACGGCCGACGATAAACGAGACGCCTTGCTCCCCTGGAGATCAACGTGGAACACCCTTAAAACACCTGCAAGTGGGTGAAATGAAAAATCCATCAAGTTTGAGAACATCTTGCAAATTGTCCACTGTTTGATTTCCGAAATTGCACCCCCCAAAATGGCGCAACGGTGTTCCTTTTGGTTTCTTTTTCAAACCACCAAGCAAGGGGGCACCAACCCAAAAGACGAGCCGCACCAACTTCCATTTGCAAATGCGCACCCTGGGGAAAACAACTGTTTCCAGTAGGTGTTAGATCCCCTTTAAACCCAGAATAACTTGGTTGACGTTGGAAGGGGAGCAAAAATATGAATGTTAGCAGTTAAGTGGTTGGATTTCAACCACTAAACCACAATAAGCAAACATGTAAAATGCTTCCCAACAACAACCATGTTAAGCAGATGAAAGCCAATGAACCCAGAAGAGCCCTGCTTCGGTGGCGGCACTCCCTCGCCTGAACACCACTCGCCAGGAGGAACTGTGAAGCTGCTCCACCTGCCCGAAAGCAAGCGAGAACAAAAACAAAAACACGAGCGAGCGAGCGACACGGCTTTTTGTTTGAGGAAATGGGTACTCCGAAAGTGGCAGTTCCAATGGACACCAGTAAATTGATATCAACATTTGATTTGGGGAAATCCAGTGACCCCTTGAGGAACTTAGGAAAATGGGACTCGAAAGCTGGTTATAAATGAACGGTTACCAACAACTTACTAACTTGGCGAATCGAACACCCAAGCAAGTATCCTGGAGCCCTGAGCAATGTCGACCCCCGATCCAAGCCATCCGATCAGGTTTCTGCCAAAACAACAAGGCCGCCTTCGCGGAAGCCATGATGCTCCAAACAAATCCGGTCCCCGGCGTCCTTTCGGAACAAAAACATAAAGAAAAGCTGAAAGTGACACCGATGGAATCCATGGAGTCACCAAACCCTTCGAAGACGAGGAGTCCATTGAAGGGCTGTTCTGCCGATGTGCACAAAGGGGCCAGAGTACGTGTGTAGACCATGGTTGTAACCCAAAGCCATGGTTGACGTCCTGTGCCCGAGGGTTATGGGCGACCCACGTCCCAAGTGGCCCCTTTAAAGCAATCTGCGTCCGGCATCCGCTTTTCCTTGCGCGCAAGCGCATCTCTGGAGGCAAGCCGCTGACGTTGCCTCGGTGGGCGCCAGCTGACAGAAGGTGGTCCGAACACCGTCTTTTTTCAGGCCCTCCACGCTTGAGGATTCAGTGTTCCCCCGAGTTGGTTTGGAGCCCAATGCTTTGGTGGTGTTCCGGGGTGTCCAATTTACCCACAAAAAGCAGAAGTTTCAAATCCAAACCAATGCAAAACCTCCACTTAAGGGATTCCTGAAGGATCGGAGTGCTTCCCCCCCCCCCACCGAAAAAACAACACACGGTATTGATATAATATATATATATATATATATACAACATATTACATCATGGGTGTGTATTTTGAGTTGCTACGCCTTCTGCTTGGTGTTCAAGCAAAAGCAAGAGGAAAACCGTTGCGCCCATTTGGGACGTCCCCCGAAGAGATAAGACCCCCACATCGTTGGACACTCCTCACTTGAATGACCCAGCAGGAAAACGGGAAAAAGTTATGGGCTTAATAAGGGTGTTTATTTGGGGCTCATCCCCCCTCTCCTCCCTCCCCCCCAGCCCCCATGATGCTCTCCGCCACTTGGGACCCAACCCGCTGCTTCGCTCCGACCACTCTTTTTCTCCTCGCAGCATGACCAGCGGCAGGTGCACCACGGGCATCACCGCGAGCGCCAGCCTCGGTGTTTTTGTGTTTTGGGATGAAACCAAGCCGATTCAGCGGATCCATTCACCAGGGAAGCCCCTTATTGGTTGGTTTTGAAGGACAACCACAAGGAAAACCACAAGGAAGACACGCCCCATCCAGCTTTTGCTGAGGCTTTCCCAGGGGTCATGTCCTCAACTCAACAGTTGACCAAGTTACTGGTGGTCTCCATTCAAACGATCGACACTTTTGGAGGTTCCACAAAGGGAAATGGGTCGGAAACCCCGATTCATGGAAAACACCTATTTGTTTCCAATTCTCGAAAGGGGCGATTGGGTCACACCCAAGACCAGCCATGCTAAATTTCTGATAACATGATTGCAGTGAAACCAGACTAAAGACCCGCATGGGGTTATGATGCTTAAGGTCCTCCAGTAGAGAGGTTAGAATCAGGGTGCCAACTTTTTTTGGTAGTCTATTTTAGTAGGGGAACCGAATCTCCCAACCAAAAAAGGGGTTTAAAAAGGGCACCTAGCTGGGGAACCTAGTTACAGTCTTTTTCGGGAAGTTAGTAACTCGTGGCTTCCGTTACGGCTATGTCTTGGGTGGTGACTTTGCTGGCAAGTCGGGGCCCATTGTACTTGGGTGCTCGTTTCGCCAAGATGGTAAGTTGTTGGTAACTTTAGGCTGTAACCCACTTATAAGTCCCTCTTAGTGGGGTTGACCTTGTTATTTGGGGGTTACACCCCAGGTGGCTAACAACTTACTAATTTGTATCCAAGGGAACCGCCCTAAAACTACAAAGCAATGGAGAAGGGTTTCCTACTGTACAGGCGACTGGGATTTATTGGGAAGGATTTCAGGGCAACGACTTGCTGCTTCTCAGGGAAATAACGGGAGTTTGGACATGAATCTAGGAATGCCCTTGCTGCAAAGCACAATCTGCCATTTACCCCTCGCATGCTTCGCCATTCGGGTACTTGTTCTTCATAGGGGTCAGAAAATGGGGGGGGGTTCTGCCTACGGGTTTCCCTTCAAAAGTTGGGGCACGGAGCCTCAGTCAGAGGTACGGAACCCATGCTGAAAGCTTGGAACTTTCAGCTGAGCTTTCAGCTGAGGAACAATGGATGGCTTCTTTTCGGTTCAATTAAACTAAATGTCCGTCCCTTGCAACTGGGCTGTTCTGGCAAGTTTTGGAGGCTTGGTGGAAACTACTCCTGAAACCCCAAGACTTGGACAACTCCTCGGGAACCGGATGGCCGAAAAAAACCACCAAGTCAAAGCCCGCGTAGAAAAAAAAACACAAAGTTTTACGGGAGCAAGGCCCCCTTGTGAAGCCAAAGCCACAAAGCCGCGGTCACGTACACTCCGCCAAAGCAGAGCAACGCGTTGGAA
This sequence comes from Effrenium voratum, assembly GCA_963377175.1. Lineage (NCBI taxonomy): Eukaryota > Dinophyceae > Suessiales > Symbiodiniaceae > Effrenium > Effrenium voratum. Next base: position 2,093,943 of record CAUJNA010001779.1, read on the forward strand.
CCGGTCAGCGGCAGCCTCAGCTTGGAGACGGGTCTGATTTGAAGTTTAACCCAGAAGGAAAACCACAAGCCTCTGTTGCCTTTGTGTGATGAAACCAAGAAGCCGATTCAGCGGATCCATTTACAGGGAAACCCCTTATTGGTTGGTTTTAAAGGACCACCACGAGGAAAACCGCAAAAGACAAACCCCATCCAGTTCTTGTTGACGGTTTTGTAGGGGTCATGGGATTTCCCCAAGTCGACAGTTCACCAGGTTGCTGGTGGGGTCCATTCAAACGATCGCCACTTTTGGATGACTAATGGAAACGCCAGGTGTCTCCAAAAGATCTAAACGGCGGTTTGGTCACACCAAAGACCAGCCATGCTGACATGCAAACGGGTACTGTTGTTGTGGTTGATGATGATGACGGCAGGCATCCTTTTGGGCACATAGACTGGTGCCCAATTGAAAACCAGACTGAAAACCCGTGGAGATCTATGTTCAACCAAACTGACGTGAAAGCACAACCGTGGTTGGAGGGGGTTCTTCCTCAGCTTCTGGCCCCGACAAAACTAATCGGTTTGATTCGGGTCCATAGTTGATGAGCCTCAAAACGCCGCACAAATCCTGAGATCGCCGTGACCGGGGCCATCAAACCTCGCGATTTGAGCGAAGTAATTCGCTTAAGGCATAACTCGTTTCCGGGTGGCAAGAACGCGGGGGATGTCCTTTTGCCGATCCTTTTCACAGCGGTATCTGGACCCAACAGCCCCAAAGGCAACCACCCCAAAGCCGATTTCTGGGCAGAGACCTCATAGCTTTCAGCTGGGGAACAAAAAGTTGAGAAACCTTCACGGACTTCCAGGGGCCCGATTAAAGGCAATAAAAAGAAGCTGCGAAGCTCCGAAAGGCCGTTTTGGGCACGCAAGTTGCACTTGCACATCATCAGCTGTGTGCAGTTGTTTCTGTGGGTACCAGCGCATGTCACGTGACGATCACGTGACACGCGCTACAACCATGCAATTTAACACACCCTTGAAACCCCAATCAATGCACACACAATATGATATATGCATATATCATATGATTTTTATATATGGACTTTAGGCAGGATGCCAGCAAAGGAGGTGGCCTAAAAAAGCCACTCGGAGCTCGGCGTTTGTTTCGTGACAGGGAGACCTCTCCTGGTCTTGTGGTGTCCTTCCACTCTTCAAAACCCATCCAAGAAAGGGGGGCTGTCCTGAGAGCTGGTTCGCGATGAAAGGATTCGCCCGAAACATTAACATCGGAGCCGGATGCCCTTTACCTTCTATATGACCTCAGCAGATGCTCCCCGAACAAAACAAATGTGTTTGATTCTGGTCCCTACTATGTGAACCTCAAATTTCTTCAAATGTACAGAAGGAAAACACGTGTGATCCGAGAAAGGGTTCAAACACCATCCCTGCCTGACCCGCCTTCGCTCGCTCCGCGCGTGCTAAGAGGCCCGGCGGCTCTTCCAAAAGGAATCCGCCCAGGAAGTGGAAGACGAAGAGGTTGGAGAGGTTGATGCCCAAACTCAGTTGAGACCTCAGCGTCAGCTGGGAAATGGGAATCCCACGTCAGAGGGTGGTTCACTCAGAGGCCGCAGCCACAAAGCGTGTGTTTTGCATTTGGCCATGGTCATTTGTGTGGCCATGGTTCGCTCGAATCATCTGAGTCTGTGTGTGTGTGTGTGCGTGTGTGTGTTAGGCCATGGTCATTTCTTTGGCCATAGTTTCTGGTCAAATTACGTCATTCTTGGGGGGTTGTCTCTTGGAGGGGGCCGGTCTCACAAGTCCTTGGAGAAAGAGAAGGTTGACCCCGGAAGAAGTAGTATGACTTGTTCCCCCAACAGCGACAGTGATGGGGTCAAATTTGCCTGGGTTCGGGGCTGAATGGGGAGACAGAGAGAGAAAGAGAGACAGAGAGAGAGAGAGAGAGAGACAGAGAGAGAGAGAGAGAGATAGCGAGAGAGAGAGAGGAAGAAGCCCTTCGGGTATACATATACATGTCCATGTACATGCACATATACCGCTACACACACACACATAAACCACCCCTTGAGTTTGAACTCCTTTCACAGGCAAGACAAACCATGGGTACCGCCGAACGCCCTGGGGCGGATCTCTTTCCTTGTCCCCTGTGGTTCCGCACAGGCGGGATGTCCAGGGCCAGGTGGAGCCATCGCGGCGTAGGAGCAGCAGCAAGCCCAAGACCTGAAAACGGCGCGGGACCTGGTACCCTCTTTCCAACCCAAGCAACAAGCTGACTGGTTTTGCATACCCCCCCCCCCTACTGCTAGAAGTGAAGAGACCAAACAAAACGGGAAAAAATGGCAACCCGCCAAAAAGGCGTCGATCAAACAAAAAAGGGGCCCATTTGGGTTGCTGACACAAACACGGAAACCAGAAAAGAAGATCAATTCCTCTTTCCTCTAAAACGATGGTAAGTACCATGGCCAAACAACCCAGAGCCATGCTGGTGAGTCCAGCAAAGTAAGTAATCCTGGATAGTAACCCACTTGCCAAGTACCGTGGCCCTTCAAGTACCCTCCCAGAAACAAGGTAGCACGGCTTTTTGGATCCGTGACATCGTGCCAATTTCGCGTGCGGGGCATTTTTTTGTGAACATTGCATGGTACAAAAGCACTCACAGCAAGCAAAACAAGTCTGTACAGGTTTGTACTCTTGCAGACTGCATCTACCGGTGAATCGCAGCGACACTGTCATAATTTGCGAGCGAATACATGCTTCACTTGCGACCGCTTACCGCTTTTGCACGACAATCTCCCTAAAATGCCACACTGGCCATGCGAAACAGTCCTCATTGTCTTTGCCACTTGGAGCATTGCTGTGATTGGCACAGCATCATGCCCACTCTTGAGGACTCCAAGAAGACATGTTATCCAAAACAAACATGGAACCTGATAAGTTGGTACATCTAGAAATTTGGGGGCCCTCTATTACTATTTGCCTTGTTGACTGAAAACTGTCACTTTTGGAGGATCCTTAAAAAGGGAAATGGAGGAAACCCGGCTTGATCAAGTTTGTCAGGGGTTCGGAGTACACGATGTTCAACACAAAACACGCATCCACCAATTGAGTCTTGTGCCAAAACAAAGGCGTTGCCGATGGACCCTGGCCAACAGGGCCCAAACACGGCATCCCCTTCTTGGAACAACTGACTATGTGGGGCAGAGTTCCGAAGTAATTAAAGGAAAGACCAATAGGGTTGCTGTCCAAACAAAACAACATCATAGGTAAACATCACAGCTGGATCCGCCTCACGCTGATACAGATTCGTCTGTCTTCTGAGGGTCCCCCTTTGCTTAAAACCGAAAGCGGCGGCGGCTTGCCACCGAGCGCGGCACGAAGAGCAGCTCGGAGACCTCGCGGAGCCATCCGAGCCACGAACTCGCTTCACATGCGGATTGGAACCAGCAGTCCCTTGAGCAGAACCAACAGAAGATGAAGTTCCTCCAATGTGCTTGAGTAGCACCGAACCGAACCAACTTCTAAATTTATCATTTGCAACTCTGGAATTGGCAATCGGAAAAATAAAAACAAAGAAAAAAATGAAACCTGTGTTTATGTACTACTGATATGGTGTCTGGATCCCAAAAGTGATATTTAGTCCTTTCAGAATTCACGGAACACAAGTTGAGTGAGTCTAGCCGTCCGCATCACTTTTGTTGAGGGGATCTTTCCCTTCGCCAACTGTGGGTTTCGCTGGTTGAGGAGAAGGGTACCTGAAAAAATGAGCCACCCAAAGGGGCGCAAAAAGGCTTAAAAATGGTGACCCAAAAAGACATCACGTCCAACTCAAGGACTGAGTCCATGGAACATTTAGGGCATGAGCTCGTCTGGTTTTCGTGGTTGAAATTTAGGGCCAGTAGATTTCCCCCAGAAAAACATCGCCCCAAAAGGAAACTCCTTTTGGGTCCAAATGGATTTTTTTGCGCGGAAACCATCTGGGAAATAACGTAGCCCTTAACCTGTTTTTGGGTCCACACCTCACTTGAGGTTTGGTTCATAATTTCCTGATTCGTCTTTGGTTCATTTGGGGTTCGGGGCATCGGGGATGAGCTTGAAATTGTCCAAGAACCAAGGAAGCGGGTTCCCCCCCAAAGAAAAATTCGGTGGAGCTCCCGTTTGCCAGGCCAAACGAGTCGAGCTGCCAAACATTTAACCACTTCGTGCTGATGAAAGGGAAAAAAGGAGGACATCCCAACGTGCAAAAGGTCATGTTTGGAACAGCAAAACACAATCAGAATCAAAAGGGCGGATATCCGCACTTATTTCTAGCTGGGACGGTTCCTTACTACCCGTTATCTACCTGGGTTGCGATTGTGTAGCGTCTCTGTGTGCAAAAAAACACGGGCTGAGAGTACACACACGGTGGGGAACAAGATCGAGTCTTTTGTAGGTCTAGTGGAACTGTCCAACCCTTGGTATCCGCTTACAAAACACTTTCTCTTCTTTGCATCCCCAAAATGAGCAAGCACCACGAAGGACCCAAAAGCCTGACCACACGGCAACACGCCAACAGGTGGCAAACCCATGGATTCCCCACCCCGGCGCCCGATTCTTCGGTCCAGCGAATCCGGATTCGCGCCTGAAAGGCCGCCGCTTGGCGCCAGGGGCGGAGCGGCACGGAGCCGGTGGGCCCGAAGGCCAGCAGGTCCTGCGCGTCAAAGCTTGGAACCCAAGACACCCATTATTTCTGCCAAAAAAACGGGTAGATGCGTAGATGATGGTTAAGAGCCTGTCTTTGAGGGCACCCCTTTGTTGTGAGCTTCAAAGGGAATCCAACAGGGACAGCGAAGTCCTTTCTCTCTTTTCTTGTTTGGTGAGAGTGTCCAACCTAACATGAAGGAACCGCACCTATTTCCCCATCTAGGTGACCAAGAAAACCAGCCCTTAAAACTTGCTGGTGCTGTAGGCAGGGAATGAGAAATGGAATGACCCCGAGAAGTCGCCATCCGACTGGTGGTTTCCTTGAGGGGCACCCCCGAACGGTTCATTCCCGCATTCCCCACTCAGCAAGAAAATGACCAGTTGTGTGTCCATATGCGAAAGATAACATGGAATAATGGAAAGATAGTTTTGGGACGGGTGAGCCGAGGTTCCAAGTGAGCCGGTCAAATGGGACGGTCTTGCCTTTGGGCTCCGGGTTGCCATCGAAGAGAAACACCCACCCCGGGTCACGCAGCCCTTCCACACATCTTTGTCCTTTGCACCAACACACAGAAAAGATGTGTGTTGAAGTGCCCGCATGCGAACTAAGGGTACCTACCCCTTCCATGCTCTGCTTAAGGGCTGGGTGCTTTATGTGCTAGGTCATGTGGGTTGAGACACTCCGCGGTTTCATGCTGGGTTCTTCCTAGCCGCAAGTTCCCTAGTTTCAGGCATCCGTTCACTTTAGCTTTAGTCAGTGTTGTGGTAATATTTCAACGATATTAAACCCATTTGGGTTGCCAGCATGGGTTGCCAGTCCCACTTCTTCAGCCCCGGGACACCTGTGGCGAACGAGCGTTTTTTGTTTTTTTTGAGCGCGCAGGAGAGAGCTAGCCTTCCGAAGGCCAACCTGCGCCTCTCTGGGGGCATGCTTAGAGCGGTTCGCGCCAGGCTTCGGGCGCGGTAAACGCCGCTTGAGGTCCGCGTTGAAGGGGCACAAACGCCGCGACCTGTTCTTGATCTAAAGTCCCCATTCGAATGCATTCAACAAGAGCCGGCGACCCAGCCAAAACGTGAGGAGTCCACCCAAAATCCACGCAAACCGCTGCAAGCGCTGTCCAACTATCATACAATTCCCGACCCCCCCCCAAGGTTAGGTTTCTTTCACGAGTTGTCCCACGATTTATCCTGGTGACTGGGCCTCTGCAAATACTCCGCATATTGACATGGAACCCCAAAAAACACAGCCATGTATAGAGGGAGAGAGAGAGAGAGAGAGAGAAAGAGAGAGAGAGAGAGAGAGAGAGAGAGAGAGAGAGAGATCAATCTCCCCTTGGGCACCACATGCGGGGGAGTACTCCGCTTTCTGCGATGACGAAGGTACTTGGCCGTCACCACGCCTGATTCTCCGAATGGTATCATAACAGGTGGCCACCTACAATGAAAATGTTCCAGCTAAAATTGGAAGATTTGAGGGTGTCTCTGTTCAGTCCCCGCTCACCCCCCCCACCCCCGAAAAAAGCAACAAATGGTGGCTTTGCTCTTGGTTTCCCTTCAAATCACGCCAAAATGGGTACCATCGAAAATAGACACGCTCATTTGACGTTTACTGGAAGGAGCAAGGTGCTTAATCCCAGCACCTCCCTCCAACCCCTGCTCCAACCCCCCCCCCGCCCCTCCCCGAGAAAAGAAGGACTTCGCCTTGATTTGGGGCCGCAAGTTCGGACAGGGGTCAACGAGAGAACTCCAAGGGGACAGAAATTCAAACCAATTTTCGTGGTTACCTGACAGGTTTCACTGGCAGCCTAGCACCAGTTAGCTTTTTCTGGGTCCCCGTGTGCCCTTCTTTGGGGCGCGTTTAACGGGAGAACCGAAAGCGCCCTTTTGGAGGGGTTCCATTCCTTAACAAACGAGCCACCGCAACCCACCTGACCAGGGAAAAAAGAAATCGATTTCTGGGGGCGAGCGACGTCTCAAAGTTTTTCGCCGCGGAGTTCCTGGACGCAGGAGAGGGCCACCAGCACGAAACCCAGCAGATCCACCAGCACGCCGAGAACCGCGCCGAGGTCTGCAAAGGAAATGGAAGCCAACCACTTGGCGTCATGGACGTCTAAGGGGGGCTATGGGGGGGGAGTGGGTGGGGCTATCGCTGGATAAGCCCAGGACAAGAAGGATAAGCCCTTAATAAGGCCTTATTAAAAGGTCAATAAAGGAGTTTTGCCCCCTTCTCATCCATGGTGGCGGGTGGGATGGGGTGGGATAGCGTGGGTTGGGGTGTGAGCCACTAAAAAGAGGTTGATAGATGGTCCGGGGCTTGGACTTTTGGGGCATGCTAATTCATTAGCCCTGCCCTAAAAATAACACATAGTTTTGGAGACCCCAAAGAATAGGCCCCCACAAAATGGCTCCGGCTTTCTTTTTGGTTTCCCGTTAAGCAAACTTTAGAATGCGGACAGAGCGGTCCCTTTCTTAGACCCCACCACAAACGGCAAGGCCCAAGTGCTTCCAGCCGCTATAGTAGGTAACCAGGTATTTGACCTTTAGGTTTTACACTCACTCGCGAAATGCCCTGGAAGCACTGGCTCCGAATCGCCAAGTGGAAGCTGACCACTTCCGTTTGGGGACCCGAACAGTGGCGAAACGCCTGGAAGCGTCTGGAAAAAGTCTAAAATTTGGGGCCCCTGGAGATGGATGGCTTCCTTTTGGTTTCCCTTGAAAAAACCAAAACCGAGAAAGGGGTAGCCTCAACAACCGACAGACTCACATACAAGCCTTGCCCAGAAGCCCGGAAGCCCGTGGGTTTCTCCTTGGACCCCTTACCCGAGAAGTTCGCCCAGATTCGCAGAGCTTTCCGAACAGACGCCATGAGTTTGCAACGTAATCAAGGGGTTTGGGTTTTGGTTGAACCTCTTGGGTGTTGGCTGAAGCTCTTGGTTGAGCCTGGATTGAAAACGAGAATCTTGGGTGTTGGTGCTTCAAAGGGTTGGGGCTCCTGAAAAGGGCTTTGCTGGTGCTTGGATTCCGGTGGGGGCCCCTAGCGAACTTTGGCCTAAGGGTTTGTCTTCTTAGGGTATTCGTTTTGGGGGCCAGCGAACCAATGGGTATCTTTTTGTGGGTAAAAAATGCACCTCGGCTGAGTGGAGGTCACCCGGCTTTTTTGGGATACGAGAAACGGAGGTGCTATGGGGTGTGAGTCAACATAGAACGCCAAACATCTTTGGCATCCCTTTGGTTTCCCTTGAGAGTAACTCCCCCCTAAGCGAGTTCTGGTCATCCGCCTTGGGTTCATACCCATTCAGGTTCCTGCCCACAACTCAATGACAAACGAAGTTCTAGGGGTCGATTCCCCATTCTTTTCAACCATCGTTCTTTCCAAAAGCAGGCCGTTTTCCCTGGGTTTCCGGACGTTTTCTAGAAGGAAGGATCCCTGGAAAGAATGGCAAAGGTACACCTTCTAGAAGAGTAGGATCCCCAGCGCAAAGACAACGGGCAATCCGCAAGTTTATCAAAAGAGTTGAACAGCTAAGGCTCCCCAATGGACGACACCTTGCCCTGAACATGTGACTTGGATGTGGTTTGGGATTTGAACCCTGGTTCCTCTTGAAACCAAAACAGGTTCCTCCTAACCTCCAATCCAGCAATCCAAGCCACCCACGAGGGGGACGCTGAAAAGACAACGAGAGCCGCTGAATGACCCGGCGTTGCGCGCCCCTCCTCTTCCCCCCGGCCTCGCATCCTGGTGAAGACAACCGGCCACAGGGCCATGGTCAGGAAAGCCGGTGGCAGCAGCATCCGGAAGCCATGGGAATACGCAAAAGCCTGAGGCATGCAATGGCTGGTCACCCGCTTCAAAGGATTTGGGTGATGGATTCGGGTCCCAAGATCTTGGCACATAGAGATTTGTTCCCTGACAAAAACCAAAATTGGTGAGCCCCTTTCGGTTCTCTTTTTGCAGCTGTTTTGTGGTTGTCTTAAAGGGAAAGCAAAGGGAAACCATTGGGTTCCCCCAAAAAAATGAGGCGCACACCCATTTTCTACCCTTAGGTTTTGGCCAGGGCAATAGTCTGCTTCCCCTGGCAAAAAAATGAGAACATATGGTGCCGTGAAATCGATTCCCTTTGAAGCTAAGCAGAAGCCTGGGGCAAATGGGCAAAATGATAATAGTGATAATAATAATAATGAAATAAATTTAATAATAATAATAATAATGATAAGAATAATAATAATTATGATAATAGTAATAATAATAATGATACGAATAATAATAAGAATAATAATAATAAGAATAATAATAAGAATAATAATAATGATAAGAAAAATAATAATGAATAATAATAGTGATAAGAATAATAATAAGGGTAATAATAATAATGATAAACATACATAATAATAAATAAATAAATAAATAAATAAATAAATAAATAAATAATAATAAAAACAATAATAATAATAATAATAATAATAATAATAATAATAATAATAATAATAATAATAAAAAATAATAATAATAATCATAATAATAATAATAAGAAAAATAATAAATAATACTGATAATAATAAGAATAATCATAAGAATAATGATAATAATATTGAAAAGAATACTCATAATAATACTAATAATAAGAATAATAATAATCATGATAAGAATAATAATAATGATAAGAATAATAATATTTAGAAGTAATTAATGAATAATATTCATTTCAGCAACTGGATCTCTGGGGCCCGCGCCCACTCGTGGCCCTCCTCCGCTATGGCGAGGAACCGCCAGTACAGCGCCACGTGCCACAGTGGCATCGCCAGCCAGGAGCTCGGCCCCGCCTGGACTGCTCACGGGTCGAGGCCCCGAAATCACCCGGGGGCTTTTTTGGGGAGGGGCAGAAACCTGTGGAGAAACCTGTGCAGATTTGGTACCTGGTATGTGGACACCTGTTTAAAACAGCTAGGTGGCTTTCACGGCCAGGCCTCTCTGATTAGAACCCACGAACAGAGGACTTACAACGGGTAAGTGGGTTGGTGTCGGACTCGTTGGGCGCGTGGTCCGTTTTGGGGGGACTCCTTTTGATTGGAATCTGCGCTTGGGGGAACGATTTGACCTTGAAGTATCAGGCCCTCGACCTGATCGGCACATGCCGGTCGAACTTCGGTTCCTGGCAAAGGAAGACCAAAGGGAAAACGGTTCACCAATGTTCTACCCTTGTTGCTTCATATTTTATCTTTCGAAAAAAGCTGAACATGGCGAGCCCAAACGTTTTGACACCAAGAAAGGGGTTGATTCCACAAATCCGTGTTGTTTTGGACGTCCTCCAAAGTCAACATTACCCCCGGCTCCGCCTCCCCCGGTTTCTGTACCCTCCGCGCGAGCCCCGCCCGGAGCAGCACCACCACCGCATCCAGCCAGAACTGGGTCTCGAAGATGTCCTCCGGACACGTCACATGCCTGGAACCCACCAGATGCCTTGCAAATCCACATGGGTTGTCAGAAAAGTAGTCGGACCCCTTTTGGACTGGGGAAAAAGGCGGGCCCACAGAAACACTGGCCCAAGAAGGGCGCCCATGCTTGACGAGTACCCCACTGGGTTTTGGCGAGTCAAGATGCAATGGTTTGGAGTTTGGAGGGCTCCGAAATCATTTTTCCCGGCAGCCTTGGAATCCAAAGTTGCCGTGTTTTCGGCGGTCGGACTTTCCTTTGGATCTGGCAGGTTCAAAACGCCAAGGGAGGTCCAAGAAATGGGTATGGCTCAAATTCAAGAGCTACGGTTGCGCAGGTTTTAGTCTTTCCTTCCGTTTACCAAGGCGTCATTTTGGTGCCACTTTTGTGAGCCACAGCCAAATTGGACTCCAGGCAACCGATGTGGCACTTCGCGACGAAATCCACGCTCGGCGTGGAATTTGCTCATGCTTCTGGCCAAGGACCTTCCTTTAAACAGGGCGGTACGAAAGAACTACGGCTAGAATAGGTTTCTGGGATACTTTACACCCAAGGTCGAGGGTTAATCTAAAAAATATTAAAATCTAGCCCCTTATAATCTCCCTAGCGAAGTCACCCTGCGCTTCTTTCCGGGTCCTTCCAAATTCGACCCCAGGCCGCCCAAGGTTTTTGGCTTTCGCGCAAGCGAAAGCCGACGGCTTACGGCTTCCGCCGAGGCGCTGAGTTGTGGCAAGGCGAGTTCCTCCCGGTGATCGGCTCATGGAGCAACAGCAGTGACCAGACGAGATGCTCTGGCACTTGGCACTCCGAGCCTGCGACCGTGCCCGGAGAAGCGCGCGCTTCGAGGGTTGCGTTTGGGGGCGGACGTGCCGATGCTTGCCGATGTTGGGTGGGGCTTGGGTTTGGGTCTGCCGTTTTGGGGGGGGGGGTCCATGTCGAGCTGGAGTATACCTAACCCAAATTGAGGGATTCCTCAAGGCGAGTGAGAAAAAGGGGCACATTGTTCCAAGCCGGGGGAAAGAAAAAAATGGATCCCTCAAACTTCAAAGAAACCGCGCTTTCGTCATAGAACTCCTAAAATTGACGATTTTAGTCTTTCTGACATGCAAAGGACCAGGCCTCAGCCTTGGACCGCTTCAAACTGTCAAAAAGGATTGAGCCCAGTCTTGGTTACCCTGCAGAATTTACGCCCGAGGGATTCCCAAAGCTGCTTTGTCATGGTCGCAGATCGGGTCGCAAACCCTGTGCGAGGTTGCGAGGTCTGCCCATGTGGATCTCTCAAAGGACAGCTCAGCGAGGATTACTCGGTTGCTTTCTGCTCCCCTGCTAAAAGTTTAACTTTTAGTGGTTTAATGGAAACCCATTAGTTGGCAAAAGTTGAAGTCCTAACATCCAAGCAAAATGCACCAAAGATTCTTGAAGAACTCGGGAGTGTAAACAGGGTTGCTCCCATTTGACCCTGGCAGCGTAGAAATCTGGCCCCTCATAAAAACAGAGGGAAACCAGCATCCAAGGCAAGCAAAAGCTGCACCCAAACGGGACCCTCTCAAAAACACGCCCACACACACACACACACACACACACACACACTCCCTCGAAACCCTTATAAGGCTAATCAAAAACAAACCAACCACAAGTTCGCCAATCTCCGGGTTCTTCAAATTTAGCCTCTTCGTTGCGAGGCAGCGTCTAATCCAAATCAACACCAAAACAAGCTCTTTTGAAGATGATCCAGCAGTTGATGTTCAAATCACCCAAAAGGAGAGAAAACCTCTGGAACAGCCATTATTTGGATGTTCAACCTACGTGGTTTACAACCATGGTTTTAAGCGGAGTACTTCCTAAGTCCAAGCACATTTTGCCAAGCACATGACCGCCCACACATACTGCCCTCTGGCGTCGTTCAAGAGGCGCCCTACTTACGTGACCTCAACATCCAAGTAGCATCCCTTTCTCATCCTTGGCAATGTGAGCAACAAAAACGGGTGTTCAGCCGCCGAAAACGAACTAAAAAAACCTCTTAACCAAATGGCAGCTAAGGACATCGAAACTTCCCCCCGGTTGAAAGCCCAAGAAACGCCGCTCGGAGTACCAGCGATGGAGGCCGCTACTTTTCACGGCATTGTTCATGGGGATGCCTGCAGAGAAGGGACGCGCACCAGAGGTCCCAACCCTTGGTATAATATCAAAACACTTGACTTTTCTCAGCCCCCTACTACTCATGATACAGAACCCAAAGACAACTAAAAGCATGATCCAACAACAGTGAGACGCGAGAATGGGGAGATCGCTACGCCCGGCAAGTGGTTAACCGTGGGCAAGTAACCCACCAGTTCGCCATGGGTAGGTACCATTCACAGTCAGTTTGCACGTCGCTAAGTACCCTGCAAACAACAGCCTGGAAACCCAGGGTTTGGCAATCATTGATTCTTGAGTGCCTCATCCCAATCTCAGACGAGTGCCCAACCAAATGCCGCGTTCAATTCCAATCGATCACAATTCTGGAGGTTCCTCCAAGAATGATGGGTTATTCGGTTCAATGCCAATCTGTAGGAGGGTACCTCAACATGCGAACATCCTAACGAAAACGTTTTCGACAAGGTCTATCTCAAGGGTAGCCCTGTTGAATGGGGTAGCAAGATGGAGCTTTTGGGTCAGAGTCCCAAAGCAAACGTAGCTAAATACCCTTGTTACAGGATGGTTTAAAGGGAAACTACAAATGGATCCCCCTATTTTGACACATACCCCACTGCTTAAGCAACCTGCCTTCGGTTCCCCTTCAAAAGATGTCCAGGATGTGGTTGTTGAAACAGATATTTTCCTTCTTCAGCTCCGATGCTCGTTTGCTGCGGACAGAGTGCAAGATGAAAAATGTGGATGTCTCAAAATTAGGGGACCAAATGGTTAGGTTCCTTTTGGTCTTCAAAGCCAACCCACAGGCCCAAAAAAAAGCAGCCGATCTCGCAACTTGAGGGTGCTCCGGTGAAGAGAATTCAATTCAAGTAAATCCGGTGCAACGGCACAGGATTCAGCAAACATTACGATCTTCGAGCCACTACAGGAGTGGCTTAAAATTGGACACCTTCCAAAAATGCTCAGTTTCGTTTTGGCTTTCCTTTAAAACAACTTTCGATTGGGGTACAAGTGTAAGTGCCTTTTGCATTTGCCGCTTACTTCCCAAATATCCGACTGTGCTTGTGTGTGATGTTGTGGACCAGTTTCTCGCTGACCATGATGCAAGACCAATTTGTGCAGGCGATATGCCTAGCCTTTGCCACACAAAAAAAAAAGACGAGCCCATTTGCTTCATTGCTTCCCGGGTTGGCTTCCTAGGGCTACAGATTTGAGGGGGATCCATCACAGAAAACCACCACTTTTGTACGAAAACATCCCTGGCAAGACTGGTGTGGTTGCCGTTTTTGAAGCTCAGTACCCTAAGAGCAGCCCCTGGATTTCTGGTTGCTCAAGTGGAGTCAGGCAAATTCCTTGAGGAAAGTAATGGTTTCCTCTGATCGCCGTGAACGGGAACCCTTCGAGAGCTGCCCTTTTCACGCCACCCGAAATGGGTTCAAATGCGTTCCTTTCGGACACTGCACTCCTACTTGCCTTGTGGTGCAAGCCGCCATGCCGGGTTCGCCTTCCCGGCCGGCCCGCTTTTCTTGCGAAGGGCAAAAACCGAATCCCTGAGAAAAAGGACCCTCATTTGGACGTGTCTTTCTTTAGGAATCGGACCGCCCCCCCAAAGTAGGTGCTGGTCCTTTGGGTTTCCCTTCATAGCCAGCCAAAAACCAAGTACAGAGAGCCTCGAACAAAAAGGCGAAAACGAGCCACCCGCAGAACGCGCCAAGTTGCAGTCCACGAAGACGTAGAGGTAGATCAAGGTCCAAAAGCCCAGCGCCGGGCCTATCAAACTCGGATCGAGGCCTACCGCTCGCCCCCAAAATCGCCGGCCATTGGCCGCGCGGATGGGTGGAATTTGCGGAAACGTGGGAGAACCTACCACTGGAAGTAGATGCTCATGTTCTTTCCGGGGGACGCAGTTGCGAATGGGTGTCTGTTTGTTGAGGTGAAGGGTACCCACTCTTGGGAGTGGTTTTGAAGGGCAAACAAAAGGAAAACCGTGAAGCCATTTTAGGGGGGTCCAACTAAAAAAAGAACACAGGGAAGTCTGGTTTGCCAAACCATCCAAAAGGGTTAAGATTGGTATTCGGACAAGTGAGTAAGTTGTTGGGAACCACCTTTACGTCCGAAGTGGAATTAACTGCACTACTGTGGGTGGACTCTAATCCAGGTGGCCAACCACTTACGCACTTGGCCGAACATCCAAGTAAGGTGGAAAGACCCTGCCGTACCCTTGGTGCTCTTTCGGCGGACTTCCTGGGTGCTTCTTTTTCCACAGCTGGAAGATTTTTGGGTCTTTGCTCACCCCCCGTGGACGCCCCCTCCCGGGATGCGGCAGGCCAAGCCGCCGAGTTGTAGCCAGCGCCTCCCGATGGCCAAGCCGACACACCTCGAAGGCTCCCGCAGGCGCAGGTGAGTGCTGAGAACTACGAAGCCAATGTTGACCTCGACATCGGAGTGAGAAGCTTCCATTTACGTATGCCTGCCCTGGGGGAAAACAAAGGACAAAAACTGAAAATCTGTCCAGTAGTGATAGCTCCCCTTCAAAACCAACAAGGGAAATTCAAAAACTTATGCGCTTCGCCAGTTTGACCAAATGGGCTCACCACCCCTTGGCTTAACGGGAAACCAAAAGGAAACCAACCTCCTGTTGGGGGGGGATCAACCACTGGGTTTAAGTCTACCTTGTGGCTATCAAAAACCCTGATTCCCGGCTCTTCAGCCAGGGGTGCATTATTCCTGGGTTCTTATTACGGGAGACCGCCCCCACTAAGCTCCGCTCCCACCTTTCCGGGTTTCAACAGCCCCCAACTGTCTAGGTTGGTACATAGCCCTACCCCTTTTCCCACCTTTATTGGCAAACATCAGATGCTCAGATTCCGGTCCAAAGTATCTGGGTTTGTCTGAAGAAAGGGGACCACGGGCCCAGAAAATGGTTGGGTTTGTTTGGGGGCTGCCCCTTTAAACCGTCCAAAAGGGGGTCAACATATACCACCACTTCCACTCGAAACCCTGGGCTTCCCCCCCAAAAAAAAATGTTTGGCGCCTTTGCGGCGATTTCAGCGGACCAAAGAGGAGCGCACTCTGCCATCCAAACATGCTCCCGCAATGGAAGAAGGAAAGCCAGGGGTCACTGGATTTCCCCAAATCAACTTCCGTTTTTCCATCGAAGCGGCCGCTTCCTGGAGGTACTTCTGCCACTGAGTTCTGGTGGACATGTTGGGTCCCATGCGGCCACTTGCAAATTTCATCAGAAAATGGCCGTTGTCGTGTGGATGTCCTTTGTCATTTGGCCATGGGTCAAAATCCCGTACCCCCGGTGAACATCCAATATCCCCACTAAAATATAGGTTCTAAAATTTGGGTGGTGAATTCACCTACCCCAAAATGGGATCCCAAAAAGGTTTTGACCCATTTGGTTAAGGCTCCAGGAAAAAAAAAAACAAATATTTCCAGCAGTGATAAACTCCTTAAAAGACCAACAAGGGATTAACATTCTAAAAAAAAAAAAAAACGATCTTCAGCAAATGGAGGCCCTTCCGGCCTTGTAGGTCAAGTCCTTGGAGAAGAACCAGGCGCCCAGCTGCTTCCGCTCCGCTGGTAGCCAGCTGCCGTGGCTGAAGGTGTGAGTCCAAACTGCCTCGGCTCGGGCTGGATCCATTTTGGCTGTCAAACCCAGTGGAGCCCCCCAAGCTTGAGTCCTTCTTTGGTGTTCCACAAAATCCGCAAAGAGCCACGCCGAATCAGTGAGACACGGCACGGAACTTGGAAAAGCGATCAAACCTGGGTCCTGGAAGACAAGACATTTGTTTAACCCCTGGTTGAGTTTGATGGGAGGAGCGACCCCTCCAACCAGTGGTTGGATTCAAACCACTTTTGGAAGCACCCTAATAGGACGGGTTCCACTTAGATCCGAAATCAACAGAGGGTAGGGCCCAACGGATAAGGCCCACGTCTTCATGGGGTCGTCCCCTTGAAAATCACCCCCCTCCTATTCTTCCCAAAGTACCATACGGCTGACGGCTGGTTGACCTGCAAGATTTGAACAAGCTTCTGCTGAATGGGGAAAACCTCCTGCCAAAGTGAGCAGCGTGATATGTTTGTGTGTTTATCTCTAAATTGGTTTGCCCAACGACAACGCTTGAGACCCCCGAGGTTCGGCTCGAACTTCTCTTGGGCCCGCTCCGCCGCCGTCAGAAGCACGCGCAGCGCGTCAGGTCGGCTTCCGGAAGGCCTTCCAAGCGTCAGGTCGGTTCCGAGTCAATGTTCCAATCAGAAGAGGTCCCCAATGCAGCCCTGGCCCACCAACGTCACCAGCATCACCAGCATTACCAGCATCGCCGGCACTACCAGCATCGTCAGCATCATTAACATCACCTGCACCTTGTCACCCTGCTTGCACACGGATATCCTCGTTATAACATACTTTGCAGTGCATCTCTTCTAGTGTTGCAAAGAATAGGAAACGCACCTCAAAATGGTCCCACTGAATCTGATTCTCGCCAGTTCGATTCGGGAAGCAATGCCCCCGTTAATGTTAAACCTGGATGAATAAACCCCTGCTGGACTAATACGGGGGTGTCTAGTCACTTTTGGAGGGGACGGGTTCTTGATCCCAGTGTGAATTCCGCCTGGCTCCCTCCTCTCCAAAACCCAACTGGCCTCTGCGCCCAACTCGCGGGGATTTTCAGGCGCACCACCAGCAGCACCAGCGCCAGCGCAACAGGCACGTCCCAGGCGAAGCGCCGCCGCTCCGAGACCGCGAACTGCCAGAACTCCTCGGAGATTTTCCGCGAGTTGAACTCAGCTCGGCCCCTAAATTAGGCTGTGGGTCAATAGGTATACGCAGAAGAAGCCCTAAATTTGGCAGTGGGGTGGCCTGGAGAATGAAGACAAAGACTAAAGCCTGCGGTCCAGACCTGGCGATTTAACCTTGACCCATACCCATTTGGCGGGGAGCGGAGCCCGGTTTGGACGGTTAGGTTGGTTTCAAAAGAAGCTCAAAAGGTGGGGCTACAATGGCACGGTGTTTGCGGCGGCGTCCCATGGACCAGGAAGGCAGAAAACAGGTCCCTGTCCGTGGGGGCTTCAGGTGGTTTCCCCTTGACTACGTAGGAAGTCCCTTTTGGGCCAACTCGATTTCCTGTCAGGCCCCAGTGCCTCTCTTGGTTTTATGGTGTTACCTCTTGGTATGGTAACTGCACGCACAAGACGCGCTTTGGTGCCCTCGTTTTGTTTGAGGCGCCTTCGACCCAGCAACCCAGGAACGATCCCCCAAGTAGGTGAGCACCAGGGTGGATCCTCGGAATCCGGACTTCGCCACCTAGGTCCTCCAGTGGAGAGGTTAGAATTTGGGTACCATTTTTGCTGCAGTCGATTTTAGTAGGGGAACCCTCCCAACCAAAAAAGGGGTTAAAAAGGGCACCTAGCTGGGGGACCTTGCCACTATAAGAGGCAACCCTTCGGTCCGTGTTGCTTCTGTCTTTTTAATTTCGAGTGGGAAACTTCTTGGGGACCTACAGTGGAAACTGGGATCACTGGGCACACTTCGCAGGCCTGAAATGCTTCCCGAAGAAATCAGTGTGTCTGTTGCTGAGCGTACCCCTTGTTGGTCGGTTTTAAAGGGAAACCAAAAGGAAAACCGCCATTTTCGGGGTCCCTTAGAAAAAGACACCCAAATGGGCTGGGGTTGTTGTATTTTTGTTTGGGGAGGTTCCATGTGCTTAAGTCGCCAGGAAAAAGAAAGTCCGGTAGCGATAGATTCCCTTTAAAACCAACAAGGGAAAATAAAACATATTCATTTCAGCCAACCCATCCAAGTAGATTACGCGACGAGTTAGACGTGCGGCGTCGCAGAAGGAGTTGTTGACCAACGCCAGGCACGAGCTTTTTGAGACCCACATCCTCGGTGAGAGGGTGTGTCAAAAAGATGGACCCTTTTTGGGACCTGGTGCCGCCTTGGGCCAAAGAAACGGGGATACCAAACAGGCCCCTACTTTTGACAAACCTTCAGGTGTCAATCGTCGAGACACCAAAGTTGGACGCCCATCCAACCACGGCTTTAGTATCATTTTGAGGGGTTGCCCTGGCGTTTTGTTTCATTCTGGCTTGAGGAAAAAACAGGGATCCAACCATTTAAGGGAGTCCGACTTCCTTTGAGACACACCCAAATCGATACGTGAGGCCCGGTGATGCCACATCTCGCGTGGGTGTTGTGTTGTATCCTCTTCAGCTTGGAAAGAGAAGCCGCAAGGCTGCGGCAACCCCCGCTCCCCATTTTGGGCCAGAGCTCCCAATCAAAAGTTGATCAATTGACTGGTGGTTCCACCAAGACTGCCACTTTGGAGGCTCCAAAAGGGGAAATGGAGGAAGCCCTGTTTGATCCCGTGGCAAAGGATCGAAATCTGGCATGCCCTGCTCAAGGCTGATGGATTGATCAAATGGTATGGGGCCCCTGCTGAGATTGGATTTTGGTGTGATGATGTTGTTAGGATGACCGTCCTCCCTTGCTACAGTACCAAATGCCAGTAGATGTGGGGCTGTTGCTCAAAAAAGGGATGGTGTGAATGAAAAACCGAACGGAAACGAACCGCCTGAAGGGTAGAACCTCGGCCCCCAGCAAAAAGAAACAGAGCGAAACAACCAATTGTCTACCCTTTGGGGTTGTTCATCTTTCAAGGTTCGCAGAAAGCCTGCTAATTGCGACACACACACACACATACATATATATATATATATATATGTGTATATATATATATACACACACACACGCGCACACACGCAAGCCACACCCAAGCCCCACCCAAGGCCCACGCAGCCCCACCCAACCACCCAACCACCCAACCACCCAACCAACCGACCACCCGACCACCCGACCACCCGACCACCCGACCACCCGACCACCCAACCAACTGAAGTGATTCCAATTGTTCGAAACCCACATGCTGAAATGTTTGTTGGAAATATACAGGGGTCACTGTACGTTGCCTCCAAAAGTTGCAATTGACGGGTGGGCTCCGTTCCACGGTACAAACACCCACCAGTTCGCCGTGGTTGTATTTCCCGATTCAGTGCGTTATTTGCCTATGGTCACTCTTAATCATGACTCGCTGTATCAGGGCTTCCTCCAATACCCTTTTCAGAACCTGCAAAAGTGGTAGTTTCAAGGACTGAACCACGTATCCTACCCCGTACCCTTGAGGTCGTACACCAAAATTTGAGCCATACGTACCACCACCTTGCTTTGACCAACTGGGGTCGCCCAGTAAGAATTTGGATCTAAAAGGAAAAAGGACCGCGCAGTGCATCAACTAGGCGAAATGTACTTCTAAACCAGGTGACTATTCGCGACTATTGACGGCCAGCCATGGCGCTCCTCCCCCTCACGTGCGATCGAGATGATTGGGCCCAAAAGTATCTAAACATCTCGTTGACCACCAAAATGGCAACCAAACCCCTCATGGAGTAGGGCCAAAAAGTATCTAAACTTTTCGTTTCCCACCAAAATGGCAACCAAACCCCCCCCACTCTTCACCGGGCGTCGGCAGAAACCCGTGGCTTCTGATGAGCTGCTGCGGCCGCGCGAGCGGCGGCGGCAGCAGCACGTGGCTGGCGTTCAGCGGAAGAGCCCGCGCCCGAGGGAAGCGCCACCTGGTGCGCGTCTTCGTGTCTTCGTGTGTCTCTCTGTGTGTGAATAACGCACGTTTGCCTATGTGTGATTTGTAGAAAGTTGTGTGTGTGTGTGTGTGTCACGTATCTATATGCACTGGTGAATGTGTTTGCATGTACATATGTATTTGTGTAGGTATGTGTGTATATATATATACATAACATATATATGTATATATATGTATATATATATATGTGAATGTATCACAACCATTATCCCAACTCATAACCATGCTTCTAAGGGTGTCTCTTTTGTGTGGGCCCCCAAACACGGTTTTGCTTGTGGTCGTCCTTTCAAACCGCAAAAAAAAAGTACCCTCAAAGAAAGACACACCCATACAGGGGAGGTGGCGCAACCCTCAAAATGGTGTGTTTTGCTTTGGCTTCCCTTGTAAACTCTCGTACTTTGAAGGGGCGAGGTGTGGTAAGTAAGTTGTTGGTCACCAGGCTATTATTTGCGCCAGCCTACCTGCCACTTGATATTTGTCTCCCAACATGTTGGGACCCCAAAATGGTCTCCTGTTGGTTTCCAGAAAGTCAACCCAAAGGGGGTTCCCCCCAAAAAAAACAAAAAGAAACTGCCCCATGGCATAACCTATGGCTCCATTTTGAGGTGGATGAACATCCATTTGCAACCTATTTTGATGTTCACCAGGGGTTTCCTGGGTTTTGACCCACAGCCAACTCGGCCCACGGAATCAGAATGCCTCGCCCGTGCGGCTTGAATCTTGGCCCAGGCGCCAGGGGTTCACTCGCGGCGCCACATAGGCGCCCACCGTCTCTGGCTCGCAGAAGCTGGGCAGGCACAGCCCGCCCACCACCTGAAATCCAATGGAAGCATAGGCAGGGTGGGCTAGGGGAAAGGAACAAGCCAGGGTGGGAAGGTTTCTTCCTCACTAGCGACCTGCTCATAGTTGGAAATAGACGGAATTCCATCTGGTAGATGAGCAAAAACCACCAAGTAAACCAGGAATCGAAAGCCATCTATTTTTCGACCACAACAACCAAGAAGGACACCTATGAATGGAAGTCAAGTTTTTGGGAGTGACCATTTGCTGAGTCAACATGATGACCTCATGTCAAGCTGATCAAAAGTTCCTAGATCCCCCTTTTTGGTGGTTTTAAACATTATCTTGACTCGTTTGGGGGAACCCTGTTGATCTTGCGAAGTGAATCCTGGATCGAATAAGACGTCGAAAGTTCGTCGCCAACTTGGGAAAGTTTGTCGCCTACTTGGGGCTCACTTTCTGAGTGGCTTTGCCCGAAAAAAATGTCCAAACTGTAAATTTGCCACTAAAATCGCCTTCACGAACAAGTTCTTTTTAAGTCCAAAAACTCAGGGAGGGAGTGGGTGGTTGTTTTGCCCTACTTTAGACTTCCCTCTTGGTGGTTTGGAGCCTGGTTTGAAGGTGTTCCGGGTGCGGTA
Source organism: Effrenium voratum (assembly GCA_963377175.1). Classification (NCBI taxonomy): domain Eukaryota; class Dinophyceae; order Suessiales; family Symbiodiniaceae; genus Effrenium; species Effrenium voratum. Next base: position 2,115,265 of record CAUJNA010001779.1, read on the forward strand.
TCTACCCTCTACAAGCACCAGTTCAAATCCCCAAACCACCAATGAAGGGCTGCCTGCTACTGGGGTGTACCCTGGTGGTTGGATTGAAGCGAAGCCAAAGGAAAACAAACAGTTTTGGCGGTTGCGGAGCAAAATCAGCATGGACAATTAACCAATGTGGTTTTGGGAAAGTGCGGAACACGTGTACTTGGATCTTCAACCTACTTAAGTAGGTTATACTCAGGTTTAAGACTTGGACAACGGGGTTGGTTCAGAACTAACCATGTTTACAGCCTATGTAAGGAGTTGGAACATCCAGAGGGAGGACAAACCCACAGATCTTGGCAAGAGAGGGGTCGAGCACGAACCTTGGGCTCCATCTCTTCTGAAGGACAACTGAGCACCCTGCAAGGTCAGATAGAAGCACCACGCCGTTTGTCTCGTATTTTCCAGAGGCCCTGCGAGGAAGAGTCCGGGTGCTTGCAAGGAATATATACAGAAATATATATATATATATATTCATTTATTTGTATGTATACAGAAATTATACGTATAGCTAGCTATACCAGGGGGTCAAGACGAAACGCCGTGTGGTTTCTTGCCCAACCCAGCGTGAAGAACGGCCAAGTGGTTTCTATGAGCCTGCGACAGGCCCCTCCCGCAGACTAAGTGGGTGCTGAAAATTCCAGAGCGAAGGCAAACCGCGGGTCTTGGTCGTTGTTTCCATTTGTTGCACCATTTGGGGGATACGATTTTTTGAGCCACAGCCAAATGAGTGCGTCTTTTTTTAGTGCTACCACATGTTCATGGCGTGTTAGTGGGAAACCAAAAGATAACCCGAAGCCATTGGGGGTCCGATTCCTACAAACAGACGAGCCACGCACATGGAACCTGAAAACCCATAGTTTCTTTAGAGAGACACTCCTTTTATGGCACTTTTTGGCTTCCATGTTGACGCGCCAGCTCAAAAAACGCAGCTGGGCCGCTTCTTGTGTTTCTGTGTCGACGGCATGTGCCGCGTTTGTTCTTCGGAGCAACCCTGAAAACTCAGAAGCTGCAACCAGCCATGAAAAGAAAGGCCCTTTCTTGTCGGTGGACAAAACCAAGCCAAACCCTTCCAAAGCAAAGCAAAAATGAGAATTCGGTTGGAAGCCACCGGGATTCTTAGGCTGCCTCCCAAAACGATCGCAAGGAACCTGAACATTTTGCGGGGGATCGCTGTTAGGTTCCATGGAATGACTCAAAATAGTCCCCCCAAAATCTGTGGCTTCCTGTCGGTTTCCCTACCATATCCGCTTCGGTTGACCAGTCCTTTCGAGAAACATTGCTAAAACCAGGGGTCTACAAACATAAACGGGGGGTCCAGTTCCCAAAAGCCGTCTCCTCTACAAAACCGCCGGGTTTTTGGTTGGCTTCTTGGGCCCCGCATCTTTCTTTGGGAGTGGGTTGCCCTATGTCATTCGGGAGACGTGCCCCCGCCTGGTGCTCGTGCACGCCGGTCGGCCCGAAGCTCGCCACGTGCCTCGCCCAGGCGGAGGTGTTGAAGCGCGGCGCCAGGAACCACGGCACGGCCGTGGCCCAGAAGTCCTTCCTGGAGAGGACCGAAATCCTCTGGTGGGGTTGTCTCAAGATGGAAAAACCAGTGAAGTGGGTGGGTTTGTTTGTCTTAAGATAGAAGGCAAATTCCTGAGAGGACAGATCTAGGGGTTGATTCCAACCATTCCCTTTGACCATCGTTCTTTTCAAAACCCATCCTTTTTAAATATGCTTTCTGGAGGTTGATTCTTTCAAACATTCGGTGCGGCAATTAATCTTTTCGAAAACCGGAGCCATTTTCCCTGGGTTTCCGATGGTTTTCTGGAAAGAAGGATCCCTGGAAAGAATGGGCAAGGTGTGCCTAGAACAGAGGGGTCCTATGGCTTTGTCTCAAGATAGAAGGGAACCACCAAAATCTTCGTGGTTTCCTGTTGGTGTCCCTTGAAACCAAGCCCAAAAAGGGTACCAACTCAAAAAATTGGACACACACGGAAAGGCATTGACCCTTTGGTGGGTATGACTTGGGTGAGACTTGGTTCCAACTCTTAAGACTCACGGCCATGGTGTGTCTTTACCTAGGGGGCCCGCCAACTGTTCGTGGCTCCTTCGGGTTTCAATTCGTAGCCGCCCCAAATTGCTACGCTAAGGAAAAAAAACACATCCATATTGGGGGACGAACAGGTTCAAATGCACAGGTTCGGATGGACAAACATGTGCGAATCGCTTCTTTGTGATCAAGCCCATTGAACGGGTCAACCAATATATATATATATACATGTGTGTGTGTGTCTCAAACTAGGGGTCCCTTTTTGGATGGTTTTGAAGGGAAGTCACTTCAAACCACCTGGAGGGGTCCCAAGTTTGAGAACTGGAACATATATGTCCAACCTGCAAACATCACCCTCAAAGGCAACTCATACTTTCCCTAAAGAATATCTCCCCATAGTGTGGATGAACACAATCCACACCGCGCAGTTGGTAGGTGGCTGATAAGCCAGCAGTGTGGTTTCGTCTATTTGGTGCAGACACGTGCAGACTCTTGCCGTAAGTGGTTGGCAACCTTGGGCAATTGACCCGGCACTTCGTCATGGCTGTAAGCATAGGTGGCCCTGGTAATTAGTCGATTGAACCACCAGGTAAACCAGGGCCCTCTATTTTTCAACCAAATCAACCAAAAAGGACACCTATGGCCGTAAGTCTCTTGATTCTTTCTGCGGGGGAGTAATGTCCCCATGGTTGCGAACCGTTCAACTACCAGGTACCGTGCTCCGTGACGCAGTCGTTCCCTTAAAGAATCGATCACCGCATTTTTGCCCCAAATGTCCGTGTATTGGGACAAATATATGTGCGATGCTGGGGCTGCTTTTCCTGGCCCCTCTACTTCTCAACCGACCAATAACAGAGCTTCTCCGTATTTCTCTTGATTTTAGCTGCAAAGCAGGTAATCGAGGGAACGGACATCAGCCACCAAAGGGGACCAATGTCGAGCTGTTTCTCATCTTGCCCTTTCAAAAGTTAGTTGCTTTCGGATAGGTGGTTTGAGGACTTGAACCCGTGCTTCTTTCTTCTTGTAGAGGTTGAATGGGAAACCACCTCTAACCACCAAACCACCAATCCAAACAAACCACCAGCTAAGGGGTATGTGAAAAGATGTTTGAGACCACCCTTTGAAGTGAACCATCGGGAAACCCTGAAGGGGCGGTTGCCTACTGCGAAGGTTGCAGAAGACCGGAGGGAGTCTGAAAGATACGAAAGCCGTGGACCAAGAAGCATGGCGAAACGAAAAGCTGAGGCTTGAGAAGCAGAAGCACCTTTTAGGGTCGGACAGAAAGCTTGAAAGGTGCAAGATGGAGTCAAAGCAAAGCTCCGTCGCGTGAAATGGGAGTCGGTGAAGGGTCGTTTCCATGTACCCTCTACGAAAGCCAGGAACCCGTTCAAATCCAAATCCAGACCAATCCAAACCACGAACTAGGCAAAACAGCTGGAAAGAAAGGAACAACCAACCCCCTGCCCTGCCAAAAGGGCTTAGTAGGTCCTTAAAAGGGTCTTATGCTTGGGAAAAAGGGGAGAGACCAAAGGCGGAGGAGGGGGGGGTGTTATGCAAGGGGGGCAGTGAAACCAAATTGAGGCGGCTGCAGGCGCTTCTCAAAATTTGGGATCCCCAACAATGGTTGTTTTGTCTTAGTTTCCCTCAACAACCATGCACGAAAGGAGATCTCTTTGTCTTACGGCCCCAAATCCAAATGGAGGGGGCGTAAGTCAGACAAAGGCAAACCTAAGAACATAAACACCTGTCCTCTTTCCGATTGCCGGAAAACCGCGCGCGGAGTTCGATTTCGCGGGACGTCCTGAGCCGCAACTTCCCCAGGGTGGCCAGGTGGAAGTACCGCCCCGACCCACAACTCTTCACACCGAGGTCCAGTGGCCTGCGCGTCGAGCGTCGCGGCAGCGAGTCGGAAGGCCAGGCGTCTGGACGGTTTTTGCGGCTTGAAAGGGGCCAGTTAAGACGGTGAAGTTAAACGGTGAACAAAGAGAGATAAGCAGTTGAAACCAGCAGTTTCAGCATAACAACGCGCCGAAACCCGAAGAATTACAAAAAAAGAAACCCAAACTGAATAATACAAACAACGAGCAAACACCTTGGAAACAAAACATAGAAACCCAAAGTTTAAATGGCAAAACCCAAACGGCCCATAGGTGAAAACGGGACTTTTGCCTGGCAGTGGGCTCAAGTACCGGGCAGGACTCCAGCGAAAAATCATGGGGGCAAACCCGGCATGGGAAATGGAAACAACAAAAACCTGCAGTTTGCCCGAGCTCTCATGAACACTTTGAGCCACACCCACTTTGCAAGCTTACTTGGGTATTCCGGGGGTAGTGAGACGGAATGGTAAAGGTTGAACATCAAAGGTCTCGGAATGGTAGGCGATCCTTCCTTGAAAGCCATCAAACAACACGGGCGACATCGAAAAAAGATTCACCTGCCCCTATGCACATGAATGTGTGTGTGTGTGTGTGTCAAAATAGGGGTGACCTCAAACATTCTGGCTTTCCCGGCTCCCTGTCGAAACGAAAATGGGCAGCCCCTCAAAAAACCCCGTGCCATTGGGGGGAAACCTGAGCTTCCATTTGCTTCAGCCAAGGAAAAAACCCATACATGTCCAGTAGTGATAGCTTCACTTTAAAACCAGCAGGGCATAAAAATAGTCTTCAGCAAATGGAGGTGGGGGTTGGGGGGTAGCATCCTGTTGCCCAGCGTCCTTTTGCCCGCCTCCCGTGCACCGCGTCGAGGCACTGCGCCGCCTTGGAGCTTTTGGGCACTGGGCGCCAGCGCTGCGCAGGCGCCGCCTGGGGCGCGTTTTTCTTGGGCCCCTGGGCAAAAAGCCAGCCAACACATGGCTGTGGCTCCAAATTAAACAGGAGGGGTTTCGCGGGTTTTGGTCCATGTTTCCACTTACCAGGGTTCCATTTTGGTACCGGTTTTTTGATCCACAGCCACATCTTCAGTAGCGACTTCCCCTTAGAACCCAAGAAGATGCTAGGGTTTTGTTTGGCCCCTGAGAAAAAATCCACAGATGCTCAGCGACAGAGTTCAGTTCAAAAATAGGGGAACATGAAAAATATTCAAGCAAATGAAGAGGTACAGTTGGGTGAACGCATGTGGTAAAATGACGAGTGACCAAGATTGGGCAATCTACGTTCACCCTTCGCCCCCCCCCCCAAAAAAATAAAATAAAATAAACGAAACCACCCCCATTGCAATGGTTCCAAAAATCTTGAAACACCCGCCCCATTGACTGAGGCCCTGAGGTCTACTAGATCCGGCGATTTGTACAAAAGCCAGAGATCAACACTGAAATTGGACATCCTCAACATAAACCTGGGACCCCCCCCCGCAAAAAAAAAAAAAACACAACACAATCGATGCGGTGGCAAGGGGTCCCCCGGTTCTAAGCATGAGCGTGAAGCCTGTCAAAACGATTCCTCTGATTGGCAGTCCCCCTCACGCGGATTTGGCTTGGTGGTTTGGAGGTTGAGGGGCGCGTCCCGTTTACTCTCTACAAGAGCCAGGAGTTCACAAACCCCCCACAAATCCAAACCACCAACCAAGGGCAATCTTATTTGCATGATCCTCATCTCATGAAACCGTTTTTAGGATCCATGTTGCTCGGCACAGTGGGTTCCAGTTCCCCCTATGGCAGGTAACCAGCCATTATCCTTTTTGAAATTCTGGTTTGTTACCTGCTAACCCCATTTTTGTGGTTTAAAGGGAAACCAAAGGGAAAACTAGAGCCATTTTGGGTCTCCTCTTTCTTGTCCTGCAAGCGACCCCGAACAGCGGTCACCTAGGATTAGAGAACATTGGAAAACAGGAATCCACGCAGGTAACATGAAAGTAGCCGCAGCAGATGCTCGCCTGTTGCTGCGCAGAACTTCCTGAAGCAACCAGAAAAGGTTGCAATACAAGGCCAAGAGCACGCTCTTCAATCAGAAGCCTGGTGAAAGGAAGATCCTGCGGACTCAGCCGCGCAAGTTTTACCTGCAAAAACCATTCTACTAGCATTCCTGTGGAAAGTCCTGGACAAGATCTCTCTGAAAGGATTTCGCAGGATCTCTGGATAGGATCTCCTGGCATGATCTGTGCGCTGGGTGTCCGAAAGAATCCTCTCTACAAGTTCTCTGTTCGAGGTTTGTAGCGAACATTCACAAGATCTCTCGACATGAAATCTTTGCAGGGTCTTCGCAAGATCTGTGACGAGGTAGTCTCGACGGTCAGGTGCAAGATGCTTGTGCTTGTTAGGAAGTCTCTGGAAGTCCTGCAAGACTTCTTGTTTGGTTGGCGGTTGGTTGGCGTGGTGGGGATAGTGTCGCCAGAAAAAAATGACTTTCAATGCCAGAGCCGAACGCAGCCAAGGATCGTGCCCAGACCGCCTGCCGCCTGCACATCAATCCGCCACACGCGGGAAAGGCGGAGCATAATGCCATGGATACTCAGCTGATCCAGCCAGACGGCCTCACGAGCAGCTCGTAATAATATGCCGAGGTGTGCCCGATGGTGAGCAACCCGCCATGAGTTGCGGGTCAACATTGATACGCTCAGTCCATCCCCCCGCCCCCAACAAGATCGACGCAACAGAACGAAGCAACCGAGAAGGCGGATCATGTGGGAGGCGAAGGGTACGAAGCAGCAAACGCTGTCTCTGTGAAGCACCAGCGCGAGATATCCTTGGGCTTTTACAGGATGTCTGCGCAAGATCTCTTCTTGGCAATGTCTGCGCGCAGGAACTCTGGACAGGATCTCTTGGCAAGATTTGGGTTCAGAGGATCTGCAGGAGACCTCTTGAGAGGATTCTTTTCTCTACAACGGCCCAGAGAATATCTATGGGCGTTTGCGCAAGATCTCCTAGCAGGGCCTGTTTGCGCATCAAACAAGCTCAAGATCCGGGGGGGCGTCCTCGACAAGATCGCTTGGAAGGAAAAAGACCTCTTGAGAGGATCCTGTGAAGGACTAGCGCGGGATATCTTGGGGACGGTTTTAAGATCTCTTGATGCATCTCTTGACAAGATCTGTGTGCAGGATCTCTTGATAGGATCTCTTGATTAGATTTGTGTGCAGGATCCACGAGAGGATCCACCGCGCCACAGCAAGGCAATCCGACCCACCAAAGTCCGCACGTGTTCACAGCGCCCCGTGCCACAGACAGAGACTCAGCACAACCGAAGTCTGCAGAGGGTTCACGTCCGATGCTCAAAATGCGCACCGCGCCACAGCGACAGCGGTTTTTACGCACCCACAGTCCGCAAAGGGCTGATTTAGATGTTAGAAAATCGCATTGCGCCGCATGGCGCCAAAAGAGCGTGAGCATGTCACAAGAGAACTTTTGCGCGAGCCTGCGTAAACGAAACGCCCGGCCTAAACAAAGTCACGTTGACCCCAAAAAAGTCAACCCCTTTTTTATTAATTTGCGGTTGTTAGTGGGGAATCATCAGTTTTGGAGGGAAACACCCCCTCGTAATCAACTGGGGTTGATTAATATGGGGTCCATGATCGAACTAGTGTAGACACACTGTATGCTGCTTGGGGAAGAATAAGAATAATAATGAATAAACGCTGAAACCCAAAGTTTTAGAAAGAAACATTGAAACACACAAAGCTCAAGTGGCAAAACTTCGGAAAAGCCCATAGGTTCTACATGGGCGTTTGGGGAAAACTTGCTGGCTCAGCCGGGAATGAGAAATGGAATGACCGCGAGCAAAACCACCTCTGGTATCTCAGGGAATCTCCAGGTTCATTCCACTTATCGCAGCAAGTGATTTCTCCACGGAGTTGAGGCTCCGGTCACCTCAAGGGACCCGAAGAAGGGCACAAACAAGAAAAAGACATGCCATGGGATCCACGGGGGAAATTTCGCTTCCGGGGCGCCAAACCTTGGCAGCAGCGGAGTTCAGTATGCAGGGCATCCCAGCAGCTCTGGGGCTCCTGGAATGACACCCCAAATGGGCCTGTCTGTACGTATGTCTCTCCCCCCCTCTCTCTCCCTCTCTCTCTCTCTCTCTCTCTCTCTATATATATATATATATATATATGTGCATATGTATATCTATAGATGAATTATATGTAGATAAATATATATACATATCTGTACTTATATATACATCACAAAAAATGTATGCGTGTGTGTATGTACATATATATATATATATGTATTTATGTATGGATGGATGCATGGATGCGTGGATGCACTCCAAACCGTGCCCCAAAGCAAGCAACTTCCTGGTTGAAAGGGATAGTGAAGGAGACCAGACAAGGCGAGTCTGGCTTGATTAAGATGGAACCTAACAGAGGTGTCCAGGTCCCAAAAGGAAATTCCTCTAGTTCTACTCCCCCCTTTCCACATCACCCTAGGACCACACTTCAGAATGTTAGTGATGCTTAAAGCCACCAAAATGGGCAAAGGGGTATAAACTGGACCACCAAACAGTAAACAACTAAACAAATACAAAGCAAAAAGGAACATACACCCCAACTAGCCGCAAACAACTAAACAGCATTTGGACCCTGAATAGCCTCCAAGCACCAAACCGTCACCACAATTTGGACGACCGTTTTAGTGGCGGTTGATCCAAATGTTCCGCCAGTGGGCAGGGGTCCAAGTACCGACGCACCAACGCTCCCGCAGTCCTCGGCTCCCTCGACTCGACAGCAGGCCCGGTAGCTGTAGCCTTCCTTCCAACACTCAGCGCCCAGCGGCATTAACTCCTGCATCGATCGCGCCAGAGCCACGGTCAACACTCAACGGTGGGAAGTTGGCGAGTCACCCCAGGTCCCAATGGTTGGTGTGCGCCCCGTTGGTTGAAAATGCTTTGTGTCCTTTTGGGAGACAGGGGCAAAGGCTTTCTTCGCAAGACCGCAACCACCGCTTTGGGAAGGCCCCTGATTGTCCAACTTCAATGCACATGAAAATTCGGGGGTTCCAGTGGAACTCGAGGTTGCACCTGCCCATCATCCCCAAATCAATCATCGGCCACAAACAATTTGGTTGTGTTCTCCCCCCCCCCGCCGCAACGGTGTAGTTAACAAGTGGGTCCTCCAAACAACAGTAGTTAGACTGATGATATGGCCAATAGATCTGAAAATGCAGTCAAACGGAAAGTCCCGTTCGAGAAGGATGCAGTCAAACCAACAAACTCGAACACACATGTGTGTGTGGTTGTCAAATATAAGTACCCAAAATAGGTTGCCCTTGGAAAGGGCTAAAACCTGCAGTCCATATCCCAGTGGTTTAATTGTCACCCATGCTGTTGACCCTATATGCATCAACCCCTGTCTAAAAAATTGGGGGTGTCCCTGGGCACTTTTGGAGGGGCCCCAACCCCCCTTATTAATATCCACTCAATATACTGGGGGATATGGGTATGGGTCAAATTCAACCACCAGGGGACCGCAGGTTTTAGTCCTTGGCTCCATTCACCAAGGTTCCAATTTGGGTCTATTTTTGACCCACAGCCATATTAATCCGGGGTCAACATTACCTCCTTCCAATGGAACAAACTACGTGCCCGCCCCCCTCCTCACCTCCGCCTGGAGGTCGGGCGCCTCCGGAAGATCGTCGCCTGGCGCTGGCGACGAGAGCTTCTGCTGGGAACGTCGGGCGGCGGAAAGGAAGCGCCGCCGTTTTTCGGAGTCTTTGGCATAATTCTAAGTGAGCCACAATCAAAACCCGGTATTAAAACGGTCTACCCAGAGCCATGTGAAGAATTAAGAAGGCGGCCGAAGCTATTTATGGCTGGGATTGTCCCGTACTAACCTTCATCTACCCGGGTTTTGATTGTGGCTTGCGTGTTCGTGGCACGTCAACTTCAAGTGATGTTGAAAATGGCCGCTGTGTTTTAAATTGGGGGTCCTGGCAGCCTGGCTTGAGTGGGAACCTCCCCCTTGAAATGGGTGAACACGAAACCACCCAGGATATGGACTGCAGGTTTTAATCCATGATTACATTTACCAGGGCAACCTATTTTGGATAGCTGTTTTTGACCCACAGCCAAATGGAGAATCCGTCGTCAGAACGTCTTCCATTGATATCACAGGGGAAAGGCAATTCCCGCGATTTTAGCATGTGGTCAAACAGCTGTTGCTGTTTGCAGTCACCCACTCAAAATGAACAACCAAACAACCAAACTGCAGAAAACTACAAAATCGCACATTAAGCGACTAAAAAAAAAAACAAGGACAGGGAAGTCACCCACCCAAACCCCCAAACCCTCCTTGCCCCCCAAAAAAAAACTCCCTGCCTCCTTCCAGACCTTCGCCTTCTTCGCCTTTCAGCCCCCGGAAGCAGCAGCGCTCAAAGGTCAGGCGCCAGCCGTCCCAGCACACGCTGCGGCCCCGCAAGCCTTCCGGCCACCACCCGGCCCAAGCTCGGGCCCATGGAAAATGTGGGGCTTGTGTCATAGAGAAAAGAAAACCAAATGGGTGCAAACACCGCGGAAAAGTCCCTAAACCAACGCAAGACGGGGAACAAAACAACGAAAATGCGGCCATTTGTCTTGGGCTGAAGCAATTATCACCTTTTGGTTGACGAATTGAAGAAGGTGTCCGCTTGGTGGTGATGTTTAAGGCGCAAAAACGGGAGCCTCCCTCTACTGCACCGCGCAGATTTCTCCCTGTGCGTTTAAAAAGTCCGCACTTATTGTTTGCCACTCAAATTGGGCCCGACCCGCAAAGTTCAACCGACTGAGCAAGTGGGTCACCCTGGTTCTAGGCTTGCTCCTTTAAGTGGATCTCTTCGCGATTCATTCCCAAAATCCCTCAAACGATTCCTGAGAAAGGGCCCCCTTTAAAGCTTCCGTTGTCATTGGAAGGAACTCTTCAGGCACAAAGTGCGGAAGCCCCTTTAATTCCCACAAAACTTGGCCCGCAAAAAAGTGAACAAAGCCAAGATGTCGCTTCTGACTCTGTTCCAGATTTTGTTTGTTTACCATAAACTTGCTGGTGCTCAGTAAAAAATGACCCGGGGTGTTGGGAACGAACCTGGGAACCAACAAGGTCACTCTAGAATCGTTTGGGAGAAGACCTGTGCGCCCTCCTTTTTTGCAAGGCCTTGCTCCGAACCAAAAAACAGCAGCCCAACCAATTAGGAATCCCTCACTTGCCATCAATCGTCTCGCAAGATTCGTAATGTCAGCTGAAGGGATTAATCTTGACAATACAAATCAGGGGTAGTTCGCCGGCTGGGGAATCGCTCCATGCGAGAGGCTGGATGCCATCCCTGCTAAGTATTGAAGATCCGTTTTTTTCTGCGATGTCAACATTGCCAACTTCTTCTTCTTCTTCGGGTCCTCTAGGATTTCGACGGGGGAAATCTCCTCAGGAGGAATTAGTTGGCGTTCTTTGTTATGGTCCTCAGTACGGAATTTCCCTCAGGTTTTGGGAATGAACAACTTAGCATCCTCTAACATCAAAGTATCAGGGATGGTTTTGGCCGGGGTTATTCGCTCGTTCCGAGAGAGCAAGAAAGCTTCTTAAGAACACCACCCAAAAAAAATAAGTGAGCTCAAATTCTGCCTAATAAAAGAACCAACTGAAAAACTCAGCACTTGTTTCATTCGAAACTTGAAACCAAAGCTCAACAACTGCAAAATAACACCATTCCCTTCCATTCACTTTCAGCCAACGGCCAACGGCCGAATTGTTTTTTTCCCGCCGAGGCCTTGCTTGAGGTCACAGCAAAACTCGAAGGTGTAGTTTGGCGGCTCCCAGCAGTCCTATGGCATCCGAGAAAAGGAGAAGTTCGACGCCCAGTTCTGCAATCAAGATATTGCTTGGACCCATCCTAGGTCCTCCAGTAGAGAGGTTAGAATAAGGGTAGCCTTTTTTTCTGTAGCCTATTTTAGTAGGGGAACCCTCCCAACCAAAATAGGGTAAAAGGGCACCTAGCTGTAGCATCTTGTGGAACTTGTGGATTTGCTTTTTGCAGGCCTTGTGGCCCCTCCAAGCCCACCCCCCAAGCCCCAAGCGGCTCCTTGTGGGGCACGTAGTCTCGGAACAGCCCCACTCGCTCCAACTCCTCCGAACTCTCCAGCACGTAGCGCGCCACAGCCGCGCTTCGCGCCTTCGTCTCAGCGCCTTCGTTTTCGTGGCAGCAAAGCTCGAAGGTGAAGTGACCGTCCCAGCAGGCCGGATTCCCACCTAGGCAACCCAAACCATCAGCTTACGCAAAGGGAAAAGGGGCGGATTCTTCAGGGGTAACTGGGATTCCGAACTCGGCGTTCATGAAGAGCCTCACGCTTCCCTGAGGTTTCAAGGGGGGGGGTGGAATTGGTTGGCGTCCTTTTATTGCTGGTTCTCAGTAGGGAATCGTTTGAGAGGGGTGAGAATGAACCAGAAGGGATCCCCTCACAGGAAACCACAAGCGATGGTTTTTGTCGGAGTCATTCCCTCATTGCCTTCTGAAAACCAGTCATCAGGTAAGCGTTTGGCAACCTTGGGCGAATTTCCCACCGAAAGGAACAATGGGTTACAACCATGGTTGCCAATCTGAGTGATTCAATTTCCTGTGTAGTGGATAACCACCCTTCAACCAAAAGGAACATGGATGATTACCTGCTATGCTGATAAACGAAAGGAATCAATTGGAAATCAGTTACAAAGTGCCCTGCCCCTTTCAGTAATTCTTTGCCACTTGCCCTTGGCTCCCTGAACAAGAACTCAGACGTAAAGGAAAACATGGCATCCAAAAGCCGTGGGGGACCATGGGTTGGAACCTTTGGGGTCGACAGGGTTTCCTCCACTTCCCTTTCGGGAACCTTCATGTCGTGGCAGTTTCAAGGGAGACCACCAGTGAATTCATCAATTGAACGGGGAAATTCCACAAAAAAAAAAAAAACGATCAAAGGAAACCGGTCCATTTCAAAGGGGGGCTTCGTGCAAAACACTGCCTTGCGCTTGCAAAGTCTCGAAAGGTGGCTTGGAGATTTCAGAGGGGGATTGAAATGCCATGCGGTACCCTCCCATCCACACACACACATGGAATCTCACAAGGGGGTTCCTGGTTTGGACCATTTTCCTGCAAAAGGGACCGGGTTTGTCTGGTGGGTGCCAAGTGGATGGGAGGAGTTTTGGTTACGAGAAGGCAGCGAGCCGTATTTTAAACTTTCTGGGCCACAAGCATCTGCTTCTGGTTCGATAGGCAGGGAATGAGAAATGTAATGACCCCAAAAACCATGTCGCATGGTTTCTGAGGGAATCCCCTTCCGGTTCATTCCCAACGCCCTGGGTAATGCCCTACTGAGCACCAGCAAGTCTATATCAATCCGGGTTCTGTAGGGTACTGGCTCCACATTAGCTGAGGGAGATGTGCAGAAGACGTGCAGAAGACCACAACCAACAATGACCTACTCTCAAACATGATTGGTGTTGTTTAACTTGAGTCTCCAATCTTGACATATGATTTGGCTATTGACTCGTATGGAAGGCATATGGGTGTGTGTTAAAATAGGGGAGCCCCAGAAAATATTGAACGTCCTTTGGCTTCCAAATTGAAACCATGCCAACCGGCCCTTTTGTTGGTGACCAAAAGGAAAACCGCCCTGCTGACCCACATTTCTTCGCGGAGTAGCCTGGTCGCCCACCCAATGCCTCGCCTGGGCCAGTGCAGCACAGCTCGTAGGAGAAGCCCGCGATCCAGCAGTAGGGGTTGCCTCGGATTCATCAGGGACTGGATTCAGACGTTGATGAAGTGACTGTTGGGCTCCATTGAAGTTGATCGCCACCTTTGGTGGGTTCAAAACAAGGAAATGGAGGAAACCCTCTTAATGGGCCACGCTCGCTAAGGAACCAATAGAAACCCTAAGGAAGCCAAAACGGGCTCTCAACTGCTGGATGGGAGTCCATGCGCAGGAAGCACAGTGCTTCAGTTGGTTTCCTTTTGCCGGACCTGGTGTTTGAGATACTGCGCTTCCACTTACCCCCAGCTACCCCCCCTCCCCCTGCCCGCCCGTTGTAAAGAATCATGTCGGGCCGGGGCCTCCGGTGCTTCCTACTGGGAACCAGGAAAAATGGCCAGGTCTAACCTGGAGTCGCCACAGTGAGAATGGTCTTTTCTGTGATTGTTTTTTGAGGGGGGGGACCTGGGACTCCAAAATGGTGGTGTTCCTTTTGGTCTCCCTTTTGAACACAACACACGATCATCTCCCCGTGGTTTTATCTATCTATTGCTGGCGAAGAAATGAGAAAAGTCCAACCCCCTACGCCGGCGTTTCCCCCGTCAAGCTGCACAAGGCAGCGAAACCGACTCGAAGGCTCCCTGAAGCTTCGGCTTCCGAAATGCCATTTCCAAGGCGAATGAAGACTGGTTTCTGGAATGGACCCATCATTTGCGTAGCGAATTTGGGTCCTCTTTCCTACCAGTTGGGGAATTGAGGTTTACTGGCCTCATATATGGATCTACTTCCTTGTGGCCTTGGTTTTCCTCACATGTCCACAAAAGGCTCGCCAAATGGCTGCATATTTCACCCCTCGTGTTAAAAATAAACTAAGAGGAAAACCGAAGGAAAACCGAAGCCACTTTGGGGGGGGGGTTCACCTGAAAGCCAGCAAGGGACACTCACCTTTCACGGGCCAAAAAGGTGATGCTCAAAACCGCTAAAAAGGGGAAAATTGGGGACCCCAGTTAAAGAGAACGGCTGGGAGCCGCCCGGATTTCGTCGCGGGCCGAACTTGCCACCGCCGAGCGGCCGATCGGCATGACCGCAAACTCCCGAGCCTGGAGGTGTTTGCGGGTCTGAAGGAGTGGTCTGAAGGGCATTTTAATGGGCATTTTTAGGGAGAGCACCATTTTTGCACATGCCCATTTTCAATTGCAGTGGTGCGTTGCTGAACTGAGGGCAGAACATTTAACAAGTCGTCTGCCAGAAGGCTGGGGAAAGCTCGAACTCCCATAGGGGGTACCCCCGCCTTGCTTCTAGCAACCTGGTCGTTTTCGGCGTGTGTGAACAGCTCCCCTTGGGGTAGGGGGTGCTTTCAAGCTGTGTGTTCCATCCCTTGGATTTGAATGTGGCCTGCAAACCAGAGCTGTCGCCATCCCCATGTTTGCAATCCCAAAATATGAAAATGGTAAGCGACCTTCATGAGGTTTCGTTCCTTTTCCTCCTGCAGCGTTTGCACCGCTCACCAAAATCACAAACGGACAAGTCAGAAAGCATGCGCCGATGGCCGCATGCACCTGTCTTTTCTTCGGGGAGAATAAATGGAGTCCCCCAGTGTGCCCATCATGCCCCTCAAAACAGGTCCACGCAAAGAATGTCCTCACCAAACCAAATGGGTTCTCCAAAGGGAACCTCCCTTCCTTTCGGCTTCGCCCGAAAAGACCAAGGAGTATCAACCCTGGAACAGAACCTCCCAGAACCCAGAAAACAGCCCCTGCAAACAAAGTTACAAACACCGCAATGGGTCCAAAATTAAAACTGTAGAACCCAGAGTCACCCACAACACACTAAGCCGTTTTTGCACCCACATAATTGACAAATGTTGGTTTCGGGGGTTGGTTTGGGGGGCTGGTTTGGGGGGTTAGTTTGGGGGGGTTGGTTGAAAAGATGAGGCCAAAATCTGGCCATGTGATGTCGACTTCCCGTCCCAAGTCCTTTGGCTACTTTCCAAAAACGGCCCAAGCAATGGTCTAGCCTCCTGGACTACACATGATTGAGAATCATGTTGGCAGAAAAAGAGGAGGCTGAGACCCAACGTGCGTCAGCCAAAAAACCGGGCAAGGACCTTTCCTGGGCATTTTGAGCAAAAGCTTTGTGTGTTGCAGCGACTCACCAAAAATGCAAAGGAACCAAAAGAAAGAACTTCTAACAAACATGCAACCCAACAAAATGCACGCCTAAAAGACATTCCAAGAACTGTTTGGGGGGGGGGGGGGGGAACGTCTTCCAGGGCTCTCCAATTCAGGCGCCCAACTTCCCGGTCAAGACCCAACCTCAGGGATCCATCCGCGAATCCGTGAAGCGGATGCGAATCCATCCGTCCGAGTCGCAGGCTGAGTGCTTTTTTGTGGATTTTGGCCATGTCGGCCGTTGTTGGTTCTAATTTTTGGTGTGTATTGGGGGAGGGTTCTGCTGTACTAGTAGTTGAATGGTGCCTTGTTGCTTCGTTCTTTGTTCGATTCTTCGTGTCCCATTCCAGAAGCCCAGAGACGGGTCCTATTCATCTGGTTCCTTTTTTCAGCCCACCACCAAGGAGAAAGAGGCAGTGATTGGTGACATTTTGTTCTCTCAAGGTCATCATCAAAATATGTTGAGTTGTTGTTGCTCATTTCGCCCAGCAGATCCCCTCTAAAGTCTAACTTTTAGTGGGTTACATGGAAACCCAACCTAAACCAACCTGCTTAAAAAATAAACGACCCGAATGGCTGGGAGCCACCAAGCAAAAGGGTTCCCTCACAACAAACGAGCTCCACTCCCAAGATTTTGGGGGAGAAAAACAAGGCGCTGAACTGATCCTGAGGTGACGTGGAAGACGCGAGCCGGGAAGCGGGAGCGGCTGCGAATGGAGCAAAAAGAGGCTGTCAAACAGTCGCAAGGAAACCAACAGGACAAAAAACTATTGGCAATGCCATCTGAAAACCTTGAATCACCGGAAAACTCCGCAACTTCGAGTCAAATGAACCGAACAACTTTGTGAAAGGACCGCCATGGTTTCCGGATCACTCACGCTCGCCTTTGGGTGGGAGCCCTGGTCGTGTCCAAATTCCCTGAAGGTTGATGAGCGTCCGGGCGTCAAGCCAATGGGTTCGACCATGGCGCACATGCACCTCGCCTGTGAGAAAATACCTCCGGCGTCTAAGGAAAGTCCCACGAATCCCAAGCCCCCTTTGCAAACCCCGAGCAATCCCCAGAACGGCTTTTTTGTAGCGTAGCCCAAAAGGGCGCTTCCCGGCGTTCAAGAGATTCCAAGCCACTGCCGAAAGTCTCGGAAACTCTTCCGGGCTCGCCCGGAACAAACAAGTGCCTCTGAAGGTCTAACAAGGGTTCGGCCCAAGCCCGCGGAAAAAGAGCGTGGGATGAACCTGGGCAAATGGGGTGTGTCTTGAAATCGGGGACACCAATTGAAATGGAAAGTGCTCCTTTTGTCTGCCAACTTGGAAACAAATCGTGATACCCTGCATCCTTATTCCCTCCTTATTCCCTACCTCTTGATCGATTATCAAAATGGCAAATGTTCCTTTTGGGTTTTTCTGCAAGCTCCAAAAGTTAAAGCGGCTCCCTCCAAAACATGGCAAACCCAATTCCCAACAAGTGACCAGCTAAGGACCCTTTTGTTTGTTGGGGGAGGGTCACCTAAGACTAGACACATCCAAGGATGCTTTCCCAAACCTTCCAAAACAGTTCAGATTGTGTTCGGACAGGTTAGTCAAGTTTGTTGGTAGCCGAAGTGATAACCCAAGAAAACAACGTGCCCCTCTTCGTGGAGTTGATCCTGATAGTGGGTTCTAACCCAGGTGGCCTCCTCTTTCTCCGGGAGTTGTTCACCGGCATCCCTCAAGCTTCCCAAAGAACCATGGGGGTTGCCGGGTTTCACCTTCGTCTCCTGAAAAGAAAAAGGGACCCTCACTCCAAGTAACATGGAAGCTGACCGAAAGTTTGTCAAGAGGATACTGCTCTTATGGCCTCCCGCCAGCTTCCACGAGGTTATGCTGAGAACCTGTCCGACACGGAACGTTGAGCATTGAACATGGTCCTCTGCAAGCGCCTTCGTGTGGCAGAACCCCTTTACCAAAAAAACGAGAGTGAAACCACGTCCACGGCCGGCGGCAGGCGGGGAAACTCATTTTCGTCGCGGTGACACGAAATCGATGCCTCAGGGCCCCAGAGACAAGGCACGGTTCATAGGTGGCCTTTTAAAAAATCGACGAGTGTTCCTGGTGAAAGAATGGCATAAGACCCATCTAAACCACCCATTTTCGAAAAAAATCGATCTGTTTCCCTGGTAAATGGTTTGAAAAACACTAATCTAAACCAGTGGAACAGCTGTGGGGGTTCATACTCCCGTGTGCCTTGCTTCCACCGCCCTAGCAGCGGGGCCAGCGGGCCCATGAAGACTTAACGCCCAAGCGCAGCAAAAGCCGCAGACCCCAACTCCAGAAATTATTCAAATCAAGTCTCTTCAAATGGAAGAAAGAAGCGAACGCTACCACGGAAGATACTCCAAATTCAACTTGAGATGAAAACAAGAACTGCGCTCGGGCGAGGCCCCTTCGAAGCTCTGTGCATACCTGAGGCTAGCTTGCTCGCTCAAAAGCGTGAGTGAGACAAGAAGTGTTGACTAACATGGTTAACTCCAACCACTCGCTTAAAAATCCCAGGGTTCGTTCATCGTTTGGGGTTTCGGGCAACCCTAACACCCCGTGTTCTTGCCTGGGCCGGGAAAAAAACAACTCACGCGACCAGCTCCGGCTCATCCAGCTCCGCGGGGCAAGACGAGTCCTTGGCCTTGCCCCCAAGCACCTCGAGCGGAAAAACGCGTGGAGTGTATGAAGTTTACACCTGGAGTAGACGGGGACGGGTGAAATGGAGAGTTGGAATCGTGCCATCTGCGCTCAAGCGTACAGAATGGGGATCCTTTGGGGAAATCATTTATGTCAATCACATGTTGATTGAGGTTCAGCTTGCGTGTGTGTGTGTGTCATCAAAACGGCCGGAATTGAATCTGTCTCTACTGCTTCTTGTTGCAAAGAAGTGACTTGCTTGCAAAAATACGGGACACGAGAACAAACTGCTAGCAACAGTTACGATTAGCAAACAAATTGGACATATCGAGGCAGTAAATATGCGTCAATGTGATTGAAACGTGGGTATGCTAAACAAAATAAAGACACGACTATATACATAAACATGTGTATATATATATATACCCGGTTGCTGTCTGCTCCCCTGCTAAAAGTTTAACTGTTAGTGGTTTAATGGAAAACCCATTAGTTGGCAAAAAGTTAAAGTTCTAACATCCAAGCAAAATGCAGCAAAGTATATATACATATATGTACATAGATGGTGTTGTCTCACAGCATATATGTATACTTGAAAAAAAAATCAAGCACGTTTCGAACACCAGTTTCAAGCGCCAGCCAGGCCGATGGCAACCACCGGTTTTAGCAGTTCCCAAGGCACGCGAGCGATGGCGTCCACCCAGGACTGGCCCTCGGCGTTGCCTCGGCGAAACTCGCGAAATGGGCGAAACGAGGGAAGATTCTTCTCACTGGTCACCTAAAAGCGAAATGAGAAAACCGAGATGGGAAAAACCAAATTCTAAGTGGGAAAACGATGTGGGAGTTGTGGCTCAAAATTTAAGAGCCAGGGTTATGCAGGGTTTAGGCTTTGGTTCCATTTACCTTTTGGCGCCATTTTCAGTACATTCATTTGAGCCACGGCCAAATGTCTGGGCGAAAACACGAGGAGGGAAGATTATTCTCTGGGCTGCCCTCAGATCCCGCGCTAAACGTGACTAACTTTTAGTGGGTTAAATGCGGAAACTACCACTAAACACTGAAAAGCTCAAAAGGGCTAAGGAACCGGATGGCTGGGAGCCACCAAGTTCTCACTGGTCACCTAAAAACGAAAGATCACCCTTTGGGAGTGGACCAAAATAAGAAAACCAAGATCCTAAAACCGTACAATTGCATTTGCGACTACGTCCCCAGGAAAAAACGAGAACATATGTCCGGTGAAATCGATTCCTTTTAAAACCAACAAGGGAGTTATTTTTAACAAAAACAAAAAACTAACTTGTTGGGAGCTGTACTAAAAGTGGACCGGAAAGGAAAACCAAAAGGCTAAAAGGCCGGTTTTGAACAACTGAGTCTAAGTTTAAGTAACTAGCAAATGTGTTGATCCAGAAGGTGCGGTTGAAATGACACCAAACTGAGGAGAAAGAGACTTGGAACCAGGGCTGGGCGATTCACATCTGGTGTAAGCATGTTCAAACCACCATTGTTTAATATGGAAAAGGAGTTCACCAGTTGTCACCTTGACTGCCAGGGGGTGCTTTGTCTTGAGGTAGCCCTTTTGGGGATGGCCTTTTGACGGAAACGCAAAGGAAACTAATCATTTGGTCCCCATTTGTTCTAACACATACCGAAATGGTGGAGCCCACCAGGACTTCCGGGCCGATTTGGGACCGAACGATAGTTTTGTCGGCCGGCACCGGCCCCGGTCGTCCCATTCGCGGGCTTCAGTCTGGGATAGGAAACTGCACTTTGAGTCCATAGATGTGATCCGATCCTTTCTGGGCCAGGCATCAGTCTCTCCTCAACCCCCCGTAAACATGTACGTGTGCAATCAAGTGGTCAAAGGACAAAAAACATTCAACCAGGGTGGAAGGGGGAGGACTGGTTGCACCACTTCAAACCAAAAGGAACCGGTCAGGTTGGCGCGGAGCACTTTCTGGGAGGTCACCAAAAGAGATCCCTCCATAGATGTGGGTGGCTCGTCTTTTTTAGGATGACCCCAAAATGGGTACCCTCCCTCCTACTAACATGGCACCTGACAGAGGGTCCCTTGAAACGGACGTTAATATTCGACGTACCCTGCCACAAATGTCATGCTTGTTGGAGGAAGGGTAGGTGGTCCCTACCAAGCCAAAAGGGTACCCGGATTTAGACACACCCATGCTGCTTGAAATGTCATGTTCATCGAGAAACTACTTCTCTAGGGCTGAAAAGCGCTCCACCCTGACACGGGTCTCTGGAGCTTTCGCCTGGTCCCCTCACATGTTGAGCCCACTAGGCTTATGCCCATGAGTTAACCGGCCCCTGTGTTCCCAGTCATGGTTATAACTTACTTAAGTAGGTTGAACATCCAAGTAAAAGCTTCCACTACCCAAATGGCTGTTGTTCAAAAGGTCCTCTACATGGGATAGGATGACTTTCACCGCCAAATGAGAATGCTACCCATCATCACTTTGGGGCCAGGAATATTAATCAACCCCAATCACTACCCCTGGAGGGTTAAGCTGCAGTGGAGTTCCATAAGACATTGGCTCGCCGCCCACTCTGCGTGTCTTTTGGGTACCCTTTCGGGCTTGGTTTGAAGGGAAACCAAACGGAAAGCCACCATGTTGCATATTGCGGGTTTCCTGGACTTTCGACACATACCATTGCTTTTGTTTAGTGTTCCCCTGGTTCATATTTGCTTATTTTTTACAAGCTCCCACCGGTCTCCCAATAGAACGTGCGTTAAAGAGAAACCTCTTTGGTCCAATATACGTTTGGACACATACTTGACCCATCAGGCAAAACCGGCTAGATGACCAGGGTAACCAAGGGTCCCCATCAAATATATATATATATATATATACCTGCACCCCACACACACACACACACACACACATTGAGCCGCCCCAAAATGATTGGGTGTCATTTTGGTTTTGCCTGATGATATTGATGATGATGATGATGATGATGATGATGATGATGATGATGATGATGATGATGATGATGATGATGATGATGATGATGATGATGATGATGATTATGATGATGATGATGATGATGATGCTGATGATGTTGTTGATGTTGTTGATGATGATGATGATGATGATGATGATGATGATGATGATAAATCGGGGGGAACTGCCACAAAATGATGGGGTGTCCTTGCAGTGTTCCCTTTAAACCCAACCCAAAAAAGGGTGCCAACCTCTCTAAACGGAACACTGGAGGTCTGAAAAACTCCGCCCGGCTCGCTGGCGGCTCGTGGCTCGCTCGGGTTCCCGGCGCCGGGCGCGGCGGCACCACACGGGGTAGGTTTCCCAGTTGGTGGCCTCATCCTTCACCGTGCTGCCGATCCTCCGAGTCTCGGGACCCGCCCGCCCCTTTTCACACTGAAACCAGGAACCTGACCATGTGGAAAACCCGGATTCGAGCCCTCCCGCCCCGTTTCACAGTGAAGGAGCCGGGAACGCTTAAAGTCCATGAACTCAGGAAGTGAGAATTAAAGTCCATGGATTCAGGAAGTGGATTCACACTGAAGGAACGAGGAACCTGGCCTAAAGCAGCCAGTGAAACGAGAAAACAAACAAAACCAGTGAAAGCAATTGACCAAAAGAAACAACCTAGACTGAGAAAAGCGACACACCCAAGTTCACACACAATGTTGACCCCAATATTCCTCCACCCCTGTTTGTTAATGTTCATTTTTCTTTTTTGGAGTTTAGTGGGGAATCATCACTCTCCCCCCCCGTATTAGTAAACAGGGGTGTGTTGATCCGGGGTCATTACCCTACCCCGTTTCACACTGAAGGAGCCAGGAGCCTGGCCTAAATTCCTTAAACACCCAGTGAAACCGAGAAAATCACACCTAGAACAAGCAGTAAAACCAAAAACTAATTCACCAGTGAAAGCAATTAACCAATTAACCAATTAATCAAAACAACCAGTAATCACCCAGTGAAACCAACGAACAAAAAAGAAACCACCTAGTGAAATAAGAGGGGGGGGGCTGTGGTTTGGACCAGTTTCCTTTTAAAAGGACCCAATCAACCAACAACAACTAACCAGGAGAAGCATAGTGACACTTGCTGGCCGAGAAAAGCCCAATGAATTTGTCCCCCTCCCCCAACCAGTGAAACTAAGTAAACAGAAGGAACCTGACGTTCTCGCAGGGGGTGGTTTGGAGGTTTTTTCTGTTAATTGGAGGGAAACTGCGAAAAGGACCCCCCCCAAACCAATGAAACTTGCTGCTTTGATAGGCAGGGAATGAGAATTGGAATGACCCCGAGAAAAAACCTTCCTCGATTTGGCTCCCTTTGCTCGGGAATCCCCAAGGGCTTCATTCCCAACACACGGAAGGTCATTCCCAGGTGAAGGCTGCAAATCAAAACAGGAAAAGTAATTTCTGAGGGTCAACTTCCATGCAACAAATGGACATACACCTTGGGGCCTCAGGATGGCTTTTGGGGTACCCTGTATTGCCCATGTATAACCACTAAATTTGGGGGTATGTTTATTTGGGGTATGCAAGTTGGCCCTTAGAAGTTAAACGACGGAGGCGTGCAAATTGAAACAGGACGAATCCTGTGGTTGAAATCGAAACCCGTTCGCACCATTTGGAAGCCATGGGGTTTCCCATCGTTTGTTGGCGCAAAGGAATCATCACGCTTGGGTTTCTTAGGTAGCGCAAAATGGATTCGTCCATCAGTAGGAAAAAGGACAAAGAAAGAGACACGCCCGTACCCGCTACGTCAAACATTTGCGCTTGGGGTCGGCCTCTCCCGTCCAGCTCAGCTAACCAGCTAACCTCTGGTCCAGAAAAGCATCCCTAAGTCACCTGAAACACCCCTTGATTTAATCAAGGGGTGCTCAGACTTGTGCTTTGTTGCAAATGCCCAACTATTTGACATATTAGCTCAAAAGAACAGAGCTAAGCTTGCGCAGGTCGATTTACCAAGGTGCCATGTTGGTACATGTTTTGCGCCACACCCAATGTTTACGTGGCACAGATCTTATCCGCATCCCCATCCCCCCTCCCCCCTTCTCTTCCCGCAAGCCAAAGCGTCTTCTTGCTGCCCAGCTCGTAGACGCCGAAGTCCATCTGATGGTCCTCGGAGCCTTTGAAGTAGGACACTTGGAACTCGAACAAAGACACGCCTGCCCAAGCTGAGGCGGAACCGGAAGCGCTAAGCCAAGGCTTCCAAGCCACCAAACCAAGGCACCAACTCCGAAATCCTGAATGGGCTTGGATGGGTGGGGATTTGAGATGTTGGTTCTTGTAGAGTGGCCTCAAGCGTGAGCTTCACTTGTGGGTAGTTCGTTTGAGGATTACGTTCTTCAATCTACGAACGTTTGCTTGGCAAAACATGATGGCCGTAAAAGTAGTCTGTTGATTGGTGTTGAAGCTGTTTCCTTGGTTCGTAAGCCAAAGCTCAGCTTCCCCCTTGGTGGTTAGAGGCGAAACGACCATTTCGGGGTTCCCTGATAAGCCTTGCTGGGCAAAGCTTAAGACAAACAAAAATGGACTAGCACCCGGGTCCCAACTACTGCTCTGTTGGACAGTACTAATGATTTTGGAGATGGGAAAAGCTGTTGGGGGGTGCCCCCCAGTTGGTGGCTTGGTTTGGTGGTTTGGTGGCCATGGCGGGGGTTCCCATTTACCCTCTACAAGAGCCCAAATGTCAAGTGCCCCAAACCACCAATTCAGGATGGCCTGAAAAGCTTTGGTGGGCCAGGCAAACGAACCATGGTGGTATGCCCAATTTCGAGGTCGGAACCTGCCAAATCCATGGCAGTCATCCAAATGCATACCCCACCTGGCAGAGTCGAATGGTTTCGGTTGACCACTTCGAAAGCAGGATTTGGTTCGGGTGGGTGAACCTGAATGCCCCCAGGTTGAAATGCGGTTCAAACAAGTGGGTGTGTGTCGAAATTGGGATTTCGATCCCCCAACTTGCACCCCTCTGGAGGTGGGGTCTGCAAAAGGGGGGAGGGGGGGGGGGGGGATTTTTCTGTTGGTGTGTTTAGCCAACCAAATAAAGTTCCAGGAAAAAGCCCCTTGGGAATGGGGCTTCTCCCTGAAGCTGCTCTCATTCTTGCTTACCACTTCCAACCCGAAATGGATCTCAAAGGGGAACGGGATTACTCCCCTGCAAATCAGCATGGAGCCCAGAAACTGGCGGGCTAAATCACTGTCCTTGTGGGGTGTGCTATTATGCAAGGGAGTTGCATGTTCACCTTGCTGAGAGCAAAAGCAAAACCCATTAGCGCAGCTCGCAGCCGCTTTCGGTCATGCGATCCCCTAGGGATCTTAGACACCTTGCAATTGGCTGTTGGTCTTGTTTTGGGGACCCCCCAAAATGGCTTCAGTGGTCCTTTTGGTTTCCCTTCAAAACCACACCCAAATGCAAAAAAGACAAACCGTACTGCCCGAGGCGTCGCCTTTTGGTGGTTTTATGGGTGCTCCATCTTCCACTCTTCCGTTCTTCGAGTTGAAACCAGGGCTTGCAAAGGTCGCCTTGGGTATCCAAGTGGGCGCAGGTTTTTTCGAGGATACCTTGTTGGTTGAAGGAAAACCAAAAAGGAAGCTAAAAGAAGACACACCCAATTCTTGTTTCGGGTTTGTGAATTGCAATCTTGTGAATTGCAATCTGCCGAATTAAAACCCCGAGGTTGGCTTTCTTTCCCTGTCAATAGTCGCTTCAGGTTGTGGAAGTATGTTCGGGGTAGAGCATAGGCGTCTTGTTTCCGTTCGAATGGACCTATGTTGTAATTACCCTTTTCACTGTTTGGGTGGGTTTCCCTCATGGTCACCCCATGTATCACGGACCTTCTGAACAGCCGCCATTCGGGTGGTGGAAGCTCTTGGATCTTCAACGGTGGACTCGCAAACATAAGCCAATGAAACCCCACGCTGGAACCTATCCAAACCCGTACTGCGGGATCTGACACAATCAAAACCCGGTACTAAAATGGTCTACCCAGAACCATGTAAGGAATCAAGCAGGCGGATATCCGCAGCTATTTATGGTTGGGGATCGTCCTTTACTAACCTTCACTTCCCCGGGTTTTGATTGTGGCTCACCTGAAAATGAGCGAAGTGGCAGAAACTTGCTGGTGCCCAGCAGGGAACGAGGGGATGACCCAAACCACTGTGATGTTTCAGGGAATCTCCTTTACTAAGATTCATCTACCCGGGTGTTGAGGACTGGCTCATCCGAAGTTTCCGGCAGTTCCGGCCTTCCAGTCTGGCGCCGGCACCGGCGCAGGAAGAAGCGCCCACCCAGCTGCTGATCTTCTTGAAGTCCTCTTCAGTCACCCAAAAAAAACGTTCAGCGAAGGGGATTTTCCGGTGAGAAAAGCGGCAGTTTCCGGCCGGGTTCCAACAAAAAGTTCGTCGTTTGAGGTGTCAAAACAGACAATTCCGTGACCCCTGCTGAATTTGACGCAAAGGATCAATGAAACGTTCAAGCTCGTGGAAAGAGATTCTTGGGGTCCAGGTGATGTCTGGACCCCCTGCAAAAAGTGACAACTTTGGGCTGGTCCGGCTCACAAGCCAGTAATTCATGCCAAAAAGGAGCAAGCCCTCTATTTGCCGGTGTTCGGCCAATCGCGAAAGAAAGCACAGGGCGCTGCTGGCTAAAAGTCTTGGTTGGAAGACTTTTTAAGACTGACTGGCTCCTTTTGGTTCCGACCCCCCCTTTTTGTGCGAATTCCTGGAGACCTCTGGGGAGAATCCCAGAGACTGGCTGGCTCCTCTCCTTTTGGTTCCCACTGCGCACTTCGGAACGCCAGAGATCTTAAGACCCCCGAGACCGGCACACCGACCCGCAGACCCGCAGACCACCAGACCCGCAGGCCTGACCAAGAGACGGACGTTAAGTAACTTGGGTGTTCGATTCGCCAAGTAAGTCCTTGGAACCTAGGTTTTACAGACCACTTTTACTTTTGAGTACCCCTAAGTCAGCATATCCTTGTTATTTTGAGGTTGCAACCCACTTTTGAGATAGCCTTAGTTTTTTGGGGGAGACCCAAGTGGCTACCCACCTAACTTGGCGAATCGAACATCCAAGTGTGTACCCAGCCATTTGCCTTTTGGTGCTTGAGTGTTTCCTTCAGGAGTCTCTGACTTTGCCCAAATCAATAGTTGATCAATTTACTGGTGTCCCATTGAAATTCACGCCACCCTTGCAGGCTCTGGAGGAAATTTTAGGTCATCACGGGTTTTTCGCTGCTACGAACCCCACACTCCTCCTCGAAGTCGCTCATCTTGCTATCCGAGAGAGACTGGTACCACGCCTGCAATCCCAATGGACCGGTTCTATCCGAATCTTTTGCAGTCGAAATGATACACGCCAAAAAACATACTGAATACAATGTTGTAAGTTGGAAAAAAAGGTCGACGAATCCAGGCTCATTGCCGGGGGAGGTGGTTCTCAAAATAGTGGTCCAAAGCTGTTGATGTCCTTTTGGTGTCCCTGTAAATACCGACAAAAGGGGCGCCCGGCGGTTTGAGAAACACTCACAACGGGGCTGTCCTTCGAAGGAACTCTGCCCAAAGGTCAAATGCTGACCCCTGATGAATAAACCCTCCCCACTTATTATATTAAGGGGGTCCCTTGTTGGTGGGGACTCCTTTCACCCAGGAAACCCACCTGATTGATAACTGCAGGGTTGTTAATCAGGGGTCAACATTAAGGGCTCAGACTCCGCTTGGCAGAGGTTTCGGATCGATCGCAAGGAGATTCTTCGGCCTATGGGATAACCCGAAATATCATATCCAAACAATTTTTAGGTGACTAAAGTCCCTGAACTCAGAAAGTGACCCAGGCTGAATTTCCAAGCTCGCAATGAAAGCTGGGTCGCGAGGCCACGCAAAGAATCAACATGGCCAAAGATCCACACCAATTTTGGCTGCCCATCTACGTAGAGTTCCAATTGCCCCAGCTAAGGGCCTCTTTGACGCCGATCGGAACCCGTCAGTGAACGGAGCCCGCGAAACAGGACCCCTGAATTCGGCCGGTTGGATCAGTTAAAAATTAGCCTTCCGAAGCTGTCTGAGCGGAAAGGTGCTGCGTTTAAAAGCACTCCAACGCTGCAGTGTGGACTACAGATTGATAAACCCGTCCTATTCATAGGTAATAGGTAACTATCCCCCCTCCAAAAGTGGTCCGAATCCAAAACGAATAAAAGGAGTTGCCCCAGGATCAGAATCAACCATGGGATGCTTACTAGGGACCATGGCGAACTTTTCCCATGTGAAAGTCAAACATGTTTGGCGAACTTCCCTAGTGGTCACCCCATGTTCCTCAGACCTTTTGATCAAAACATTCCAGACTAGGATCCCTGCATTCCATAGGATTGATCTGGAAAACGGCGTGGTCACCAGTTCCCAACCCCCCCGGGTATGTTCTCTTTTTTTGCACTCCTTGAGGTCGTTTTGTCATATTCCCTATATACAGGTTGGTGGATGCTTTTTCATTTGGCCACCAAAAAACAACTCCCTAAAGGTCGCACACTCAGTGCTCAGAGACCCGGATTCCTTCGTTCGTTGGATCCAGAGATTCCCCGCCTCCAAGCAATGACTTGATCCCATCGATCCGGTCCCGCGCCTTGTACTCGCCGGCCCAGACGGGCAGCCCGGCCAGCGGGGTCTGCTGCAGCGGGCTCAGCAGGTGCGAGCAGATCACATCCTCAGATCCACGTCCACTTGGCCGGGGGAGGCGTCCTTTTCGGGGGAAATAGATGGGTTTCCCTGGTAGATGATGAAACCAGGGAAACCAGGAATCGCCATCTATGTTTCGACCGCCAAAAAGGACACCTACGGCTGGTGCGAGAAGTAGGGAATGCGTTGGAATGAACCGTTTGGGGGTGTCCTTAAAGGGAAACCACCCGTTGGATGGTTTAAATCGTGGTCATTCCAGTTTTTATTCCCTGAGAACTAGTAAGTTCCGGCCACGATAGAAGTTAACCAGGAAAAAATCCGTGTCAATGGGACCAAACTCGGACGAAAGTCGGACCCGCCTGATATTTTCTCCCCAACATTGGGGTTCAAAACTGAAAAAACTGCCATACGCTCAGCTAATATTGGGTCCCTATCAGCCGAATCTGACTGTCTGGGTCCAAGGCTGACCCGTTCGACCGCAGGTAACCGTATCGGGTTGTACCTGCTACAGCGGCTTGCAAGCCACTGGGTGTATGGTTCTTTCCTTTGTTTTGACGAAGGGTTTCCTAAGGTATCTGGAACTGGGAAGCCAAGACATGTTGCGGGGCGGAGGGGATAGTTTGAGGGGGATCCTTGGTTGCCACTAGGGTGGGTTTGCCAAGAGTGCCTTTTTGCAAACTGGTCACTCATCCAGAAAAAGCAGAGGCGGGGTGCTAAGAGATCGAGGCCACTGTTTGTATCATCCGTTTCTATTTCGTACCTGACAAGGGTGCGTGTTGCAAAGGGTGCCCCAACGGCAAACCCACCCGGTCAAAAAAACAATTCTCAGGAAAATCGGCAACCCGTAAAGGACCTTCATGGGCTATATTTGCTCTCTTGGTTTTCTAGGTCCTCCAGTAGAAAGTTCAGAATAAGGGCACCAACTTTTTGCTGCAGTCTATTTTAGTAGGGGAGCCCTCCCAACCAAAAAAGGGCACTAAGGGCGCATCCTCCGTCGGGTCAAAAGAGACGTCTCTCTCATGGCTCCCTCAATAGGAATCAGTATACGGTCACTAAGAACGGTTGCTTCAGGATCCTTACCAGGTGGATGAACGTCTCTAACCCCTTCACCGATGGCACATTTGGATCCAGAGCCCCAAACTCTCCCGTCTCAACTGGAAACTCTCCAAACCCTTTGGCATACATCCCTCTTGCCAATCGGAGCCCATGATTGAAATGTCCAAGGCGGCTCTGCGGTTTTTAGAGGACTCTGCTTTGGGCAAAAAACCTGTTTGACGTGCATTTCGCCAAATTCTCCAGTAATCAAGAGAGGGGGATGCTGGTGCAAACGCAGAAACAGGTCACGTTACAGCAAAGCAACAGCATAGAGGTTGATAAAGAAAGATATCGATAATTAGCGGTTCTATCTGAAGTTCGGACTGAAATCAAACTTCTCTGCAAATAGGATGTTGATTCAACGGAATTGGAAATTATATATAATATGTTAATAAGGACAGTGTTCAATTAGACTATTCGTATCTTGAATTAAAAGAATTGAATATGCTTCTTCTCGAGCTTGTTTATCGGTTGTTTACTGCTTTAAGGCGCAGGCCAACTGAAAGAAGCAACAAGTATGTTATTTCTGTATGAAATTCCATTCAACATGTATGTAAACCTCAAACAACCATATTTGGAAAGGACATTCTATTAAAAATTTAAGAAAAATACCTGCACTGTTTCCGATTGAAGTTCATGTAGATTGGCATCAAATTGTGGTCAAACTCCTTTGCAAAAGAAATCCTTTCCCCAAAAATGCACAGAACAAAAAAGGCACGCGATAATTAGAAAACCAACAAACACATCGACAAATCGAATAAACACAATCCGACACGGGGAATTATTGGCATACCCCATCATATCTCCCATCATATCTAGAAGAAGATTGTTCTTCTGTTTTCCTTTCGATTTCTCAATGTGTTTCTCAGTTTCTGACTCGTAAGTGAGTAAGATCCAAACATGTCCTTCGTCAGATTGTTGTTTTGCTTCGATGTGTCAATGTTTTTTGTTCGGTTTCAGATTCGTAAGCGAGCAAGACCCAAACATGGCCTTGGTCAGATTTGTGTTTTAGCTTGTTCTTGGAGATCTGGATGTTGCTTTTCGGTTTGAATAGCAGAGGACCACAAGCCAACGGGTGGTAAGGAGGCAAAAGCGGTTGGGCCCAAAAACCCACCACTCAGGACATCCTCAAGATGATCCTCTAAATGCTCCTTGAAGGGGGTTCCCACCCTGAAGTATAATCTTGAGAACCCTAAAATGGTCACTTCCGGCTGTCCGGCAAAAAGCTGACCATTTCCCAACTTCAAGGTTCTGGATCCAACCAAAAAGCAACAACTGTTGCTTGGCCCGCATTTGATGTAGCAACGATGTTCAGATTCTCTCATATTGAGACCCCGAAGAATACACCAGCTTTGGAGACGCCACGTTAAAGGGGCCGACCCCACTTGACGCCATCGACAACGGCCGAGGTGCGGTGGTGTCCTGAGTGTTGAAGCCCAACATCACCCTCTGCTGTAGCGCGCTTCGCAAATCATTCCGCGGGGTGTAGCCGTACAAACCCGGAGACAGGGCTCCCTGGCCGAACGTAGCTGGCTGGTGTCTCAGCAAATGCTGGCCCCTGTTTGGATGGGTTTTACCAGGAAAGCCGAAAGGAAACCACCAAAACTCCCTCAGACTAACATGGGAGCTCCCAGAAGGTAGTCTTCGAAAGAGGTCCTCGGAGCTTCCATGGAATCGTCTGGGGGAGGGTACCAGGGCGCATGGAAACCTCATCCGTTTACAATCCCCTATGTTGTGGCAAAATAGTTGGCCAATTCCGGCTCACTTGCAATCCGTCTGTTTGTGAGTCTTTCCTTCAGCATTTGGTCAGAGATGGGGTTGTCTCAAAATAGGGCAATGCCCAAGAACGGCTGGAGTCCTTTTGGTTCTCTCTAAAGCCAGCCCCTTTTTGGCGATCCGAAAAAAAAAAGAGAAACCGCGCCCATGTCGCCAAACCTCCCGGCGCCAAGTTGGTGCCAGGTCGCCCAACCCACTGACAAGGCCTGAAGCCCCAAACCCAAACAGATCCCATCGCTTCGAGCCCGCGGAACCAAAAGCCGGATGGGAAGATCCGATTAAGGCTTGGAAGGACAGGAAAAGCACGTCGCCTGGGGCGGCTGAGCTATGGGTCTGTCTTTTTCGGAGGGTTTCCAAATTTGTGGATTTACAGGGAAACCAAGAGGATACCCACCGTTTTTGGGGGGTTTCACTAAAAAAAGACACACTCATATCATCGTTCTCCCGACGCTAGAAGCGAGGTTGGCAAGCAAAACAGCTTCATAAGCCCAGGTGGTATCCCCAACGCCCGGAACCCTTCCGGGAACCCAGTTTCCTTAGGTCGCCTATCTGGGAGACAAACCACTGCAAGGGCCAAATGGAATTGACCATCACTAAAAAGGTCACCTGAGCAGCGACCACAACCTATTGATATGTTTTTTCTTTCTACTAACATGGATACAAGGGTTTATATAAGCCTTACTATGGC
Organism: Effrenium voratum; assembly: GCA_963377175.1. Lineage (NCBI taxonomy): Eukaryota > Dinophyceae > Suessiales > Symbiodiniaceae > Effrenium > Effrenium voratum. The sequence goes on from CAUJNA010001779.1 coordinate 2,146,988, forward strand.
CCTTGTGAGACCAAGTAGTAGAACCACCTACTAAACTGGCCAATGGTGGTTTCGAGCGCGGCTCACCTGTTGAAAGCGGAGCAAAACTGGCGGATTCTTTTGGACGTTGGATTTCCTATCTAAACAGAAGGATCGAACAGAATGGGGATGCGGCTAGACTAGGTTGCTCCCTCTGCCCCCTGAGCACAAGATGGCGCTTCTTTCCAAAAGGTGTGAGGGGCCCGAGTCCCACTCCCTCTTTAAAAGCAAACTTGGATACCGAATCCCAGCTCCGGAAACGCTCCCTTCCGACTAGCTAGAAAGGCCAGCCACCTTGCTATGTTTCTCAAGCTTTTCTCGTGCGCAAAAACGTCTGGAAGACGAGCCGAGATCACCACCACGAAGTCGTACATGAAGCCCAGGGCCGGGTACGTCCCCACGGTCTGGCCCTGGCACTGGCATCCAAACATGTTCCAAACATACTGTGGACGAAATCCGTTCGAACCACTTTGAAACCATGGTTGAAACCATTGTTTGTTGCCTACGTTGGAGGGTTTCTGAACGGTGGTGCGAAATGGATTTCGCAACCAGCCACAGAGGTTTCCCTTTGGCTTCCTGTTGCTTTTCTCTCTGTAGAAGAGCCAAAAGGGAAGCAGAGGACCTTCAATGCATAAAAACACCAAAGGAAACCTAACAACACCAAAGGAAACGGAAACCCATGGGTGAGTATTCTGTTGAGGGTGTGCATGTTATTGCTGGAAGAGCTTGGTCCGGGAAACCATTTTTGGGTGTGGCTCGCTTGGCTCGCTCGAGGCTCAAGGCCCCCTGAGGATGGTTGCGAGATCCCTTCAAACGAAATGAAGCCGTTGACAGGAACCACGACGCTTGTTGCGGTAAGTCTATGTCGGGGAATCGAATGAGAAGCCATTGGGTTTCTGAACGGTGCGAAGCGGTATTTAAGTATTTACGCTGGGGAATCGAGCGGAAACCAATGGGTTTGTGAACAGTGCGAAATGGATTGCGCAACCCTCCACTGTATTTTTTGATGGGTCTGTGGGTTTTTGAGGCTTGCTGCCCTTGTTGGGTCGCCACAAGGTAGACCACCTGGCTTCTGGCAAGGGCTCAGGGGTGGGGCAGCTTTCGGGGAGGGTTCAAGAGGACGGTTCAGGGGTCGTGGGGGATATCAATTGGCCTTGTCTTAAATTGCGGGTACCCCTTGTCAGGTTCATTTAAACGGAAATCAAAAAGGAAACCACCGTGTTTTGGGTCCAACTCCTTCTTGTGACATATCCAAACGAGTGCTTCCAGACTTAGGGGGCCTTCAAGTGGCAACAGGTTCCTACTCGCTTCCTTTAAGGACGCACACGCCCCAAAAGGAAGCCAAAGGGAGCCAAAAAGCAAACCGCAAGGTCAGACTACCATACTTCTAATCAAACCACGACCATGGCCAGCGGAGTTTCGACCATGAGATGTTATAGGGATTCCGCAAGCCCCAAAAGAGAAAACAAATCCATAGCTGACAGACCTGTTGAGAACAAAATGGGTGGGTGTAGACAGCCAAATGGGTTCTCCTACGTTGGTTTCCATTCCAAAAAAAAGACGAGGCACCCAAATGGGCTTCTGTGGGTGCCCTTCAGCCTCCCAAGACCTGCGACGAAACCTCCGTCACTTGGACACACAACTGGCGCTCGCTTCACATATTCACTGTTGGTGTCAGTTGCAGGCCTTGGAACCAAACCAGGTGGGACATAGCGGAAAATGGATGGTGCTGATAAACGGAAGGAATAAAACCAATCTAAACCAGCACCATCTATTCCGAACCAATCTATGTCTAACCGAATCGGGTGGTTGGCTCCATGTCAATTTGCGCGGGAGTAAGCATCTCTCGCTGCAAACTTCCCCGTGCCCACTCGCATGTCCATCCCGCCCCCGCGCTTCCCCCGCCTTTCCAGCACGATTGCCTGGCTCCGCTCAGGGCAAGGCAACAAACAATCTTGGCGTCCCACCAAAATGATGGCTTGGCAGCTTATATATCCATGGTTCGCTTGTCCCGCCCATAGCCGAGGTGAAAAACTTGCTTGCTGCGTAGGCTGAACATACTTGTTATGAGCCACCAAGTGAAGGATTCGCTAGGGAAGGACCTTCAAGAAGTCCTCTCAGCCAACCGCTGGTTTCGAATTCAAGTGGTGGTCACAACTACAGCAAAAGCCGGATTCCAAGTCAAAGGCTGTCAGACGGGTGGGCTTCTCTCCCTTCTGAAACAGCCACACTTGAAGAATCAAAAGCAACGTGCCTTTCTCTCGCGGGGTTGGTCTGACTCACATGACTTGAAGGGGGTTCTTGGGTACATCCGGTAAGTGGCTATTAACCGCGGACGGATCCAAATCACCCACGGAAGGTCGAAAGGGGAGGATTTGGACCCAACGAAATGGGTGGTTTCCTTTTTGGCTTCCTTTGAACCCGCCTACAAAAGGTACCCAAAAGCCAAACACCTATTGAACGATCCAACATCCCCGCGCCTGCCGCGTTGGACTTGCACAGCTCGCAGGTCGCGAAAGAGTGCACCTCACTTGAAATCAAGCGCGAAGTTTTTCCCTTCTGCGCATGGCTGAGGGGGGCGGGGAGGCCCGAGATGTGGTTTTGTTGTGGTTGTCCCTTCTTGGATCTACCTAATGTTGGAGCTCCTTTATTAATAGTACTCGGGGGGGGGGGGGGGGTCACACTAAACAGAGTCCAACATTAAGTGGGTCATAGCCGTGGTTCTGGGGAAACAGGGGTTTGGTTTTATTCCGTGGTACTTTTTCAGGTTGTTCTGAAGGGAATAGTGCTAAAAAGGGAAAACACATGCACATATTCATAGGCGTGCGTGGAAAATGGAGGCCCTTCTTTTTGGTATTGGAAGGGAAGCCAGGTCCTTTGATGAACATGATTAAAATGGGGATTCCACCACTTTTAAGCTGGTTCCAACTCTTGAATTCAGATTTAAGGCCCAACAAAAGGGACCCATTTAAACCAACCCCATGAAGGGACACCCTCAAAAAAGATGCCCGTGTTGAGTCCAAAAAAACACCTCCCCGGTCGTCGCTTCGAGTGGCGATGGTGAAGGGCGGCTTGGGCCCCGTGATGCGGAGGTCCTCGCGTTGGGGGAGGGGGGGCTTGGCTTTGTGGGCGATGCCACTTCACAAATCATCCCAGTGCTTCCAGTTCCCACAATGCGTGTTCAGCGAAAGCTAAAACATGGAAACCGAACCAAAACGGGTGCTACAGATCATGGCGCGCCACACATTTCACCAAAATCTGCCGCCGACTGAGCAAGCTAGCTTGCAGTCTATCTGAACTTATCTCATTTGCCACGTCTAAGTTCAAACAGCTCACGCTGCGGGAGAATGGAAGAAAGCCAACATCTTGCAAGCGAACGCCGACGGTTGCGCCACATTTGTTGTTTGGACTCTCTCTTGCCAGCTGCACGGCGGCTCCAAATCATTGTGGAGCGTGCAATGGCCAGCTGCTGACGTTCCTTCTCTCGGCCTTGCTGGTTGAACCGGCTGTAGGACCTGGACCCTTGGCAGAACAAGAAGCAGGCAACTTGCCATGTTCAGCTTGCGCCAGCTGGTTGAGCTTCCACTCTCGACCCCCTTGTGCAGGTGTCACAGGCGACGCTGTCGAAAGGACAGCTCACGGTAGGGTCCACGTGCTGCAATCTCAGTGTGGATCCAGCGGAAAGGCCCGGCTTCAGCCTGCAACTTCATGCTGCAAGTCGTCTAGGATTGTCAGGACGACCCGTGCGCACTGACGAACGGAACTCCAATAAAGCTGGAAGTGCCGTTGGCGTGCTGCACATTGGGTAGCATGACTTCCACTCTCTGATGAGCCCAACAAAGTGCAAAACCACTTCGGCGGTGTCTGAGAGTGGCTGCTCATTGCGCCTGGCGTCACTCCCTCATCGCTGATCATCTATGCACACCCCAAGCAGCTGTGCGGTCAAAAGACAGGAAGAGTCAGCTGAAAGGCGGGCACTACATGGGGAGGCAAAATGAAGGCCTCTTGGCCGTCGACGAACGGGCATCCCGATCAAACCTCAAAGCCTTGGAATTGCTCGGAGCAACCGCAAACCAAACTACTCGAGCCAATCAATTGTCGCGCAGACCAACGTGCCCTCAGCATGGGCTATGGCCTCAGAACCCATGGCGCAAGCGACCTCCCCAACAATCGTGAACCACGACAGTAAGAGGCAGTTGTTTGCTCTGGCAATTGTGGGGCAAAACACAAAGAAGCAACTGTTTACAAGCTCCATGGAGCTTGGCTCCAACCACAGCCTTAGAAGTTCGCAACTTGCGCACCAGCCAGGTTTTGGGACTTGCGCACCGCAGCACAAACGCATGCAGGATGCTGAAGGGTGATCCTTGATGCTTCGAGCAGCTATAGAGCAGAAACCCGTTCACCCATATCAACTTGCCACGTCGCCACTTCCTTTGATACCCAAGCTACATTTGGGCAGACTTTGCCGAGCATGTCTCAAATTGTGACATGAGCGCGCTGGTCGGGAGAGGGTTTAGGGTTTAGATATAAGGTGACCTACCTCAGATCACAAGGGCAAATCTCACTTCGGCCAAGTTCGTAGGCTCTTGGCAACCGTTCGGTTACAACCCACTTCGTCCCCCCGTAAAAAGTGGGGTTGACCTTGCTAGGGGGTGAAACAAAACCGGTGGCGATCACCACGTGCTAACTTGGCGAATCGAAGATCCAAGCAGGGCGGTTGACTTGGTGACCTACGGGAAAAGGGCGCGGTCAATTCAAGGGGCACACCCGCCCCTCACCCTCCTCCACAAAAACGAGGTTAGACTCGTTACAACGATTAGATTGGAAGGTTGTTCCAAAAGGAAATCGTTGGGGTGATGTGGTGTGCGGTCCGGAAAATTTCAAATCAACGAGCTCCACACAAAGTGTCGGCGAGGGCTGCTGTGTGGGGGCGGGGGGTCTGTCCCAAAAAGCCCCTGACCTTGTCTTTTTCCACTCGCACTGCGCACTCCCTTCGCTTCGCAACACCCAGCATCAAGGCGCACCCGCTCCACTTGGTTGCAATCAAACGAAGCATAACCCTGTATGAACGGAGCATCGCTTGACACCACAGCTTACCTGGGCCGGCACCTGCTGTTTTGCCAACCAGTGCCCCTAGCCTCGACCCGACGGCGAATCAAGCTCTCGAGCCCGTCTTGATGCGTCACATTCCTTGCGCTTGGCAAAAAGAGCTACGATCTTCGCCACGCGGAATCCGATCCAAAGCACGCGAAAACCTTATCCTGGATTCGGCGTCGTGGAGCTGCTCTTCCACGAGCATCACGGAGGTTTCTATCTCTGAGCTATCTATACGTTGGGGGGGGCACTGCCTTCCCGCAACCCACATCCTGAACTCATGCTGGAAGTGTGTGCCCGTTGGAACTTTACCACTCTTAGGTATGCGCGTGCAAAAAAAACTGGCTGTTCTTTTGCAGCTCCTATTAAAAATGAACAGAACCAAAAATCCTAAAAACCAAAACCTTGCCAGCAGTGAGGTGAACAAGCCTCACCTTTCAAGCTGGCGAAAGTGCACATGGTCCGAGTCACCTCCAAGTCTCATTGTTGCCAATCCAAGCTGAGACAGCAAACATCCGCCACCTCCCCGGTCGAACCTGAAGCTGCGGTCGCTGACTCCATTCAAGGCTCTGCTGCAGGTGCCTGGGATGCACAAACCTCGAGGACATAAAGCTGTTCGAACACCGCGGCCAAAGCGGCAGTGCACAACCAATGGCTGAGACCAAGCGCAAGTCAGAGGCAATGCCACTCCACGCTCCCAGACCACATGTTGGAAGTTATGGTCGTGTTAAACTTGGACATGGGCAGGCTTCGGGCAATTGATGCATGGCGCGCAACTGCACGAGGCTGCCTGTGATCTTGGGCGCTGCCTTGTCAGCTTCCAGGTCGGAACTGGCGCCTAGGGTGTGGAAGGGAAATCAGGATCAAACACGGAGACTCGAGATTTCCTTCGAACCCTCTTGGAACGTCGGGTTTTGCCAGAGGCACTACGCAACTGGCCATTTGCCATGCCCACTTGGAAGCAAACAGGCCTGCCGGACTGCAGTCCAATTGGAGGCAGGCGTTTCAAGGGCAACTGTTGGAGCTGGGAGCCACTCAAAATATGATGGAAGAAGGTTTTGGTTGCAGGGCAAGCTGCGTCAGGCACCTCCACCCAGAGCCTCGAAGAATCATCATAAGAAACACGCTCATAGGAAACTGCGCACAGTGCTGTAGCGCTTTGCTGCAAGGAAGCTGAGTTGCCAGGCACGGAGAGTGAGTGGATCTCACCACGGCAGCGCCATGTGGCACTTGCAGCCCCGGAAGCACCAAGGCCCGCGCTCACAAAGGCAGGTCAGCTACGCCTCCACAGCCATGCATTGGAATCCTTCCGGCTGGCAAAGCAGTGCGGCACCTCAGAGACTTGGAAAGCTGTCGTAGCGACAAGCTGCAACGCAGAAAGTCAGAAGAACTTCCGCCCTTTCGCCTCCAAGCACTGCAACAGTCCCCAAGCCCCACACCGTCCGAGAACTGACCTGGCTACCCACGCCTGCAGCAAGCGCATCAGGAAGCGTGAGTACGGCCAGCAGGCGAATAGGTATGCTGAGGGGTTGTGCCAGCAAGGACCGCACTGGAGAGATGATGGTCAAGTGGCATCTCCAAAGGTCATCTAGTAAAAGGTTTGCATCCAAAATGCAAGCGCGATTTCGCGGCCAAGGCAAGGTCTTCGCATCCAGCCTCAGCCAGCCGGCGCATCCCCACCACCATCGAAGCCAAAGTGGCATCGCTCAAGCTCAGAAAGCCATGCGTCATCTACGCAGCACTGCTTGCAGCAACGGACCGAAACAACTCGAAGTCTTCTTTGCAGGTTGCTTGGGCAACAAAAATGCATCTGCACACACGAGCGCTGGGACGAGCACCCAATCTGGCATATCTGGCTCCAGGCTACAAATAGCACTCGTCCCAGGCTTGACAGCCGGTTTCAGACAGCTGTGGCAGGGACCCACAACAAGGCGTGTCAGCTAAACATGCTGCAAAGCATGCGACACACCCGGGCAAGGTCTTCACAGCCAAAGTCCCACGAAGCAACCATTTCCGAAGATACCTTAAGCCACGCGCGCTGCAAGCCTGACAGTTTGCTTCGGCAAAACTGGCATGGCACACGGACGAGCAGGGGCAAACGAACGCAAACACCTCGCCAGAGCTGACTTCACACTCGCTGACACGGAGGCCAACTCGCAATGGGGGAGGCGAGCAACGCAACAGTTTCAGCATGCATCCCAAGTCCTCTTCACATGGTTGGGCACCGTGTCAACAACTCCAAATCCTCACGGCAGACTGGTTGGGCGGCGTGCCTAGCAGAGCCCTCAAGCTATGCTTGTCCCTCGGCACGCCAAAGCAAGGGTTTTTCGCGTCTAACCTCACACGTCCTCCAAAGACTCTGCGAGAAAGGGCTGCTGAGGCTTCACCATTCAGGATGCCGGCGCCCAATTCCACTCGTTGAAGCTTCAGCGAGGCTCTAGCTGCGCACCAAGCCCAAGTCGCCCCCGAAGCGGCACGTGCGAAAAGCCCACCAGCATGTCAAAGGCAAGATCTGAAGGCCCAGCGCGTGCGGATTCAGCCGGTTGCTGACTCCATCGGCTTCTGCCGCGGTCAGCAGCTGGGACAGACGCATACGTTGAGGCCTGCAAAGCTGTTCCGTGCACGCTGTAGCCCCCCGAAGCTGTGCGCTTGTAAACCCACCAGAGTGGGCAAGCACGCCAAAGGCGAGACTCGAAGAGCAAGCGCAGAAGGTTTGCAAAGCCAAGTCTTCCAAGGACACTGCCAGAAACGCCTGCTCTTGAGGCTTGACACTTTGGACGCAAGCAGTCATGGGCAATTCTTGAACGCGGCCCTCAATGCCGCTCGTTTCATCTATGCCCTCTGGGCGCATGAAGGCTTCAAGATTCGTTGGTGCGCAACGCGAGCCAAACTTGCAGCGGTTGTGTCACTGTGCGGGTGAATTCTTGCTGCGTGGTCTGCACACGTGGGGTTGTCAAGAATCTGAGCAGGGATAAGCTTGGCAACAACCGCTCTGCTCACAGGTGCCTGGCTGGAAACAGCTAGCAGCAATCCCATGAATCCTCAGAACTTGACACCTGACAGCAACAGCGCTGCCGCGGTCTTGCCGAATCGATTCTAAAAAACCTGCAGCAAACACTCCCGCACAAGAGGCTCCCTCACACCCAAGGCCTGTCAGCTTGTAATAGCCGGCCCAGATACTGTATTGGCCGCCTGCCGAGTCATAGAACAGACAGGCCGGAGCTCAAGGCTTAGCAGTACCTTGTACGCACGCCAGCGAGACCGGACGAAGCAACGCCCCAGCCAGCTGATTGCAAGCGCACGCGACTTCAGCCGGTCGCTGGCTCCATTCAAGGCTTCTGGACAGCCTGCAAAGCTGTTCCGTGCACGCTGTAGCCCCCCGAAGCTGTGCGCTTGTAAACCCACCAGAGTGGGCAAGCACGCCAAAGGCGAGACTCGAAGGGCCAGCACAGAAGGTCTGCAACACCAAGTCTTCCAAGGACACTGCCAGAAACGCCTGCTCTTGAGGCTTGACACTTTGGACGCAAGCAGTCATGGGCAAGTCTTGAAGGCGGCCCTCAATGCCGCTCATTTCAGCTAGCCCTCTGAGCAAGAAATGTTCATTCTTGTTGCAGCGGTGTGTAGTCAAGAACCTGAGTGGACAAGCTTGCAAACCACTCTGCTCACATCTTGCATGACAAGCCAGCGTCAAGCCGAAGCTGTCAGACAGAGAGCTTAACAACAGCCAATGATCCGAATGCAAAAGCGAGCCACCTTGCTGAGCCCCCACACGCCTTGCCCTACGGGTGCGCCGGCCAACAAAACTGTAAGAGAAGCTCTCTCACACCCAGGCCCTGTCGGCAGAACAGCTTGGGGGCGTGAGCTTTATGCCTTCACATACTTCGCCTGGCGAAGCGATGGGCTGCAATGCCACGCATGCTTGATTGACCGTCAGCCAGGCCATGCAAGCAGAGTCATTAGCTTAAACACAAACAGGTGGAACATCGCGGGATAGAAGACATGGCTGTAATGCCTCCTCCAGCAAGAGCGGCAGGCTCCGCCTCGCATGCGCAAGCGGTTAGGGGCAATCCCTGATTGCGGCACCGCGTGAACTGAGGTTGCGGTTGCGGCGCTTGGGTCAGCTCGTGTCAGCTGCTGCTCGGATGAAATCTTGCCGCATGATCTGATGCTCGAAGTCTGACTGCCCATGGTCTTGGCCTGGTTTCTTTGACGGCTGAGCTAGCACCCTGCCCCAGGCAGTTCATTCGCTTTGCTGTTCAAGTGCAGCAAACCATCAGTCTTTGTGTCCTGCGCAAAATTCGCAATCCGCCATCGGAAAATGCGGCCTTTGTCACCTGTTCCAACATCTTGCGCGGCAAACCATCACTGTTTTCCAAGGGCACGCGCCTGCATCGGAAGTCTCATTGCCGCCAGGCCCTGTCGACTAAAGAGCTTGCGGGCGTGAGCCTTATGGGCTGCAACCACAGTTGCTTTTGCAACCCCTCGGCTCGGCAAGTCGCATGTTAGCATGTCTTTGTCTGTTTCTGCCAGCGCCTCTGGACAAGTGTTGGGAACATTGCTAGGACCATTGGCAGGAAACCCGCATGCGCGGAAACCACGCTACTGGAAATGAATGTTGCTATTGCTGCTGAAAGAAGGGTCTTTGGAAAGGCATGGCCTCTTCAGGTCACCTAGTGCCGAATCAACGCCTTGCGCGAGCCACCTCCACACAAACTTGTTGGCCCCGGGACGCTTGATGCTTCAGGGTAACTACCATATCGACCTCTTGCAGCCCAGCTACCGTCATGTTCAAGCGTCGCAGCCGATGTCTAACTGCCCATGGTCTTGGCCTGGTTTGTTTGACGGCTGAGCATCAGTCTTTGCTTCCTGCGCAAGATAAGCAAACCGCAATTGGGACATGCGGCATTTGTCACCTGTTCCAGCATCTTGCGGAGCGAACCATCAATTTACCAAGGGCACACGCCTACTTCAAAAGTTTCATTGCCACCCGGCCCTGTCGGTTGAAGAGCCTTCACACACTTAATTGGCCATCAGCCCGGCCAATGGGCTGCAATGCTGCAAACCACGGTCGCTTGTGCATCTGATCGACTCGAGAAGTCGCATTTTACCATGTCTTTGTGTATTTCCGCCAGCGTTTCCGGAAAAGTGTTGACGGGGGGTTGTCCCCTGCCTCGCTTGCAGGCAGCTCATGCTTTTTGCTGTTCAAGTGTCGCTAGTGGTTTGCATGTCGCGGCAGCAGTTGCAGCAAACCATCAGTCGTTGCTTCCTGCGCAAGAAGAGCAAACCGCAACTGGGAAATGCGGCATTTGTCACCTGTCCCAGCATCTCGCGCAGCGAACCGTCAATTTACCAAGGGCACGCGCGGGCCTCACAAGTATCATTGCCGCCAACCTGCTGCTTTTTGCATGGAGATGAGCTGAGACACCAAACGCCCGCCACCGACCAGGGTTGCAATCGAAGCTGGCTTGTATAATCACTGGCATTGAGCAGGCAAAACAAGCATGCCGGTAGCAGGGCAGTCCTTAACGCCTCATGTTGCTACTGGCAGACGTGCTGTTCTTCTGAGCTTATTGCTTGCTCAGGCAAGGAACACATTCAGGCCAGGAGGGGCCCATGATATTGAACACAACGCGCAGACAAGTGTGCCAGAAATCGCAAATGCTTGGGCTGGGCACCGGGCTTGTGGGTTGTGAAGCCTGAGTATCAGTTGCTCGGCCATGCAAACCTTTAGTGCCAGTTGTCTTACGGACTTAGCTTGAAAAACGAATCGAAGCTCTGGCTGACGCCAGCCCACACAAAATGCGTCCTACACCGAAGCTTCTCCCGCATGCAAAAACACAGCCCTGGTAGTGTGTGGGCAGGTTTCAAACAGTGCAATGGAAAGCAGACCTGCATGAACGCTGCTTCGCTTGACACCAAACCCTGCTTAAGTGGCCAAGCTTGCATGGTGAACCAGCCTGCAGTGCTGCTGCGAGTGGCCGTCTTGTGCATCTCACCAGTAGAACTTGCAGTCCTTGCGGCTTGCAAAAACACTTTCTTTGCCTTTGCTATACGACAAGGTAGCAGAGGACGAGGCGTCCGTTGGGACTTCAACTGCTCCCTTCCCGCAACCCACACCCTGCCGAACCATCGGCCCAGATACTTTATTGGCCGGACAGAAAGGCCGGCGCTCAAGGCATAGCACTACCTTGTAGGACGCCAGCGAGACCGGACCTAGGAGAAGCAACGCCCCAGCCAGCTGATTGCAAGCGCACGCAGCTTCAGCCGATCGCTGGCTCCATTGGCTTTTTCGCTGTCAGCTGGGACAAATCTGAGGTTTGCAAGGCTGCTTCGTGCACGCAGAAGCTGCGCATCAATGGCAAGACCTGAAATCTTCCATTGACACTTTGTAGGACGCAAGTCATGGGCAACTCTTGTAGCCCTCAATGTCACTCAGTTCCACTAGGTCGCCCTAGGTGCAAGAAGGCGAAAACGACTTATTGGCGCGCAGCCTTCTTCTCCCAACACATCCCAGCGAATCTAAGATACCCGCGTGACAAGTAGCTGGCCCCTTGTCGCCGTTTCGGCTCTGTTCCCTGCAAAATGAGCACCAGATTGCAGCCTGACGGTTTCACAGCTCTGGGTCCTCAGTTCAAAGTGGCCGTTCTTTCGGGGCTCTTGGTAGTTGTCATCATGGGAGGCCAAGCTGGTTCATCCACAAAGCTGGCAGGCCGTGCGCCAACTTGACCCCTTCAGGTTTTGCTGGGATGGGCGGCCTTGAGTCCATTGGTTCAACTTGCCGATATGCACAACAAAACTGCGCTGCAGGGATAGCTGGCGCATGCTCTCTTGACTGCCGTTGGATTTAACAGTTGGTTTCAACAAGCGCTGTTGCGACGGTGGCTGCAACGCAACTGCCTGGCAGATCAGGCAAACTGCCAATGAAGTATGCGGGTTAACCATGAGCTGAATCGCCCGGAAAGGTCCCTCATTTGGCTTCCTTGATTCCAGTTGCCAACTCAGGAAATATGCCTCGCCCAGCTCTTGCTGCGTGAGCTGCATGGAGTCAAGCATCGGAGGAGCGAAGCTTGGCAGTAATGACACTCACATCTCGCATGACGGGCGGTAGCCAGAGGAAGCTGTCAGACGCACAATGTGGCACCGGATAGCAGCAGCGCTGCTGCAGTCTTGATGATTGTTTTTCTGCAAGCCTACAGCAAACACTCCCAGAAAAGAGGCTCTCTCACACCCAAGCTCTGGCGGCTAAACCGGGCGCTTCCAGCGCATAGTTTTGGGCAATCAACAATAACGCAGCGGTCGAAACTAAGGAATCCAAGTAAAGAGCTTCATCACGAGACTTCGCTCGTTTCACCCTGCGCCAGTGCCCGGTACAAAGTTTGCCAAAATACTTGATTGGCTGCCTGATGGGTCTGACAGGCCAACCGGAAAACACATCACGAAGCAAAGACAGCATGGCTGCGCCAGCTAGCCCTCTTGCAGCTCAGAGCTACCTTTGAGAACGATTGAGTATCAGAAGCTTGGCAACAAACACTCTGCTCACGGCTCGCACGAGAGGCTGCAAACGGCTGGAGCCAAGCGCGTGAAGCCTTGGAATATGTCGCAATCTTGCTGAATCGCTTCTACAAAACCTGCAGCAAACGTTCCATGTCGGCTGAACACGTTGCTGCTCTGCGCTCTTACGTCACCTACTTCTGGGCAAATTACAACAATGCGGCTGGAACTACTCAACACAAGCAGGAGCTTCATCACGAGTTCTTGCTCGTTTTACCCGTCACAAATTTGCCCAAATACTTTATTGCTGTTGCGACCACAGTCGCTTTTGCGTAGAAACCAACCGGTAAAACATCGCGGGAGTGAAGACGGCACAGCTGCGCCAGCTATCCCTTTTGCAGCCCGTGCGAACTACCTTTGAGCATGATTGAGTAACAGAGGCGAGCAAAGATGTGGCAACAAACACTCCGCTCACGGCTGGCGCGAGGCTGGAAACAGCTGGAGCCAAGCCCGTAAGGCTGTCGAGCGCACAGCTGGACACCTGACAGCAGCTCTGCTGCTGAATAGCTTCTGCGAAGATGCACAATGATGCAAAAGCGGGCCACCTTGCTGAGCCCCCGCACGCCTTTCCCACCACAATACAGGCGTGTCGGCTCGTGAACACGCCTGGGAGAGAAGATCCACCACGCCTTTGAGCGCGATTGAGTATCAGAGGCAAGCTTGCCGAACACTCTGCTCGGAAGCTGTCGGGCACACAGGAGGACACCTGACAGCGCTGCCGCGATCTTGTTGAATCGCTTCTGCAAGCGCAGCAGTAGACACTCACAGCAGACAGGTTGGCAACGACCACTCTGCTCACGGGTCGCGTGGCAAGAAGCCCACACAGCCTCGGAAGCTGCTTTGATATTGCTGTCGCTTCTACAAAACCTGCAGCAAACACTCCCGGAAAAGGGTGTTGGGGTGCGTGCTTACGGCGCCAACTTCTGGGCAGATTATAACAACGCGGATGGAACTAATGAACCCAAGTAAGGAGCTTCTTCACGGGTTTTCGCTCGTTTTACCCCGGGCCGGTAAGTCCGTCACAATGTTTAATCCTGTTGCAGTCGCTTGCGTGTAGAAACAATCGGTAAAACATCGCGGGGGTGAAGAGAGCACAGCTGCGCCAGCTATCCCTTTTGCAGCCTGTGGAAACTACCTTTGCACATGATTGGGTATCAGAGGCAAACAAAGCTTGGCAGCAAACACTCTGCTCACGGGCTGGAAACAGCTGGAGCCAAGCCCGCAAAGCTGTCGGGTACACAGGAGGACACCGGACAACGCTGCGGTAGCCACTCACAGCAGGCAGGTTGGCAACGACCACTCTGCTGACAGCCCGCGTGCAGGAAGCCCATGAAACCTCACAAGCTGTCGTGATCTTGCTGAGTCGATGTGTGCAATGATCCGAAAAAGACCATTTGCTGAGGCCCCACATGTCTTCCTACCACTATATACAAGCGCTCTAAGTGAAGCTCCAAGTCCTCTCGGCTGAAAAGGTTGCTGGGGCCTGCACTTACACAGGCCGTCAGCCAGGCGAATATGCCGCAACCGCAGGCGCTATTGGGACTTTTTTGCAGGAACACTTTCAAACATATGTTTCTCAGTTAAAAAAACGCACAGCTGCGCCTGGTTCCATCCCTTTCGCGGCGCGGAGCTCTCGAATGTTGAGTAACGGCGAGACCTGAACAGGTCTGACGCGCAGATCGAGCAGGATTTGAAGCAAGGCTTCCAAGGACATTACCAAAAAAGCCTGCTTAAGCTTCACACCTTTTACTTTTGAAAAAGCGAGCAGCCAGGGAGAGAGGTTGAGTACCCTCAATTCACGTACACCTGCTGCACCTTCTTTGCGAACGTTACGTCAGATCAGCCCCCGTCGTCCAGGCAAAGTCGCTGTCACAGAGGACAGCTCCAGACTCTGTGCGCTTCCTTGGGGTTTCCTTCAAAGCAAATCCAAAACCAAAGCAACCTTCATTTGGCTGCGGGGTACCCAAAATGGGTCCCCAAAATGGGTACCCAAAATGGAACCTGGGTTTTTGTTTGATGGTTAAATTTTGACCCACACCCATTTAGGAGAAGGGAATCTCGTGTCGACATGGACTCGGCCAAATCCAGATCTGTCGAAATGCCTGGCTCCTCAGGCGCGACAACTTAGGCTCTTGGAAAATCCGCGCCTCGGTCGCTGCGGAAGTGCGCTCAACAAGGCCCAATCAACAGCTGCAAGGACAATCAAGCGCGGACTCCGCGGCAAGAAAGATGACTGAAACTTGCAAGTCACTCGTATGCTTGCCCTCTCCCTCGGCACAGCGCAGCACTTAAACGAAGCAAACCTGTGAAGGTGCCAGAGGCGACGCTGGAAACAAGTTGGGCCCGGATGCGCTGCAAACGGCAGCTCAGCCTGGAACAGACGCACGAATGAACCAAGAAGACTCAGCTCCACCTACGATGGCAACTTCATGCTGCACGCCATCCAAGCTGTGAGCCCAAACTTCGGCTGGCAAGGCGCCTTGTGCACGACCGGGCACGGCGAAAAACGCAAACGGCCCATGGGAGCTCAACGCATCGAAATGCCTCGCTCCCGCCTTGAGGCTCATCTCAGCACGCCAGTGGCTTTTGCAGTCAGCGTTTCCCACCCTCGCCACATGGGAAGTGACAACTCCACCCTCTTGGTGTCTCTAAGCGCCCAAAAGGAAGCCACAGGGACTGAGTGCCTCTCATGCGGCGGGGAAACGTATACTCGGTCCGCGGATGGGTGCCAGGCTTTGCAAGGCGGACATACTTCATCCAACATGCTGATCAGATTGCAACGTGCGCGTGAAACCCCACAACCCGCATTTGCCAGGACGGGTTTCGCGGTGGCTGAAGATGCCAAAAACATCGATGGAACTTGACCGGTGGCTTTTGGTTCTTCGTTCAAGCCAAGCTGCTTCTTTGGTGTGTGAACAAGGCAGTGATGCCGTTGCCACAAATGTCCGGTGAGGCCATCACTTTGGCAGTCACGCGTCGTCGCACCAGGCGGCACGCTCAGCACGGCCCTTTAATCTGTGCTCCACCACCCGGCCAACCCAGTGCATCTGTGCGCAAGTCATCGGGCAAGATCTGGACATGCCCCACAAACCTGCTCACTTCTATTCATGACCGCGAAAGCGATGCCATTGCGTCGCAAAGCCAAGACCTGAGGCGTGACTTTGAGCCACGCCAATCGGCCCGCACCCCCCTGTGCCAAATCAGCTGCCCAACGGGCAATCAAACCTCAAAGCCTGCCTGAAATTCCGCACAGTGACCCTGCAAATCGCTCGAGAGAAATGATTGTGTCCAGACCAATCCAGCAAGTATCCGAATGGGTCTAATGGGAACCCGGATCAATCAACCCCAGTTTAGTAGGGGGTGGGGTGCGGGCCAAAAATCACTATTGCCCACTAAATGAAGGGACGCCCAATTAATAAACTGGGGTTGATGCAGCCTGGGCTCCCCACAGGAAACAAAAGCCAAGCTTTCCAGCTAGACCTCGCTTGCCTCGGACTCAGACCCAGGAGCTTCTTTGGGCGGAGGCATAGCTTTCAGCTGTTTAAAAGGGAAAAATGGACAAACCCAACATGAATTTAACAAATCACGGCAGGCATAAAGAGTGTCCCACCAAAGGGAGACAATGTTGCACATGAGATTGCGGAGACGAGACACACTCTCTCTCCCTGCTTGGAGAAGCATTGGTAAAAAGATTGCTCGGTCTTGCATGCTTTGTTCCCATGACAACACCAGCTCTAGACGAGCAATGGGAGTTTCACCCAATTGCTGGTGCTCAGTAGGGACCTTCCGGCTGTTGAGAATGAACCCGGAAGGGGATTTCCGAAAAAAGCTGAAGCTAAATCGGGGAGGCTTATGCTGAGAAAAGCGAAGGACACCTCTTTAACACATGTCTGTCGCGAAAAATTGACAGAATGTTTCTGAAAACTCCCTTATTCACTGGATTTCCCCAAATCAAAAGTTGATCAATTCTGGTGGTTTGCCTTGAAACTATCGGCACTGTTGGAGGTTCCCAAAAGGGAACACCGAACCTACGGATTCCCTTAAAGGAAACTATAAGAGATGGTTTACATGGGTCATTCCATTTCTCATTCCCTGCCTATCGCACCAGCAAGAAAAAATGTTGCCATCATCGAGCCCGAAAGGTCCTTCTCCGCGCTCAAAGCACCGTCGACTGCACTGAGCAGAGCCTTGGCGTAGTACCTCGTGTGACGATAACTGAAGGAAGCGACGGGTTTGGATTTGGGGATAGCTGCTTTTGTCCTGCATCTTGGTTCTTGTTTGGTGGGTTGCCTCATTTCGTCTGTTGCTCTTGTTTTCTTGTGTTTTCTTGTCTTCCCGAATTTGTGTCTCAGACCCTCGCTTGTTTCGCTTCCCCGTGTTTTGCTGTGCCCCTTCCCTTGCAGAAACCACCCCCCACCCCCCACGCCGACCCCACAGCGCGGATTCTTCGGTCCGAGGCGCCCTTCGCTCCAGGCCTCCTTGGCGATCTGGCCCTGGTAGGTGATCTTCAGCTCCGGCTCGTTGATCAAAATCACCGCCTGCGGTTCGTTTTCCAGATTTGAGAGGTTAGAATAAGGGTACCCATTTTTCTGTAGGCTAGTAGGGTCCCCCAGAAAAGGGTAAAAGGGCACTACTGGGGGCCCTTGTTTTGTCATGTTTTGTCGGGAACTGACTGAGTTCCGAAGTTGGGAAACAAAGATTTCTGGCGGTTTTCTTGGGGGAATAAATATCATCTTCTGATACATAGTGACAATCATTGATTCTGTTTTATTATACCACCAACTGACTGAACCAACTAGGTGTCCTTTCAGATCCACTTGGCTACAAAGTACTGACAACAAGCCAACTGGTGGTTAGTGGTGAGTGGTCCTGGGTTTCATGGGGGTGAGGCCCATAAAGGGTCTTTGGGCCGCACAAATGGGTTGCCCTGGTAAATGGAAGAGTAGACGAAAACCTGGTGTCCCCGAACTCTTCAATGTTGCTCGCCACACCGACGTGCTGCCGATCAATCGGGTCATTGTGGGAATGACCCAACCGAACCATCCAGCTGGGGGGTTCTGTTGGCCATTTTAGTAGCTTCTACTAGATTTCATGGGGGGTAAGGCCCATATAAACCTGCATAACCCAATGTTGGTAGACTCAAGGTCAATTGGTTTTGGGCATTGCTCAAGCCCCAAAGTGAACCAATGGTTTTTGACTGACTGAACTATCCTGACTTGCTGGTTCTCAGCCGGGAATGAGTAACAATATCCACAGCCATTAAAGGCCTCATATGCCAACCATTGCACATGGCATCGCCCCAGGGCGGTCTTGGCTGACTGACTGGCCTGACATGCAAGATCACCCAAGGACGAAGCGACCATGGCGCTTGCCGCTAGCCGGTGGTCTGAGAGTTGGAAACCTGTTCACGAACCATCCCCATGGACTTCCTGCAAATATCCAGCCCAAAAGAAACAGGCCAAAAAATGGGTGTGTCTCTTTTTGTTGAGTTGGCTTCCCTTTTTGGGTAGGTGTTGAAGGGAATCAGACAGGTTTGATGTGCAGGTCCAAGTGGTCCAGGTCTGAGTCTAGGTTTATCAACCAACACCCTACCTGGTTTAGGCTTGTCAACCCGCTCAGCTCCCCTGCGAAAAGCTTTTAATGAGTCGGTCGCATGGAAGCCTAAGGAACCGGATCGGGAGCCAAGGAACCGGATCGTGAAATGGCCATGGCTCAAAACCGGAAAGCCAAATCGGTTCGCCCCCAGGGAACCTCCGATTCAATCCAACCACTAAAATAGGTAACCTAAAATGGGGGGTGAATTCACCAATCCCAACCAAAATGGGATCCAAAACGGTTTTGACAACCACAGCCAAATCGAATGACAATCACCGGCTTCCCTTCGATTCGGCCTTGATGGCCGCGTGGAAACGTCGGGAAACGCCGCTCTTCACCGCGAAGCCCTTCTTCAGCATCGAGCTGTACTGCGCCCTTCAAAGCCAAAGCACTCCCCGGCGCTTTGGACGCGACCGTTTGCAAAGAAAAAAAGAACACACCTCAAGAAATGCGAGTTGTAAGGGCGACCATCCATTTTTGAGGAGGTTCACGAAAACTTGTATGTTTTTTGTGCTTTCAGGGCTCCGGGCAGGTGGCGCATGTAGTTTAAGACGATCTCGCGGCAAAGCAGCAAAAACCACCGCAGTGCTTCCAGGAGGTTCGCCACTATAGCAGGCAACCATGTGAATTTGCCTCTTGGCTTTACCATGTATGGCTTGCCCTGGTTGCCTACTTGTAGCGGCGAATCTGGCGAAACACCTGGAAGCATGGGCAAGGGCAAAAAAGGAGTGGACATGGATGGTCGAGGCATTGCTGATATTCAAATTTGTTGGAGTGGGAAAGAGCCAGAGCTTGATGCCAGGGCTATGCTGTCTTCCTGCACGGGCACAGGGCTGCCACTCGTTGATGCAGAAATGTTCTTGACCATTTGTCGATGATGCAGGGGATGCAAAAGCTTTGAAATGGACAATGCCGGCGATGCTGAGAATGCAGAGGGGGTGTTGTTTTGCTTTAATGTGCTAGGGATGCTAAATCCTGACCACATCTCTCCGCTTTCTTTCCTAAGTTTCGGGAGTAAACCAAAGAGCAGCCTCCAATCAGAGCATGGGTCAAAAACTTGTGACCCATTACAAACATGCTTCTCCCATAATCAGGGGGTAGTTTGGTCTAATAGTACTCCTCCCATCTCCCCGAAAGACTGACATGGTTCTTCCAAAAGAAACTCATCCATGGATTTGACCACCGGCTGGTGGACATACATCCACCCAAATTCTGATGGCCAAAGGGTCCCCAACCAAAACTCAAAGCCCTTTACCCTCTTGTCCACTTTGGTCTTCCAGGACCGATTCCTGACGTTCCATGTTTGTTGACAGGAGGGTTTCTCTCTTTTTGGGGCTGGGGATACCCGAAACGCCAGGCACTGCGAGCCTCACTTCCGAGAAGCAGTCGTAGGGCGGCTGGGTGGCGCACTTCCCCTTTGGGTCCTGGCTATGCCAAGAGGTCCGTTCCCTTCTCTGGTGATTTTCTGCTAGTGGCTTGGATTGAAACCGGTGAACTTCTGATGCAAGTTTCTAATCTGGTGGTTTGGAGTGGTGGCGGGAACTGGAGTTGGAATTTGAACGGTTCCTTGGTTCTGAGGGTATTTCGGAAGCCACCCAATTCACCGCCAAACCACCAATGCAAGCCACCAGCTAGAGTCTAAGATGGTGTCCACTACCCCCAAACCACAACCAAGGAAATTGGGGTATCTTCCCTTTACATATCCTGTTCAACCCTGGGGTAGTGGTTTGGGGATAGTGGAAGCCATCTTAGACAGTTCTAGCACGTCAAAACCCGAAGCAAACGAAGCATGGCAGAGAATGCACACTATCCAATGGCTGCAAGATAGCTGGTCAAACCGCCACAGTACATAAGGCTGCCTCAAGAAGCAGACCATGTTGCAGGCCGCCAGTGTTCTGAACGGCTGAAGCTCAAAGGACCATGCGGATGGTTGCAAAATCCATTTCCTTCTCGCACCAACGTTCCAAGAAAACCCAATGGTTTCTGATTTGATTCCCCAACGTACATACAAGCCTTATGTTCTTTCCCATGGTTTCATTAACTGTAGAGACCATCCACGGTATTTGCTCTGGATTGCTGTTGGGGAGGTGTCCTGGTGATCCGGCTTTGTGAATTCGGGGTCAACACCATCCAAACGCCCGATTCGGATTGATAGCACAGGTGGTTTTCCAAGCGTGGGCATGATACAAATGCTGGGGATTCAGAAGCAGGCATTGGCTATTAGCCCAGTTGACAGACCAGGAGCAATCTTGGGACCTACTGTAACAAGAATAAAACAACTAAAAAAGTAAGTTCGAAATGGGAGAGAAGGGTCAAACCCAAATAGGATTGGTGGGAGTGCTCAATTGCCTTCGCTGCAAAATCATCATATGGTGGGCACGTGGGGATGTTGCAACCACTTCTTTAGAGCACTGAGTTTCTGGGGGTTCGGCCTGCAAAACAGACTCCAGGTGTCCATAGCTCCGCCGGTGGGGGGGAATCGGTCCTCAGAACAACGAGAAGTGAGGCATTCGCAGTCCTGCCCTTTTTGGACACCCCAGTTGAATTCGTCTTCTTTTAGGGCACCCCCAAGATTTCCTTTGGGTTTCCCTTCAACACCACCAGAAAAAGGGGTACCATCCGAAAAAGACAAACCCATTTAGAGCTACTAGAGTGACGCTTTCGGAGCCTTGATACGGACTTCCCTGTCGTTGTTCCGTCCTGCGTGTAGGGGTAGTCTGAGATGGCCTCGGTACGCTCGAAATCTGTGGAAATTGCGCCCAACAAACCACCAAAGTCGCTGCATGTTGCTGATGTGCTTTGGTTTGGAATGTTTTGGAGCAAAAACATATGTGTTCATGTTGGTTTGTTTGCTTTGAAACAGATGGCCCTGGTATATGAATAGACCACCAGGTACCCCAGGCCCCTCTTTTCTTGGCAGAGGTGTGTTTGCCTAGGGCTGTTTTTTGCCCAGGGCTAGATTTCCGCCGGACCAGCAACATCCGAAGCATCACCAGCCTCACTTGGCCTGGGGGGGTGCCAGTTGCGAGTTGCTGGGGACTGGTTTAAGTTAGGGGGGGGTTAGGCTGGCTTAGATCTTCAGGAGGGTGGGTCTTGGGGGCCATCCAGCCTGCTGTTGGGATGGTTTGGGGTTGACTTTGGGTGGATTTGGGGTTGGCTCGGAGCTGATCTGGTTAAGCGGTGCCTTTAGGGTTGCTTTGGATATGTGGTTACGTTAGTTTGGGTTTCGTTTAGGATTGGTTTTGGAGAGTTCTTGCCTACAACTTACGCAACCACATTCCTAAAGCAACCCTAAAGGCGCCGCTTAGCCAGCAGCACACCCAGCACAAATCAGCTCCAAGCCAACCCCGAACACTCAAAGTGGGATGCGGCAATCCAGCCAACGCACCAACCCACCAACCCAGCAAACCCAGCAAACCCACCAACCAACCAACCAACCAACCAACCAACCAACCAACCAACCAACCATCCATCCAACCAACCATCCAACCAACCAACCAACCAACCATAGGGAACAAAAGCACCGGGAACAAAAGCACCGGATCCCCTTTTTTAACCAAACCAAAAATAAAGAACACGTTCAACTCACGAATCTGTTGAACAGACCTGGGTCTGACATGAGGGACGCCCCAGGAATGAACCGATCGAGCCCGGTGTCCGAAGACATGTGCGCCACAAAAAAAACGGCAACACCAAGCCATACCGATAGAAAGACCTTGGTCTATTTTCTCAGCGCGAAAGTTATCATCATGCGGAAACAAAAAGGGAAAGATCCTTCAGTCAGCGTAACAGGCAAGCTGCAGGGCTGGGCATTTTTTGTCTGGTCAGGATGTGGCGAATGTACTACACAAATCAAAACAAAACAAAAGAAAACTGAACTGTCTTCAGATCCCCTGCTAAAAGTGGTTTAACTTCTAGCGGCTTAAATCACAACCCCCACTCCCAACCTAAAAACTTCAGGAACCGGATGGCGAAATTTCGCCTCCCAGACTTCCTAAAGCGAAGGACGGCACAGCGCCAGGGCGCTACGATGACGCCGAGCCCGAGCTCGTAGGCGCGGTTCAGGAACTCCTCGTGGTCCAGGCGGGGGTCGTTGCCGTAGAGCCGCAGGGCGCCCACGTTCCTTCGCTAATGACCCCGGATCTATCAAATAACCTCCATGGCTCCCAACGCCTGAAACTTCCCTGCTGAGAAGTTTGAGGGTTGCTCCGAGCCTCAAACACATGAACAACACCAGAAGGGTAATTTGAACCCCGGATGAATAAACCCCTGAATATTAATACTGTGGATGGACAAAATCCAATTCGCACCACCTAAGAAGCCCTGATGATTCCCCTGCAAATACCAAGCGACCATGGTGTCCCATGGTTTCAAAGTGGTGCAGGATTTTATCCCTCCATAGTATGGGGGTGTTCCCTCCAAAAGTGATAAATCCCCACTGAAACCAGGGACACCCCCATCTTAATAAAGAGGGGTTTATTCATCCGGGGTCAACATTACCGAGAAACGTCAAGGCTGGCGAGCCACCGGAGGCCCACAAAAACATTTATGCATGTGGCTTTTTTGCCCCGTGGAAAAAGGGGATTCTCTTTAAAATAGAACCAAAAGCGGGAGTTCGGCGAGAAACCTGTTTGCCCACGCAAATAGAGTCCAGTACTTCCGAGTTCCACTTAAGACCGGCTCGCTTTGAATCGGGCCAATCCGAAACTCACTTCCAATTGGCAACCAACTGGTCATTTTTTAAGCCACCAACAGCTTTCCAATTCATGAACAGAACAGGACAATTGGCGCTTCTTAAAATGGGATGGGTCCGTCCCTAACGGTAAGGGTTCCTTTTGGTTTCCCTTAAAATGCCAAAGCGGGGTCCAGCATTTCAACTCCCAGCTGCGCGTGTCGTTTTTCAGGGGGCCCCCCAAAAATGGCTAGGTGTTCCTTTTGGCTTCCCTTCAAACCCGCCAAACAACAAAACGGCTACCCCCAAAAGAGGGACCACGCCCAAGCCTGGGGTGAGCACGTCCCGGTGTCTGCCATGTCTCAGCGCCCGGATGGCCCCGAGGTCGTCCCGGCCCTTCCACAGCGGCTCGGCCCAGGCAGCCATGTAGTCGTCAGTGAAGAAGTGGGTGACGTTCTTTGCCGGCGTGGGCGCGTAGCACCTGACAACTTTCTTCGGCTCATTTTGTGTGGTCGTGTGGTCGTTTGGAGCGGGAGGTGAAACGAGAGTGGGTTCCCGTCATTCGGAGCCTGGTTTGGAGGTGAAACGGGGGTGGGACCTGACAATTCGCCTCATGGTTTGGTCGTTTGGAGCCTGGTTTGGGAGGTGAAACGAGGGTGGGTTCCCCTCCACCCTCTACAAGAGCCAGGGTTCAAACCCCCAAACCACAGTCTCAGGCTTACCTCAGACCTTTGCTTCTTTGTGCTTCAGTGCTGTAAACTGTTTACACTCATGAAATCAGATTGCATAGCACCTAACTTACTATCACAAACTACAAACTACACAAGGGATCGCCGGTCCCTTCGAATGTCCTCCATGGGCGTGTGATGCGTGGCTTGGGGGATCTAGTCCTGCCATGTCCCAGTCAGAACAAGCACAAATCTCTACGCCGCTGCCGGTGAGTGCTTGCTGCATCGGTAGCCGCTGAAAACGTATGCCCAGTACCGTCTGCCAGAATCCGAAGGGCGATTCCGACAAACCTTCATCTACCCAGGTTTTGCCTGTGGCTCACCTGAGCAGTACCCGTTTCACCCACGCACCATTGGTTCTACTATGGCTCAGTGTTTTATTGTTCACTGGAAAAAGAAAAAAAGAAAGAAAGAATCGTCTGGGGTGAGGTCCAAAGAAATAAGAGCAACTGCAAGGGAAGAAGGCATCTGAAAATACTCAGCCCATTGTGGGATCGGACGAAATCAGGAAAACGTTTGATGCAAAGTGAGGCTCGGGAAAGGGTCTAGGATAACCTTAGACACACTCGCCTGAACATCGGCTTCCAGGGGGCAACAAAAATAGCCTTCCAGTCCATTTCCCCTTACCCTTGTCCATTTTTTTTCCCTCGAGTGCTTCTCTTTCTAGGATCCCAACTTGAAGTGTTCCTTCTGGTGTCCCTTTGAACTAACCCCAAAAAGGCTACCCACAAAGAAGAACACGCCTTGATAGGAATCTTGTCTAGCGTTGATGCCCATCCAAGTAAAGGTCGTTTGATCGTGTCACACGTACCTCCAAGGCGAGCCAATCCATTAAAGCCTTCCAGTGCTCTGATGCCAAGAAGCAAGCCGATTCTGTAAACAACCCTCTTCTTAGTCTGAATTGCCGGTGGCATCAACATCAGAAACCTCCCCTCCTTCTGCCCACACTCCGGAAACAACCTTGTCTCACGCCACAAATGAACATAGTATAAATCACGTTCAGTTTGTATTTCCCTCTGCCCTGCCCCCAAACCACCCCAGAACTTCAATGGGATTCTCAGCCGCTACGGAATCCCTATATAAAGGGTAGCCAGTGGCTCCATTTCCATAAAAGGTAACACCTTCGTGGGGTTCTCTTTTTCTGAGGGTACCAGGTACCAGTTGTTTCTGGTTTTAAAGCAAAACGGAAGGAAATCCACCATTTTGGGTCCGGAAAGCAGGACACGCCCACACCAAAGGTATATACCCTGTTTTCCCTGGCTCCCGGTGGTTTTCTTTTCTTTTTTCTCGGATCTCGAAAGGCACATGCCGTGGAAGGGCGTGATCGACGCATTGGATGCAATGCTGCTGCCTTGTGCCGCACAGAAGGGAATCCGAGTGCTCAACAGTCGAAGCGTCTCTCGACGTTTACCCTGCGTTGCAAGGAGGCAGTCAGCCCCCGGCTTTCCAAAGCTGTCGGAAAGAATCGCCCATGGATCCAAACCCTCCCGACTTGTATTAAGCGACCTCAATGTATCCGTTTTTTTTGATTGTTGTTGCTTTTTCCAAGCCATGAAAAAAACGCCACCTTGTCACGGCCCGTTTTTGGATCCGGAGAAAGAAGGACTTAAATTTGGATCATGCGAAAGAGGTGGCAACGCAACTTCACCCTGGTCAGAACGTGCGCCGAAGCTCCGAGGATTTCCCTGTCTTTCCCGAGGCTTGGTTTGAAGCGAAACCAAAAGGAAACCGCCATGCGGTGCCTTTCCTATTTGGCCGAGTCCGATGCCACACACAAAGGCGAAAACAGAGTTGGTTTGGACGAACTCCGATGCGGGGAATGCAAGGATTCCAGTTCGTCCTTGGTTGCGATCCCTCCGGGTTCCGTGCCTAACATTCAACCTAGAACACTCATATGGGTGTTTCTCAAGATGGGGCCCCTAAAGTGGTAGGTGTCCTTTGGATTCCTTCTAAATGTCAACCACAGGTTCCCCGATTTGGACTTGCAGCCAAAGCGGAGCCTTCTCAGGTTGCAAGCGCCCTCGCCAAAACGTCAACAACTTTTGCGGGCTTCCCATGTTGGCTTCCAAAAGCACGACCCGATGGCCTGACGGGGTGGTTTCCTGCTGACACACCTCGTCTTGCCGGTCTCAGGGCTCGCCAACCGTAGTGGCGCACAGAAACACCAAAAGCCAGGTGCCTTTGTCGAAACGTGTTTAAACCACCTGCAAAGACCCTTGCGCTTGCCCTAAAAAAACATGCTCCATTTGGGCATGTGTCAAATCGGGATTTGGACCCTGCAAATGGTGGCTTCCCTTCTGGTTTGCCTTTTGAACCAACCTGAACACACACTCCCCTTTGTTTACATCAATTTTGCCCAAGCCCTCCACCAAAGCTGCAAAGAAGAAAAAGTACCTCTGACTGGCAGTTTAAACATGGGATCCAACTCAAAAAAGACAGACCCACCAAGCCCTCCCACTAACCTAGCATCTGGAGGGTAAAAATGCATTACCCAAACCAGTGGGCTCCAAACCAATCAAAGGGAAGCCGACAGTCCCTTGGTGTCCCTTGAATAGCAGCATTTGTGTTTCACTTGAATACCAACCAAGACAAGGTTCTTTTTGAGAAACCCCCAAAAGTGTGTGATTCAGAATCAAAATCCGGTCTCGAACCAGTCCACTCAGACCAGGCAAAAAGACTTAAAAAGCCGGATATCTGTGCCCATGTACGATTGAATCTACCACAAAAGTATCCTGTCCACTGACATGGCCATGGGTCACAAACCCCGTACCCCCAGTGAACATCCCAATCGTTCTAAAATGGGTGGTGCACCTATCCCAAAATGGTACCATTGGTTTTGAACCATGGCCACATGGAACCTACAGGCGGATCCTGGAAGACCAGCGTCCTTCAAAAAAAGGCACCTCCTCATGGGGTCCATGTCAGCAGACCGGCGGGTATGGTTTTTGTTCGCTTCCTGAGTCGATGGTCCGAAAAAAGTGCAAACTTCGTGTTTGCCACTAAACTAGTCCAAGCCCAAAAAGTTTGAAGTGGAACTCAGGAAGTGAGAAAACCACTGCCTCCCTCTCACTGGTGGTTTGGATTCAAATCCCCAAACCAATCCCAACCACCAACTCGGGGTTTTTCTGGACTTCTTCTTGAGGCCCTTGAACCCCCCGAGTCCCCGAGGCCGAGCGGCAGCACTGCAGCAGCACGCCTTTTGCCGTGGGGCAGCAGTCCCCTTGCAGCGAGGCGCAGCCCTCCTCGGGCGGTTGGTGTGGGCGGATTCGCGGGTGCCCGGTTGGTGTGTCATGGATCCCTAAAGCGGGGCTATGTTGGGCTATGGGGGGGCCTATCCCTGGATAAGCCAAGTTGATAAGCCCTTACCTCCCCATAGCTTCTTTTAGGGGTCCATGGGTGTAGGTCACCAACCGTAGGTGGTTGAGTTGGGTTTGCAGAAAAAAAACTGCTTTATGTAGAACCATGGGTTTGACTCTAAGAATCCCAAACCCAATAGGTTATCACTTATGCCTTGCGGGGTGGTGTCCTGCTTGGATGCTCAACTTTAGTAGGTTACATCCACGGTTCTGAATGAAACAAGAATGCTAAGAACCTGACTAAGTTGAACACGGGGAAGTCTTGGGGCTCTCCTATAGACCCAAGGCCCAACTCGTCTGGAGGGAAACCAGGATCTCCGTTCTTGGGGCTTCTGCGCCCCTTTGGTGGGCCATTGTTGGGCCCCAACAAGAGAAACCTGCCCCGAAACAGCGGCCCTGGCCGCCCTGCAAAAATTGGAAGGCGTTGATGGCCACACCACTTGGCGCGGCGTGATGTGGGAGGCTTGGGATCTTAAAAAAGGGGGATGTCTCTTTTGGAAGGTACCCGATTTGTTGGTGGATTTCAAAGGGAAACCAAAAGGAAAACAGCCATTTGTGTTCAAGTTTATGTGTTGTATGATTGTTTTGGGGGGGGAGTCCTAAAAACAAACAGACCCATACGAACGTTCCCCTTGCAGCTGGTAAACTGATAGACCCAATGGGCCCCAAAGGTGAATCTTTGAGGGCCCCCGATGTTTTCTTTTTAGATGTCCGAGTGCTTCCAGTTACCGCAATAGAAGGTAACCAGGGGAAACCATCATGTAAAACCAAGAGGCAACGTTACCTCGTTAACAACTAGAGCAACTGGAAGCACTGGGTATGAGAAACACTCACCTCTTTCCTGGTATGGTCGTTTGCCTTTGCTCTCAAGGGTCGTTCACGCCTCTTAACCAAGGGAAACTCGCAGGAATCGTCAAACAAACCGGAATAGCTGCTGGACGAGGGATGTTTGCGCACAAATTGGGCCGCAACATCCACAGATTCTAGCGGGGCTCCTCAACCAAAACGAAACTTGACTTCCGGCCCTTCCAAACAGATGTTCAAAACGGGGGGGAATACAGAGAACCCTGTCGAGCCCGCTCAAGATGAGTGACCCCTAACAATATTTGGCCTGATTTTGGCTTCCCTTCCAAATGAGAGACACGCATGCGAACCGCGGGAAAACTGAACAGTTCCCATCATGGATCGTAAGCCTCTTGGCATTTGTGAGAGTTTAGTGAGTCCGCTCATAGAGCTCGACTTTTTGGCGGTTTCCTCCAAAGAAGGGTTGGTGACCAACTCAAAAGCAGAAAGCCAAGTTTCCATTTTGGAGCACACCCACCGCTGGGCCATCAAAGCTACCTGACCTTTGGTGACGCTTCTTTCTGTTTTTCTGCGCATTGATCAGCCACGATGCACAGCCTGGCGATTCGATTACGGGCCTTCCAGAGGGAACCTCCTCGAAGGAGGTGGTCCGGTACCCGTTCAAAGTTCATACCCATGGCTTCTGGTTACCTACAACGACTTGCCTGGAACCCTCCCCGCCCCCCCATATTGGTGTGTCTGTTGTAGGTGTCCCCCCAGAATGGCTTAACGGTTTACCCCTTGGTTTCCCGTTACAACCACCAAAAAAGAAACTTCCCTTTACAACCACCAAAAAAAGCCACCAAAAAAGGTGTTCCCTTTACAAACCACCAAAAAAGGCTTCTCTGTACGGCCACCAAAAAACGTGTTCCATTTGCCACCACCAAACAATAGGATCTTTTACGGCCACCCAAAAAAGTGTTCCCTTTGCAACCCCCAAAAGAAGGCGGGTTCCCTTTGCAACCACCAAAAAGAAAAAAAAGTCCAACTCCAAAGAACCGGCCGTCCACCCAGATTTTCAGACCGCGCAAAGCCGCGTGGGCGCTGCAGGCCGCCAGGTACGTGGGCACCGGCGAGGGGGGCGGCGCCGGGGGCGCCGGCGGCCCGTCTGGGGCGTTCTGCACCACCTCGATGCCCAGCCTGCGGGGCCGGGGGCGGGGGGGGCGGATGGGACGACATCGGCGCGGGGGTCAGTCAGTTGAGAACCGAGATCCAAGTGAGAGTAATCTTTGTCTCTCTCTCTCTCTCGCTCTCTCCCTCTCTCTTCATGTGTATATATATATATATATAGATATATAGATATGCATTATGTATATAGATGCATATACATATATATATATATATGTGTTTCTCAGAATTGGGGACCCATCTAAGTAGGCAGGATCCTTTGGTTTCCCCTTAAAACCATCCAAAAAGGGGTCCCCGATTTTGAGACGCCCCCATCTATTATCTTTAGAAAGATGTTAGTGGAACACAAAGTTGAGACAGTGCAGCAAAATCAGAGCTAGATGGTCTGGACAGATTGCAAAGCACCCTGCCCCTTTGAGCACGGGTGTGTCTCAGGAACACGAGATAAAGAGGGGCACCGAGCCTCAAAAAGTGGTTCTTTAAAAAAAGAGTGTCACAACAAAGTGGAAGGGCGGTACCCTCAACGAAATACCTTCAAAATTCAAAAAACAAGTTGCCCCAAAAGGAGATGATTCTACACATGACGGGTCTTCGGGTTCCCTTGGTCAATCTGTTGGATCCCCAAAAGCGATGCCCCCTTTCGGGCTCCCTAAGAAACTGCGCGCGCGCACACACACACAGAACCAGACCGAACCCATTTTCAGAGCACCGAACCTAACATCAAGACACCTTCCTTTAAACAGAACAATGCTCTGCAAAGGGATCCCTCAAAAGCACGCATCTCCAAACAGGGGGGCACCCTGAAAAACAGCAAACAGGGGGTACCCTCAAAAGGCCAATATACCCGGTCCCCTTTAAACGAACCTTCGTGCCTCTCTAAACAACCCCGCTATCCCCCCAGGGTGTAACGGGATGCCATTTTACAGCAACTAAGTAGTAAAGGGTGACGGTGACCTCAGATTAACAAACCCCTGCTTACTGATATTATCAGGTGTGCTACCCTCCAAAAGTGACGAATCCCCACTAAACCCAGGCAGGGACATCCTTTAAAACAGGGGTGTACTATCCGGGGAACGTCCCCGTTTGAGGGTGGAAGAGAATCAGAAACGTCAGGTATCCCCAACAGCCATCCGGAACCCTACGGGTTCCTCTGGACTCTGAAGCCATTTGATACGCGTGAAACATTCTTGGTGACGCTCCGTGGTGAGCGGCGTTCATTGTGACGGTCCCAAGAAGGTCACATCCGGATCCGTCCGATCGCGGCCGCAACAAGCAGTACAGTCCCCGCTGCCCATGATTCGTCCTGGAATCACACTTGCTCCAAACAAAAAAATAAAGGAAAGAAAACGGCGAGGACGCCGGCCGCCAAGGGGGGGCTCCTCATGTCTTTTCTCGGGCTCCATTTAAAACCAACATCCAATGTCCCCCAAACAACTCCGAGGGCTTTCTTCCGGAGCCAAAAGACTCCAAAGACTCAAACCGCCCCTCCGGCCCCCCCTCGCTGGGGGCCCCCGCATGATGCCCAGCGTCAGCAGCAGCGCCACGCCCACCACGCAGAGCAGCGAGAGGCACCCCGTGTGCCGCCGCGCCGCGCGGGTGAAGGAGGAGGTCGGGAACTCCCGTTCCATGGCGCGAGCGCAGCTCCGCTGGCGCGCTCGCGGCGCGCTCGCGTGGCGCTTAGCTGGCGCGGCTGGCGCGTGCTTGGGGGAGCCGGTGGGAGGTGGGCTCGAGGAATCCAAGTTTGGGGGACTGAAAGGGGCAAACAGGAATTCACGGGCTTGGAATGGAAAAAAATGATGCGCCTGAGCAGGGAGAGGTACTTCTGCCCAAGTTGAGCCCGAGTGAGTTAGGGGGGTGGTCTGTACCTAGATGTTCGCATGTGCGGGACATACATATACATAGACATAGACATATGCATTTACATGTACAAATACAATACATACATATATAATATATATATACATCTATTTATATGTACCGGGGGGATACCATTGGGCCCGCGTTGACGCGGCGGTCGCACGCGAGGCTCCAGGCCCTGAGGCTCAAGCTGCGGCCGCCGAAAATTTTGCGCGGCGAAGGCCCCCGCGCCCAACAAGGCGGGCCGTCCTCCCAAACAGAGCTGGTCTCCAAAAAAGTGGTGTTTCTCAAAAATTGGGTTCTTTAAAATTGCAGAGGGAAACCTAAAAAGGGTGTTTCGCAAAATTGGGCTCCGTAGGATTCAGGAAATAAACCAAAAGGAACTCGATAGGGTTAGCTGGGTTTTGAACACGAAGAACCAGGGTTTGGAGTCCCAAACCGTGACTTGTGATTGCTTGGATCCCATCGAGTTTCTCCAGCAGACTTTGGAAGAAAAAGATGAATCCTGTTCTTCAGGCTTCGAGGTTCCGGGGGTGGTCTCCCCCAAACGGTTTTTGTTCCTTTCCTCTTGATGTCCCTTCAAAACAACTCCACAACAAGAAGCGTCACAAAAGACACGCCCCAGTCCAGTCCTGGACTTGGGCGATTTCGCAAACACACATGCTCATGTGGAGATGCTGGGCATTTCTTTGAGCTGAAGCGAAGCCTGGGTGAAGCAAAGAAAAATCTCCAGCTCACCCAAGGCCTCCCAGCCGCGTTTCCACAAAAGGCAAGCCATGCCCAATGCAAAAAGGCTTGCGCAACTCTGGCATTGGCGCCCCATTTGTCGCAACTCATCCGACCAGCTATGTATCTTCGATATTCGGGAATGCAGGGATTGAGTTCAAACATGTTGCACACATGGACGTGCATGGGCGGAGGTCCTCGTTGTGATGAAGTAACAATTCGAGGCATGCAAATGAATGCTACAAACACTAGCAACCAATCACCGCTGCTGCTACGGTCACTATCACAATCACTACCCGGCCCGAACAAGCCAAGAACACACAGGCGACACGTATACTGGAAACAAAGGACAAGACTAAGAAGTACAACCAGAAATCACCGAACGACCCTGAAGCAATAACCAAAACAAGAAGCAACAATCAGCAATCGCAAACAACCCTAGAAGCCACAAACACCCGGCAGCCAATACCAACAAGCACAAATCAACTCGACACATCTGCAGCAGAACCGCCGGCGGACTGTTGTGAGTCGAGGTCGCCACAAGACGCAGGCGGCAGAACTTCTTTGAGTCCAGAATCGGCCATGGAGGCTACTTGGCCACTTTTTAAGTAGACGGAAACCATATGACCCATTTTCCATGGTTGGAAGGCCGCTAAACTACCATGTTTACAAACCACCTATGCAGTATACCCTACCCCTAACGTGATGCTCTTCTTCCTCGTAGTGTGGAACCGGTCAGGCACTATTGCCGCTTAGGCACTGGCGATCCGATGTTTCATTTCTTTCTCTGCAGATGGTCGGATTCCTGTTTGGTTCATGCTCTAATCCGCTACCAAGGTGAAGGTATCTGAGTGGTGACCTTAACTGCTCGCGCGCTTCAAGACGGCTGCGATGCGCCGTGAACTTTTGCGCAAGAGGCAGTGATGGCAGCCAAGTTGCAGGGCCCCGGGCAAATCTGAAACTTGTTTGGACAAATCCCCTCCGACTGCTTACCAACGATCCTCCAGATTTCCGGAAACGGATCAGGAAGGCTCCAATCTCCAGGATCCACGGATGGGTGAACGATCCGGTTTGCCCCCAAAGGGACGAGTGAGCTCGTTATTGACCAAACGACAGCGATTGCAAATGCTGCGAGAAATGTAAGGGCCTCCATATCTACACATGATTATCTTATGACTTGATTCGGTTTTTCAAAGTAGCCCAGAACCCATTCTAAGTATTGAATGGCCCTTACAGCCCTCGTTTGTGGCTTTTTGACGGACAAAGGCGTCCATTTGCATAGAAATCTTGGTTTTGGGTTCAGTGCCGTGTGTCTCTCGCCGAAATCGCGAAATTTGGGCCCCCATGGATTTCGGCTCTTCGGTTGGTCTCCCTTTGTTCCCCAAGCTGACAGAGGGCACCGAGCCGCCGCCCAAAAACGAGCGAGCCGCCCTTTTACCTTCCGTCCCACGTGTGCGAATGTTTGTCGTTTCATTGCTTGATGGTTCCAAAGGAAAGCCAACAGAAATGGCCATGGTTCAAAACCAACGGTACCATTTTGGGATAGGTGCACCACCCATTTTGGTCCATTTACCCATTTTAGAACCTATTTCCCATGGCCAAATCCACTCATTCCGGAAAGTGGCCCCAAGGACACAGCCACGCGCCCCCAGTCCCAGTCCCCAGCCCCCGCCAGCGGCTGCAGTCCGGGGGAGTCCACTGCACCGTACAGCACCACCGCGCCCTCGCTCGCGGCCGGGCGAGCGGGAGGGGGGGGGGGAGCCAAGATGGATCCACTTGGGTCTGTAAAAAAAAAAAAACGGACCCCCCCCCCCCTCCTAAAAAAAAAAAACTGGGTGGGGAGATCTTTTGGTGTCCCTTTAAAAGCCGCAAACAAGGGGTACCCTTGAAAAAATGACGGATATGTTTGACTTAAATTCGGGTCGCAACAAAGTGTCCCTTTGGCGTCCCTGAAAAAAGCAACGGACCCAGCGCCTCAAGAAAAGAACCAGACCTATTTGCCCGGTATCCAATGGAGCCCTTGAACTAAAAAGGAAACTGCATGGAGATTCCCCAAGTGGCCTCATTGCTAAAATGACAGGGCTCCCCTTATACACCATGGCGTATACTACCTTACCACGTTAGGTCGGTGGTAATTTGGAAAGGACTCCCAACTCGCATTTCTCAAAAGGAGGAAATGGAAAGAAAAACGAGGGGGGTTGGCTTCCGTATTGGGAATCCAGGATTAATCAACCCTGCTTGAAAAAAAGGTATCCCATTTTAGAGGGGATCCAGATGAATCCGGCGACAACGCTCCCCAGGGGCTGGTTGCTTTCTGCCCAGGTTTGCTTTGGTCTTGAGTTTTGCAGATCTGACGGCCAAAACAAACGGGGCTTTGAAAAGGCAAGGCTAACTGTGGGTTGCCGGCCCAGCTTCATTGAAGTCACATCCTTAAATTGACCCAACTGGATTAAAGGGAAGCCACCCTCAAAAACATGTATGGAACCAAAGGCTAAAACCTGCGTAACCCTGGCTTGTTAATTTGAGCCACACCCAAACCCTCAAAACGGTCAACTCAATTCATCCTGCCGCTGGCACTTGCTGTTTGGCCCTTGTTCTGTCTCAGAGCCATTTGGCCAACTCTCCCCTCAAATTCTCACCCCTAAGCGAAACTCAATCCAGGGGCCACCAACCAAAGGGAAATAACTGCATATATATATATATGTGTGTGTGTGACTGTCGAAATGAGGGGCGGGGATTCAACCAAAAAGGATGGCTTGTGGTTTTCGGAAATTTCACCCCAGCCCTCAGCCCCCGCCATTCCCCCCGCCGACAACGGCCCCACCTGCCCACTCCGCAGTGGCAGGTCCAGCCCTCAGCCGGACGTCACGTGCGACCGCCGCTGGGACTTCAGCTCATGTTTTTACTTATTGGTTAGCACCAAAAATGGACATGCGCTGCCCCAACACTTGGTGGCTTCCTGAGTGGGTTGGTTAAAAACCGACCAGACCTGATGTATTTTGGTTTTGGACAAACAAAAAAATAGAAGGTATGTGGCAAAATAAGGGGACCCAACAGTTGGTGGCGGTCCGTGTCTGCTCCTTTTGTTTACCACTAAAATTGTCCAGATCCAGAAGTGGCTACTCAACTCGGAAAATGAGTAAAGGGGCAGAATGCCCTCGGTGGTTAAATGGCCATTTTGTAACTATAACCCACTTACCATGGTTGCAAGCCCCCGTTCTTTGGATTCTAGTCATGGTTACCAACGACTTACTAAGTGCCCCGCCTCTTCCAGTACTAAAGGAAGGGCGGCCGCACCGATTTGTTGGGATTGACCCGAACCTTCGCATATCCGCGCTTTGATTGTGGCTATCTGGGCAAATGCAACCTGAAATCGGAGCCTGGGGTGAGCTCGATTTACCAGATCGGCAAGCAGTTTGCCCAGCGCACCAAAAAACGGCTCAAACAGAAGCAACCCCCTGAAGACCTACCAAAAGGCGACCCAAATACCTCAGGCCAAATAACCTTCCGTCAACTGCTGTCCTGAACCTCGGAGCACGCAGCGGAACCAAACAGCGGACCTGCCGTTCAAAAGGTCCGGGCCACCTTTTTGGCCGCCAGAACCGCCACCGAAAGGAGATCTTGCAGCCAGCGAGTCCAGGAATTCGGGGAAGTCGTGCAGCCCTTTGGGCTGGAGTTGTTTTGAGGCCTCCGGCGATGGAAGCTCCCAAGTCCCAGAAGAATTGTTCCTCTCAGTGATGCCAGGTTCGAAGGGATGCCTGCTTCTCAAGTGAAAAGAGGGGTCCAGGAAAAGTCGTCCGACCGGTTCTTGGCCAAAAGGACCCACACAACCACCCGTTTGCCCCGCTGGCTTCCCTTTTCCACACCCCAAGAAGGTTCGAAACAGGGAACTGCATACTGAGGCGACTAGCCTGTTTGAAGCCTAGTGAACCTTGACATGGGCTTGTCTCAAAATGAGGGTACTCTTCCTTTTGATTTCCCTAAAACATAGCCTTCAAGTCTCAAAAATGGTGGGTTTCCTTTTGATTTCCCGAAACATAGCTCGAGTTGGAGTCCGAGGGGCTGCTGGCCGCAAATGCCGTCGCCGGGCCTGGCGCGCCATGTGGGTCTGGGAGGTTCGCAGAGGCTTAGAGGCTTGGGTCGTCATTGGATCCCCCCCCCCATTTTGACACATGATCCCGTTTGTCCCTTTGGTTTTAAAGATACGTAGCGGCCCCTGGGTGAGTTTCCCCTAGAAGGATGGCTCCCCCTGGAGCTATGGCCATGCATTTTAATAGGGAGTGTCTGTTTGAGGAGTTGGCACCCCCTTCTTCGTGGTTTTAAAGGGAAACCAAGAGAGAATCGTTGCGCCACTACACCCCCAACTCCCTCCACGTGGGTAAGACCAAGCCAAAAAGGGGGCGGGGGAGGTTTGCCAGCTACTTTCACACAACTGTATATAAGTTTTTGAGAGGACATGGGAAAATTAGGGCTCGTCTCCCATGTCCCTCCCAAATGAAATGGATCATAAACTGTTGATAATTTGACCGAACCTGGTATAAAATCAACTCCACAGACAATAAACAGTGCGGACTGATAGGGGTTCCCCAAAAGTGATCCAGGTCCCCGCTTAAATGGAACACGCTATTCATCAACCAGGAGTTTGTTCGTATAGCCACCAACGTAACCTTGTGAGGTAGTACATAGCCTACTCAACCACCCTCCCACCCACGTCGAAGCCCGATGGAGCTTTAGCTACATAAGAAGGCTTGAAGGGGTTGGGGAAATTCACTGGACGCTCAAGTTGATAACCTCTTTGCAACAATCATGGACGTGGACGATGGGGGGCCAAACCCCCAGAAGGTTCGTCTTCTAAAACCCTCCGATCATCAGCTTCCATGATTGGAGGGAGGTAAGGGTCGATCAGAAAATGGGTATGTGCCGTATGTGCCAAAATAGGGGGAACCCTCAAAATGGGAAGCTTTCCATTTGCTGTCCTTTGAACCACCCCCCCCCCCGGTCCCTCAAAAAGAAAAAACAAATCAGGCAACAAAAGGAGCCACGCCAACACCCCAGCCGGGGCGTTTCTCAAAACGGCTTTCCTTCTGGGGTGTCCCGTTTTTGAGGGTATTCTTGGCATGGTTTTAAAGGGACGCCAAAAGGAACCCCACCTATTTTGGGGAGAGTCCCCGAAACAAAAACAGACACACCCAGCTACAAGAGCTTGGTCCATATCCTATTTGCCTGTGGCTGAAAAATTGGGCAACCCCAAATGCCTTGCCCCAAAATGGAAACAGAGACTAAAAACTGCGGTTTGCCCTGCGGTTGGCCCATCTGCTCTTCATTTTCAGCCATCATTTACTGAGGAGTTTTGGTGCGTTTCATTGTTTCCCTCGAACCCCCGACCTGCGGACTCCTCCTGGAGGCTCCGCTGCAGCTCTGCGGCCTGGAAACCACATGCGCAGGGACGCCAAAAGAACGAGCACCAGCTGCGCAGTTCCATGTCGCTGTGTAGAGGGTAGCCAAGGGGCCCACCCTTTTAAACACCCAAAGAAATATGGTTTGCTACCTGCCATAGGGGTATGGGTCATAAATTGAACCAGGGGAGCGCACGTTTTCCTCCATGCTTCCAGTTACCAGTGTTCTATTTTGGGTGCCTATTTTTGACCCACTGCCATATGGAAAAATATCAAGACACCCAGAATTCACGAATGAAGGAAAAAACGAAGGACTGAATGACTGGACTGGACTGACTGACTGGACACTGGACACTAAACTAACCACTGGACACTGGACACTGGACACTGCACACTGGACTGGACTGCACTGGATGGATGGAACTTATCATGACAATAACAAAATAAAACCACGGCACCGGGTGCGTGCCCCATTCCGGATGCCCCTGGCACGACAGCAGCTCTTGACCGAGTTCCCAAAGCTTCGCTGGGACATCCTTCGGAAGGGCTAGGGGGTGGATGCCCCTGCCACATTGCAAGTAAACCAACCGCGCTCAACCACACAACAGCTAAATATATATATATATGTTAAAAAAAGGTAAATATGAAAAGTATTAATTTGTGTTATTTTTGTTTAATGAAAAAAGGGTAGAATATGTTGGGTAAAATTGGGTAAAAATTGGCCAAAGTTGCCATATTTTGAGGAACCAACACAAAACCATGGCAGGTTACGTTCCCCTACTACTTGCAGTATTTAGGGCGCCCACCGTGGGTCATCGGTCATGTGTACCTAAACATGTGCCGAGAGGGATCCAGAATTTCGTGGCTCTGCCTGCCGTTTGCTCAAAGGCAACTCTTGTGAACCTAGCTTTTGCATTTTCTGATCCCCTATGAAAGGAGTGGTTGATAGGAACTGCGGCAGCTCTGCTCTCACCTGGACCCGCCTGGAAAAAGCTTGCAAGCCGAAAAGCAACCCGTGACCAGAGGCTCCAAAAAGATAACAGCCTCCAATACTGCTTGCAACAGTGTGGAATGGGCCAAGCGTGATGCCCGAAGTGGCATTCCCGTCCTGCTACTTTGGTACAAATCAAAAGACATTCCAAGCTAAATTCCTAAGAGATGGGATTCAAAACGCAGCTCGCCACAACCATTGTTGGGAAGAACACTGTAATCTAAGGCGAACAATCACAAGGTCAGTTGGCTCAATACCTCACAAACCCAATTGAATTATCTTGACGTTTTTGTGGGAATGAAGGATTGTTGGGAATGAACTTAGGGATGCCGTCAAAAAAATCACAAGGGATGGTTTTTGTCGGGGTCGTTCCTTCGTTCCTGCTAAGAACCAGCCCTTGTTCTTCGTATTTAGGCCCTTCCTATGCACGACATAGAAAGCTTAAGCCCTCCTTCTCCATGTACCCGGTTCTATTGTTCTACATCCTTGGCATGTTGAACAGGCGATCACATCGGCACTAGGTCCAAGGGTCCATACTTTTGACAGTCGAGTAGGTGAGTAACTTTTTAGTCACAACGTAACTTTGTCAAACCTCCTTGTAGGTGTGTCTTTCAGGGTACCCCTTGTTCATGGTTCTTTTAAGAGAAACCACCATTTTGGGGTCCCCTAAACAAGACACACCCTTGTGGGTTGCAGAGTTTACAAGCCATGCAAGCCTTTTTTTTCCGGTTTCGTCCGCATTTCTGCAGGGCTTCGATTTCTCGTTACACCAGGTGCCCTTTCTCTGAAAACATTCGCGACCCTTTTGGGGCGATTCAGAACCCCCACAGGCCAGAGGACGCATCAGGGCACCAGGGCCCTCCCCTGTTCAGCATTTGGAACCAGCTTTCCAGGCCCCCCCCCATGGCTGTCAAATGGACTCTCAATATTCCAAAGTGGTATCCTCAACACCCCCGGAACCCCCTGCAACCCTCCGGAACCTCGCACCATGAGCTCCAACCCCCCCCCCCCCCCCCCGGCGTCACAGGCGGCAGTGGGCTTTGCTGATTGGTTTCGCCTCGACGCGGCCATGTGACCAATGAAGTCATATTCAAAACCTGGATTTCACCATGTAAAGAACAACCCTTCTGGGTTTTGAGCGTGGCACGGAATTTCGGACACACTTTTTTGAGACGCCTGGTCTGAATTCTCAAACTGGCCCGGTGGACATCCTCACATGGGAATAAAAGGGGTCCGCCATTTTAAGGTCTTGAGGTCTTCCCATTCTTCTCTTGCCGAAAAGCTTCGGGCGATTCTCTACGGATCGGTTTTGGAAGTCCCAAAGCCTAAAGTCTGCAATCGGGCAAGTTACGCCCCCTACCATGAAAAAATAGAATTTGGCTCAGGGGTCGCCCTACGTTTGGCCCACCCAAACATCGCGCCATTGAAGGGGGCGAAACCCTTTGGACTTTGTTTATGTTCGAGGTTGTTTTCAGTCTCAAATTGAAACTGCCAGAAAAATGGTTTGTACAGAGAGTAGATGGACGAAATCCGGCGCCACTTTGAAACCACGGTTGAAACCATTGTGTGTTGTGGTATTTTACAGGGGAATCGAATCATTCCAGGGTTTCTCAAGTGGGTGCGAAATGGATTTCGCAACCGTCCACAGTGCCAAGTACCAATTTGTCAGTGCAAAAAGGCCCTTTCCAAGAGGAAAGTAGTCTTTCTACAGGGGTCCGTGCACAAACCCATGTCAGCTGAGGGTACTAAGACTACTTCCAACATGTCAATTGCCAAGCAAGCTCGCGGAATCCGTCCGGGGATCCCGGCCAGATCAACGCCCAAGGGCTACCCGCCGGGCATCGCGCCCCTCGATTTCTTTCCGCAAGTCGGGTTCAAAAGAGCGGGCGGTCAAAGGATTAGAAACCCCGATTTACACTCCCCCACACCTGGAAACCCCCAGAAGGCCTCCATAAATGGAACCATCAACCTGAAGAGTTTTGGGGGCAACAAATGGGCTTTTCTAATCACACACTCCCCCAAACAGCCGGAAGTCAGAAGGCCTCCAGAACCAAGTCGTCCAAACGGTTCGTTCAGTTCGGGAGCTTCGCGCTTCGTATGTTCGCCTGGAAAGCGGTATGTCAAAATGGGTTCTGAAAATTCGGGACCCCGTACGGCGGTTGGTTTCTCTTGGTGTCCCTTGAAAAAACCATCCAACAAGAGTCGTCCATATGGGGTTCGCCTGGTGTTCGGGGGTCATCATATGAATTTGGGGTGAGCATTGTATGGGTTGTGGTCCCCTACCCTAAATTTGTCGATTTCACGTTAGGATCCTTCCATTTTGGGGAACACCCAGTGCATTGTGCTTTTGAGGACACGGCTATACATACAACTATATATTTTTTCTGTATCCTCTAGTACACCCGTGAAAACTGGCAGTAGAACAGCCTACCGCACCAACCGCGGAGTTGTGCACGCGGCTCATGAGAATCCGTACGAAGCACAATGATTCACCAATCAACAACCTCGATCCTCTTTAAACAAAAATCAAGTCCAGTACTGATAGATTCCCTTTAGAATAAACACGGGAAAGAAGCAAGCAAAAAGGGTCACTCATGAAAGACCCTCACAATGACTCGTTTCCATAGAGCACTCCGGACGGTGAAATTGCCCTATGGCCAGATGTAAAAACCAAAACCAATGTTCGAGCCATGTCAAACTTCAGCCAAGCTACCCACAAGTGTCACAGAGTCATACATAGCATAGCTGGTGGGTGTCGCAAGCCAACAACGTTGGCAAACAAGGGTTACTGGCAAAGAAGCCGCCTGCACAAGGGAAAAGGCCACAACACTTGGCTGTGCATGAGTGCGCCTGAACGGTGAAGGAGCATGGCCGTCGAAACATTGGTGTCCTTTCTGAGTCACAAACACACCCTGGTATTAAAGTGGTCTACCGAATTGAATTGTCCCTTACTCTCCGGATACCCGGGTTTTGAGCAAGTGACTCACCTACGGTTCGAGAAAGTTGGCCCCTTTCGGACCGAATCTGATTTGGAGCCCTGAAACGTTGGCCCTGAATGACGCCAGTCCCTAGGGCTGCAGCGCGCGGCTCTGAAACCGTAGACTCAGGACTATGGAGAAAAAACACACACCAAAAAAGCGGGGTGCTTTAAAGGAGCCATGTCGAAAGTATGGGTGTGTCTTGTTTCAGGCCCTTTTGGGACATATCCTGTTTTGAGACAAACCCATGGATCGTTAAAAGCCACCACAATGGGAGGAACATCCCAAAAACGAAGGGGGAACCTTCATGAGACAAACCATCGACGAAAGGTACCTCAAATAAAAACAAACACGGCGTTGAGAAAATGCGAGATGCGATGGTGCAAAAGGTGATGCTACAAAAGGGACATGTAGGGCTCACGTCCTGGATGGATTGGCCAGAAAAAGTCTCAACTTTTGGGTTACCACTAAAATAGTCCAACGCCAAAAAGTGAAAACAGTCCAGTTGAACTCGAGTGAGCCACCGGCCTGAACTCAACCCCCCCCCAAAAAAAAAAAAGAGTCTCGCGTCTGAGGAGCAAGCCGTACAGCTGCCTGTCGAGTTGAGGCAACGCGCCGGTCAACTGATGGTATCTTCATTCAAGCCAGTGCGAAGGTGTGCAACGGGGAGTGCCCAAGTTCGCTCCCAAAAATTTCAGCGCCCCTCGAGACACCGAAACAGCAAGAAAGGTCGGTTCAACCAATGGGGGAGCCCATAGGTCAACGTGGTTTGGCATGCAAAGTCAGCCTCCCGCTGCGACTCCCGCTTCTTTGGTGTGGATTGGTGGCTTGGAGGTTTGGCACCTCCCTCAAACGCCGAAATGTCCGACCCAAACCAACCTAAGCCACCTTAAAGCAGCCTACCAAAGGGAGGTACTTT
Source organism: Effrenium voratum (assembly GCA_963377175.1). Classification (NCBI taxonomy): domain Eukaryota; class Dinophyceae; order Suessiales; family Symbiodiniaceae; genus Effrenium; species Effrenium voratum. Next base: position 2,188,840 of record CAUJNA010001779.1, read on the forward strand.
CCCAATGTTTTCCTCCGGATTGGCATTCACGGAATTTGTCCGAATTTTGCCTTTGGGCTTCCCTCAAATGGGCTCTTCCATCTTCGCACAAGTTGATCCCCAACTGTAGCAACAGAACAAATCCTTGGAACAAAAAGAAAGAAGAAAAAACATTACATACCCCAAAAGGTTGTTTGAACCGGCCCAAAAAGAGAGCTGCAAAATCGGAAACATCCAGGACGCAAAAAACGGGTCAGCCCCAGTTCCAGCAGAATTCGCGCCCAAGCCGCACCCCAGAGCTCCGATTTGGTGCTTGGGTTTGGATTTCCCATTGGGGGTTCAAATCCTCAGGACCCACCCAAAAAATAGCGGGTGTCCTTTTGGCTTTCCCTGCAAAAAACGACACAAAAGTGAGGGGGCAGGGGAAGAAAACACGCTCCCAAAAAGGATGCCAGAACCAATTGAGCGTTGTTTTTTCTTGAGTTTGGCACGCGGCACCACCAAGATCAGGTTTTTCTTTGGGGGGGGTTTTGGGGGGGGGTTTGGGGGAGGGGGGTTTTTCGCGGGAGGGCAATGTTTCCGTCGTTCTTGAGGAGCTCATCGCATGACACCACGGCAGCTGCTCTGGCTCCCATGGAGGTGCGCCTTTTGCACGGCCAATCTTTGAGCCATGGGCCTCAGACGGTGCGGCCTGCTTCTTCAACTACTCATGCAAGCTCCTCTGGATGAGTGGATTGGCATGGACTCCGCAACTGCGGCTGGCAGGTGCCTGGGCTTCACATCAGGTCTCATTGATGAGTACATTGGCTCATGGGTGTCTAGAAACGTGGTCAGGACGGCCATGCGCCAGATGACAGCGGGACGTCAAGTTAGCCTGCAACCCCGGAGCGACGGCCCTCCGTGATCCCAGCCCCTTGCCTGTCATTGGCAATGTTGTCTTGTGTCCCGGCTTTTGTGGGGTTTCGGGGTAAGCCACTTAAACCACTTCACAGTAAACTGCGTTGCTCGGATGAGGTTCTGGTGCACACAGATGGCAGTAGAGAGCGGTGGATGCTGATCAAAACCAAATGCAGGACTGTGTGACTCACGCTTACAGAGGCCATGGCCCTGAATACGCTGCCAAGCGTCTGCACAAGCTTCCAGATGGCACAGTCGTTCAAGTGACTGGTGGAACTTGCAGTCTTGATGGCTGTTGGAAGACCGCGAAGACAGTTGTCAAGGACACCGACCGCACACTTCCTGCTGCAATGCATCGGAAGATCAGACTGGCGCAGTAGCGAACGTGGGTGCGCGGGAGAGATAGGTGGGATGCGGCTGCAGAGGTAGTGCAAGAGTTGTTCATGCATTGACTGAGAAAACAATTGGGAGAGCGAGCGCAGTAGCCGTGGCCCATATCCAGATCGGAAAATGTGGCCCCACAAGCCCCCAGCTAAAAAATACATAAATAAAAAATGGGGTCCAAATCGCAATAGCAGGGACTACATTTTCCGATCTTGGTGGTGCCGGGTGGCAGTTTGGCGGCGTATACACGAAGCTAACATCCATCATCTGAGAGAAAAAACGCTGCTCAATTAGGTGGAAGCTGACCTCGCGCAAGCCGGCACTTCCCCGCTCGCTCTCTCTCTCTCTCTCGCGCCTATCAGTGCGCTCCAAAGAGCGCAAGGACTCGATCCGCGGGGAGTCTTAGTGCGCGTTGGGAATGCACCATCATGGGATGAGGGTGTAGTGTCCTAATTCCCTGATCCATTCCCCTCTCTCATTTCCCGTTGTCTCGCCTGGTGAGCGCTACAAGGTGTTCGCCTGAAAAAGTATGGATCTTCATGCTTCCCAGTTACCCAGGTTCAAATCCCCAAACCGATCCGAACCACACAAAGGGTTGCCGGAGCAGATACTGATCCTCTCGCCTAGTAATATCCTATCTTCAAGGGTTTGTTTCTACTCTGGAAACCCTGTTTTGGTGGTTCGGAGTGGTGGTTTGGGGATTTGAACCCATGGCTCTTGTAGAGGGTAAACGGGAAGCATGAAAATCCATATATATATTTTGTTCAGGAGAACACCTCCCCAAATGTTTCCCCTGAGCCAATTGGTTGCTAAGCCTACTTACAAGGGTGCGCAAGGCGATAAACTGTGGGGGTGCTTTTTAATGTCCGCTTTGGATTAATCCGAAGGGCCGTACTGGGAAGATGCTCTGACTGGGAAGATGCTCTGACTTATGGGCGTTCTCCTGATTGTTATGGTCCTCCAGATCAATCATTACACCAAGTACCCAGGTATGATGTCAACCCCTGGTTGGGCTTCGAAAAAGAAGCTTGGGAATCTATACGGGCTTCTCCTAAAGGTATGAGCTTGAATTGGTTAGACCCTTCAGTGGACGTCATTCAGCTTCCCTCTGGGAGGCCTCTTATTGGTTTGAAGGTGAAATGGGGTGGTTTTCCATTTACCCTCAAGAACCCGGTCTTTAAATCCCTCGGAAAATACATGGATTCATGCTCGCCGTGTTTGAGAATGCTCCGACCCGAAATTCGCAGCCACTCGTCAAAGACTGCGTCTGGCTGATGGTATGCTCGTTGCGTTGTTCTTTGGCTCCTTCTTCTTCTACTACTACACTACAACACTGGCGTCTTATTCTACCACCAAGGAAATCAGTCCCAAGCAAAAGCTGTGCATAGCAACACGCAGCTTGACATAGAGCGCCTGCCATCCTTTCCTCTGGAATCGCCGCTCAGCTTCGCCAAAAAAAAGGACCAGCCTTCCTGGTAATTGAATAAACGCACGAGTCAATGCTTAAGCTTGTGCTGGCGATTGGGTGTCCTTGTTACATCCAATACACCATGGAGATTGGAACCGGTCCTCAACCGGCAGTGAAAATCGTTCATCCATCCCTTTCGTGGGGGTTGAATTACGATAAAGGCCTCTCAACGAAAACAAAGGCATGCTCTCCGTGAGTGAATCTGCGGCAACAGGGATGTTGCCAACTCCCCCACCCCATCCACCCCACCCTCGCCCACATCCACCCCACATCCACCCCACTCCACCCCACTCCACCCCCCACCCCACCCCACACCACCCCACATTATAACGTCGAGAAGCATAATTTCATGGGGTAACACAATAAACAAAAAAAAACAAAAAACGGGTGCTCCGTGAGACGAATGCGGTCTGAGAGGAGCTGCTTTTCACCTAAGGGGATCACCAAACCGTCCAAGTGCGGACCGCAAGATCCCAAGGATTCGGAGGCCATAGGCCCAAGAAAGTTTTGGGGGAGGGGTTGTAGTTTCCCGGACCGTCTGCAAATGATGGTCATTTGCTTTTTGAGGACCCGTGTCACAGATCTGTATGAGTTTGTGTCTGTACTTTTTTTTGAGGACCCCTTGGGATTTCAAGAGAAACCAACCAGAAGCACCCACTTTGGGGTCCCCTCAATTGACGAAACCAGGTTCCCAAACCGTTGAGTGCGCCTTAAACCCATGATGGTCCTCTGAGTTTGCCTTTTGTACCCCAAGAAGGGGACCGAGCCTCGAGCAAACACAGACGCGCACGCACAAGTCATGGTCATGACTCCGTTGAGAACAGCCCTGGTTATCAGAATTCCCCGGTGACAATGTCCCATTTCAATAACCCACACGCAAAAGACCGACATATCAAGACCCCTCAAAAAGCAACACACCCCAAGTAGAGGAACCCAAGTAGAGGAACCCATCTTTTGACCATGGCACATAGGGTCTTTTTTGTTGATGCTACCCTTTTGGAAGTCAAAGCCAATCGGTTGGGGTTTTCCAGACATACACGAAAACCGCTGAAAGGATGGCGTGTGGTCAAAAACCGGGTGTTTTGGGTTGCCAGGTCCTAGACGTTCCTGCGAAAGGAAGGCGGTGAATTCATTTCGAGGAGCAGTAGGAGTTGTGGTTCAGGAGCTCATGGTAGGTGCGAGCGGAGCTCGACTTCAGCAGCCCCTGACGAAACACAAGGTGCCGGAGGTGGTTGTTGTTTTGTTGCTTTTCAGGAGGTGCGAGTGGGGGCTGGGGGCTGTTGTTTTTTTGTAGAAGGGGGTGGGGGGGGGGGGGGAGGGTTTGGTGTTGTTTCTCGCAATGGGCATCGGTCCATGTGATAAAATGGCTCAAAGGTGCCTTTGGTTTCCCGTACCAACCAAAACAGGGACCGAACTCCATTTTGAGACACTCCCATGTGAGTCATAATCAAAACCCGGTATTAAATGGTCTACCCAGAACATGTAAAGAATTAAGAAGGCGGCCACAGCTATTTATGGTTGGGATTGTCCAACCTTCACTTACCCGGGTTTTGATTGTGGCTCATGCGCGTCTATGCGCGGTTTTGGGGCTGTTTGGTTTGAAAAGGAAGCTGGGAAGAAAACCAGCATTGTGGAGGTGAACCCCTATTTTGACAGGATGTTCAAAAATATGAACTTGCAAAAGCCATAAAAACACACAGCGAAGTCCAACAGATATTGTACAAACTCAAAGTTGAAATTGTTGTTGAAAAATAGTATGTCAATGATTCTCAACATTCAGATTAGGTCCAAATGTATAATTGAACATAAGTTCAAAAAATTGGAAGAATCTATTGGGAGAGTGTATCATATGCATGGATGTCGAAAACCAAACCTATGTATTGCATAGTAGTAAATAATGTTGGCGCGTCTTTAATATAACATGTGTTTCATCAAAAACATGCTTTGAGTTTCGCAATGATATATTCACATGTGATGTTGAATCCCAAAACAGGCCCCAAAGCAAACAGAATACCTTTATGTTCAACCCTACAAATGTAAGTTGAATGTTTAATGACATATGATTAATGTGTTGTGTTATTGGGCTTGTAAATCAACCCTGATTTGACAAACTATCATAAAGCAGCAACGGAATAAGGTTAAGGTTGGCCCTCTTGACGTGGCCCATCGGACGCGCCCGCTTGCACATTTTCACGGATAATCTTCCAAAGTGCAGCTTGTAGCATAGGGAACAACAGCACGCAATAAGATCTTCATAAGCTGGCGGCAGCAATACACATTCAAGAGGGAATTGTCAGAATCCCAAAGCTGGTTCGCTTCATGCCGCAAGATGGACTGCTTTGGCTGGACCTTCAACCTAATCTTAAATATGGGGAATCAACCGATAGGCAAATCCCACTAAGGGTAGTTTGAGACTCCAAAATGTCCTTCGCTCATACATAGGTTGCGCCGAAAAAGAATCTGAACAAGTTCTACAATCATTCGCTGTATGTGTTTGGAGAAGAAGAAAAGAAGAAACAAAAGGGCTCCTTTGCACAATCCCAAGGGTACTATCCCAACCAGGAATAAGTTGAACCCAACCAGTTACAGCTTCCAGGACTCTGACACTTGGCCGCACATGTGAAATCCAACCAGCCCGGAGAACCAGAAGGAACAAATCACCCTAAGGTCCCATTGCGACATGTTGAGACTAATATGCCTTGCTGTTCTCGGATTAACTGAAACAACCAAGTTGAAGCTTGATTTGTCAAGTTGAGATTCGACCCCATTTCTGGCGGTTGAAAATGGCAACAACAACAAAAAACAAAACCATGCGAGAAATCTCATTTGGGGCTATCTCAATAAAATGAAAACCCCGAACATTCGCTTTTAACTGGTGTTAACTCAAACATGCTATGCTGGTACTTTCAAAAAGGTGGGGTGAGCCTAGATGGGTTCTAGCAAATGGGTTCCAACAAATTTGCGGTTTGTCCCTTTGGGCGTTTTGCTTCCATCCATCCAGCGCTCAACCATCCGCCCTCGCTGGGAGTCCCCTTTCCCCGGGCGCCCTTGGTTTCGCTCAGGGATTTTTTTCTTACACAAGGGGGGTGGTTGGCCCCAACTCCAACTAAGCAGCTGATTTGGGGCACGTTTCTCGAGATGTTGGACTCTGCCAGGTGTTTGGCTTCCTGGTTTTCCTTAACCATCCCAATGGAACTTCGGCATTTTGATGCATGCCCCAGTTGGGTTAAAGGTCGTCAAGCGCAAGCAACCTTTGCGGAAGTTAAATCGACTGATGCTCATGACGAAGAAAATAACCAGGCTAGCAAAGCGTCACGCAAGCTTGTTTTGGTCCCCAAGCACCGGCAAGCCACTTTTTCAACACCCCAGACTTAACCAGAAGTGCGGCAATAAACCTGGTCGATTCATATGGCTATGGGTCAAAATCCGGACCCCAGTGAACATCCCAATCCCCACTAAAATAGACTAAAATGGGTGGTGCACCTACCTGTCCCAGGCAAGCGGGGCTTTCACTTCTGGATGATGTGTTGTCTCAGCTATGAAGAGGTCGCAGGCCGGGGAGGGCGGGGAGGCGAGCGCGGACCTCTTTGAAATGCATGCCCGAACTTCCGGCCGTTGAGGCAAAACTAGCAATGGGGATGGGTGAATCTTGAGTTCCGTTTGTGTGTTTTTTCTAGGGTGCTAAATCAAAATAGCATGGGATTGTGGGGTACTGCAATTACTCGCAGAATGGGGAAGCGTCCACATGGCTCTCTCTACTTTTGAGGTTACCCGTTTAGGGGTTGGATCAAAAGAGGGAACCAAAAAAGGAAAACCAGGGGGGGGGGTCCCCCTTCGACACAGATCTGAAGAGAAGCTTCCCGTCTTGCAGCCTCCACAGCTCCGCCACCGCCTCAGTTCGGGACGGGCGGATCTCACCAACCCTGGGTAGTCGAAAAAGCACATGTGGAAGTGAGTCTTGAGAGGGGCTGCCCCAGTTGGGGGGTTGATCTATACCCCTGGCCCCCTAATGGCCATGCATTTGGTGGTGAAACTCATGATCTGTTTTGCAGACCATGGGCAACTTTTCCCATTTCGTTGAAAGTCCTCATCTGTTTGGCGGGTTTCCCATCAATTGTCGTCCCATGTAAAGGACCTTTTGATCACCCCCCATCTAGGGACACTTGGATGGACGAATCAGCGTTGACCCTTGCGGGGCACACCGAACTGCTCCCTGAGGCAAAACATAAATTATGACATGCTGGCCGATGGATGATGCCACGACTTGTCACATCAAATGGGATGAAAGGAGGTAAGGCAACCATGGTTGTAACTCACTCAAAAGGGGGACTTACTTTTGTGTGGCAAAATGGATTTGACATGTCCTCTTGGGATGGCCAACTCCATGCTACAGGTAGCTTGTTTTGATCCACAAAAGGAGATGGGAGAGGGCGCGGGAGAGGACAAGGGAGCGGACAAGCGGGGGAGCATCCATCATTTTGGTCCTTTGGTCTTGGTGGCAGTTGGGGGTTGAAGTTAGCAGGCTACCAATGGGATTCTCGATCCATGTGAGCAACAACCATTGAATACACTTACCCTCTCCCAACACTCAAACCGGAATCCCGAAGGCTTCCATCGAGAGGCTGACCGAAAGCTCAGGCTGGTCAGAGAATTGGGGAGGCCGTCACCTAGCACCTTACTTCCATTTGCTTAAGACTCGTTTTTGCTTTGCCCTGTTGTTAAAGGGCATCTATCACTGGAAATCGGACGAAGAAAGCAACTCGAGGCGTTCGGGCCGATCCTTGGCTTATCCTGGGAGCCCCCATGACAGATCCGTCGGAACATATTCGCACCGCCGGGCATGTTGATGATGCACATGCCGCCAAACACTGTGCCCCCCAAAAACTAATACAAGTGTTGCTGTTTGCATTTGTTCTTCGAGACTGGTTCTTGTCGGAAAGATGGAAAACCACACATACTGATGCATGTGCACACGTGGGGTGAAGATGCTGAATGGCTGTCTTGGTGGTCTGGATTGGTGGTTTAGTGCTTAAGGAGGTTTCCCATTTACCCTCTACCACCACCAAGGGTTCAAATCCCCGAGCCACCAATCCAAAACCACCAACTAACAGCCCAATTCCTCAGCGACCTGCATTGAGTCGCAATCAAAACCCGGTGTTCAATCAGTCTACCCAAATCCAGGTGAGTTGCTCTGCCCTGAGCAAAAAATATCAAAAGGAAGACACGGAAACAAAAAAGCTGAGCCATGAAAAACAGGGCTGTGCCCATTTCTGGTTGGGACTGGTTGTTCAAAATGGGGGCGCATCCAGGGATCCTAGTCTGTAATCCATACAGGGACACATTGGAAACCACTACCATGAATGTGGAGTCTACCCTGCGTCCGGATTTGCCAAGTCTTCTCCAGTGAATGTGGAGTCAGGAGTGATTTGGAACGGCCCTGCTGTCCAAATACTCCTCTACAGATTGACATGTGGCCATGGGTCAAACTCCAAATCCCAGTGAACATCCGATTCAATCCCCACTAAAATAGGTTCTAAAATTTGGGTGGTGAATTCACCTACCCCAACCAAAATGCTACCATTGGTTTTGACAACAACAGCCATGTAACCTGAGTACCGAGAGGGGTACCGGACTCCCGGACCGAGAGACCGGGTTCCCAGCGCAACCAAGCGGCCGCCTGGGTGTGATAGGTGGCTGTGGTGGTCAAAACCGTTTTGGTTCCCATTTTGGTTGGGATTGGTGAATTCACCACCCAAATTAGGCTTCCTATTTTAGTGGTTGGATTGAATGGGATGTTCACTGGGGGCTAACCGATTTGGATTCTAACCCATGGCCAGGTCGCCTTTTCAAACAAATGGCCCGGGTAAACGGGGCGCAAGACCAATCTAAACCAGTGCCATCTATGTCCAACCAACCTAGAAAGGACACCTATGCTTCTGCAGCGTTCCTTTCTTCGGCGGTCTCTGGACACATGAGAAAGAGCTCACCGATCTGGGGGAAAACAAGCTCGTCCTTTTCCGTGGCTGTTGCCCCCATATTGCCCGCGAGGGAGCCGAGTTCACTCGCGCGTTGAATGGGAATAATAGCTTACTCAGGTGCTTTGGATTGGTTTCGAGGCTCAGTGGTCTCTCCTTTGGTATGCGCAAGAACTGGGGGTTCAAATCCCAAAACCAACCAAGGGTTACCTGACTCGAAACAACCAGTTGCCTTGGAGCTTCTAGAGGGAGAAACCAACAACAGCTTACTTAAGCAACGGCGGCAGGCGAAGCGTTTGCCTTACACTGCCTGTGGGAACGCTTCAACGAAGCCAATTCTGGGCAAATTGCAATATTCAGCTTCCCGCAAATTGGTGGATTGGATTGGTGGATTGGTGGTAAGGGGTGTCCCATTGTGCCCTCAACAAGAACCAGGGGTTCAAATCCTCAGTTCCCACCAATCCAAACCTGAACCGGGAGCCAGCAATCCCCAAGCATGAGTGCCTGTCAAAAGGGTTCCAAAATGCTTCTGCGGGCATACGACTGTCTGACTGACGAACAGAAAACCACACGAAACTGAGATTTGTGCCGAAAAAGTTGCCGCAAACCCCGAGGATTAAGGAATGCTGTACGAAGAAAACGTCAACTTGAGTGAGAATCAAAACCCGGCACAGGGGTCTGCCCAAAACCATGTGAGCCTCGTTTTCAATATTCAGTCTGCATCCCCGACACCAGATTCTGGTGGCTGCGGGTGTGTCTTGTTTGAGGGTACCCATGTTCGGCTGGCTTTAAAGGGAAACCAAGAGGAAAACTTGGAAGGTCCAACCTCAAAAAGACAAACCCAGGTTGAAAAAAAAAAAGTCCAGAGGGCGGACCTCCGCCCCCATTTCTTCATTGGGACTGCCCTTTGGCCTGACAAAGCACCCAATTGATTGCTCTGGCAAAGGAGACTGGTGTAGTGGTCCTCTGGACATCGCGGCGGCAAAGTCTGCCGGATTTGCGGAGGGAACTTCGGCAAACAGCCCAAAACTTGTAGCCTCAACAGAACACATACACATCTGGGTGTGGCTTTTGAAATCTATGGGTACGCTTTTGGGGCTTGTCTTTGATGGGGTTGGTACTGGTCGGACCCTCAAGCTACCCTTAAAATTGGATATTGCACCAGCCTGTTGGGGTGATGTCCAACTTTTATGAGTAATTTGAGGGTCCAGGTACCTGTTTTTGGAATAGTTTAAAGAGAACCAAAAGGAAAAAACCAATGTGAGGGTCCCCTATTTTGAGACAGACACATTTTTCGAGCGACCCTCGTGCCAAAAAATAAACAAATCCAACGCAAAATACCTTGGATTTTGGAAATGGGCCTGGTACAAGCTACAGGTACATTTGCTCAACCACATTTTGATCCATGAGAAGAAAAGAAGAAGAAAAAAAACATGGGGTCGGTTTTGCTTCTTCCTCACAGCATCCCAACCCTAAAAAATGTAAAGGGGTGCTAGCTCCTCCAGATTTGAGGGGTTACCGTTTCTTTTTTCTGTGGGCTATTTCAATTGCGGGAATTTCTCCCAACCAAAAAGTTGGCAGAGAAAGGGCACCTATTGCTGGGGGAGCTTTTTTGCCAAAAAAAGGTTGGTAGAGAAAGGGCAGGATCCTGTGAGACCGCGGAAGGGCGGAAGGGCTGCGCATCCCCCAGCCTTGCTTGAGCCGCGGAAGCCGCCCGGATGGATCGATCCCCCGCCTCGCTGGCATCGATGTCGCGAAGCCACTCCAGCGACTGCGCCTGCCGGGTCCGTTCCAATTCCTCACCCCAAACAGAGAAAAAAGAGAGGTGGAAAATCCCGCGCTTTTCAGGGCCGCGATGTTTTCAAAAGTCCGTTAACCCTACATCTTATTATGGTGTATCGCCAAGAAGGATGACAGGTGGATTAACGAATACACAAAAGCGGTTGGGCCAAAGGTGGGGTCAAATCACTTCGAGGCCTCCCCTTCAGCTTCCCGGTCAACAAATCCAGGGGGGTAAAAGCCAGCCCCTTTGTCGCACGCTCTCCTTAGAAACCTTCTTGGACAACAAAAGCTGCCCGTTTGGAGCAGCACATGGGCTTCGATTGATGTGAAACCTGGGTGGGAAACCTGGGCCATTGACCCGTTTACTCAGGGCTTCAGTTCCCACGACGCCAAGCCACGAGGGGCTACCGTTGAAAAAAATCCGCACAAAGAAAGCAACGGGTGTGTCTTAAAACGAGGGAGCCCCATCAGCCATGGTGCTTTCCAAAAACCAGCCATTTCTCCAGGATTTTTGGTGGGTTTCTAGAAAGAAGGATCCCTGGCAAGAATGGACATGGAAGTCAAGCAATACACCATGACTG